>OY728141.1:362108477-362708477 GCA_963277665.1 Viscum album | reverse complement strand
TGAGTTATTTGTCTCAAATTCCTTTCTTTGAGACATGTTTTTATGAACCTAATTTTAAGTATATGGTGTATATGATACTTATTTAATCAGTACACGATGATATATATTTCATTCATGAAATTATAAGATCAAATGAAAAATCTTTATCATTCAATGGGTTTTTGATTAAAATTTTACTCGAGTCATAACTGTTTTCTTAATATAAAATATTTCTCCACGAGTCACAAATTACATTATTTGTGTTGATATAATAAGAACCATTTACCGTATTGGTACCTTTTATATAAGGTATTTTATATTGTTAAAATTTTAAAAGATAATATACCTTCTCAAATAAAATATTAACATTTGAAATAATAACTCCCTTTATTTCAAACAAGGGTTTTTTATGTATATATTCCACTTCCCTCAAAACTACTCCTCTCTTTTTGGGAACACTAATTTGGATTATTTTCTTTGATCCTAATAAATTTTATTAACTATTTACATATAAAAATATAATAAAATTTTTATGATGTGGGTTTTCAATAAGATTATTTGAAAAAAAAATTGAAGGTTTTCCATCCTTTCAAAATCACATGTTTTATATTTTACTGCACAATTTTTCTACAAAACTATTTTTTATTTTTTGAGACTCCATTAATGAATATTTCACTAAATCTACTGTATTAGTATATATCAAAATTTTTCTTTCCAAAATTTTTGTGTAAAAATTTTTAAATAAAAAGTTCTGTTTTTTAAATATACTTTATTTATAAAAATAAATTAAGAAACATATTTTTGAATCATTTTACAAGATTAAATTTCTCATAATTTTGAAAAATATTTCCCATGAGTCATGTATTTTCAAACTAAATTAGTTTTCAATTATTATATGAGTTTTATTTAAAATTATTTTCATGGAATTAGGGTCACTTTATTCAATCTTTTGATTGAAAATGTTTACTTCTCATCTAAATGCATTTTGTATCTACCGATTTATTCTTTATGTATGTTTTGAAAATTGAGAAACATAAAACATATTGAAGATAAATTATCCATCACATAATTTGTTTTTATTAATCATATTCAGGTTATATCAATAATTATTCTTCCAATTCCATTCCTCATTGAATGCACTGCTTTTTATTTTTTTGATTGAAGGGTGTTCACCTATATTCCATACATCTATTGATTGGTAAAATTATTGACTCTAACATATAACCTTTACCCATACTATGTAAATAAAACAATATCTAATATATTGGTTTATTAGTTTTTACCTAGAATGTAACTAAATATATTTAAATATCATTTTATTGTTCATCGGTCTATCAAGTTATAATTATTTATGGAATTATAAATATTTTCCTTATAGGAATATAATTGAAAAAATATGTAAAAATATATTTATATGGGTTATTTATGAGGTGATAATTATTTATTATATGGTGCACAGATATGTATGGATAATTAAGGGTGGACTCCAATGTTACATACTAATAGATTGGTTTAGGTTTATATCTCATGATATAGACAGTTGTGGTAATAATTAGTTTATTTATACAGGAATGGGAATAATGTGTCTACCAAATTTTATGTGTTCATATAATTGATTTGTTCACATAGGAATGGGAATAATTATTTTTCACACAAATGATTTCCTATACTTATTTTTATACATATTTCTATGTTTTTTTAATATTATTCCACCATTATAATATTCCATTCTTTTCAGGCTATGGTACAACCCACATTTGTGACTTTTTTTAAGATATTCCATACTTTTATGTTACCCAATTCCTTATGTAATGATTTATTATATATGACTTGTTGGTTATAAATTTCTTATGTATTATGATTATACCAATATTTTTATTTATTACTATCTTATGATCTTTTATTATTTCCACTCAGGTTTACCATTTTTAAGAATTGGAGCTCACCAATTTCTTTTATTCCCATTTCCCTAAGTTCTAATTAAATGTTATAAATAGGATACGTATAAAAGGGTATATTGTGTGGTCTATTTAGGGTAAATTTTGAATACATGTTTTGGAATAATCAGTTAATCCTATAGTTGAAAAAGTATTCAATTAATATAAATTGCATGGGTTCGACTGGTTAGATATTTTATTTAGCTATCTAAATCTCTATACCTAAAAGAGATTCTAAATTAATACAATTATTTTTTATTTTATATAGTTTATAGGGTCAAATATATAATCCGATATAAATAATACATTGATTATGTAAATAGTAATATTAAAATTAATGAACAAAATACCATAAACAATATAATAATCACACCTATGAATTATCCTTGTTTGACCTTCATCCCTATAATATTGTTTTTAAAATAAACCCCATGATATAAGGGAATATCCATTTTTTGAATCCCTAATAGTGATGGATTCATTTCCACCATAGTGTTGGTGAATAGTGTGTTTTGAAAAATTCATACCAATAACCCCTATAAATAAATTCAATATTATATGTGACTGTATGTATTGAGTAAATAATCAATAAATAATATAAAAACATACTTTTAAGATAGTTCATCAAGAACTAACTAGGACTCTTTGAGCCCTAAACATATTAATAATTGCTAATTACAATTGAAGTTGTCATCTTATATAAAACAAATACTAATGAACATCCCAACTATGAAATAAAATCAATGTTTTATTCTCCAAAACATGGTTAACATATAAATAATGTTTAAGGAACATCATTCGAAATAGTTCAAGAAACATTAGTGTAAATAACCATAAATTAATCTATGTCTATATCCAAGCATCCAAATACCTAAGATCATGCCTTTGATTCTTGAATAAGACATAATATATCCTACCACCCGAAGAATTTAACCTAAAGGTAAAACATGGAAAACATGTTAATTACCTACACCTCTCACATGGATATGTCTATCTAAATAATTGGTAAGTTTAAACATATCCAAAATCTAGAGGACATAGAAACACATAGGCCCACAACAACCAAATCTCTATATAAGAGTTTTCCATCTTTTTCTAATATCACACAAACCACATATAAAATAAAATTAAGAAGATAATAAATACATAAATATCCTCAACTATTGTACATGAAAGAGATCATTTCATAAATTTAATATCATGAAAATAAATTTAAAGAGTGAAGAAAATGGTAATGATCCATGAAATCTATTATATAGGAGAGAACTTTACAAAGGATACTAGCTAACTAATGATCAATAATTAATAATATAGAATACAAACTTAAAAACTATTTTCTATGTATTTAATGCTAAAAAATTATATTTGTAAGAGAAAAATATGATTTAAATACAGATTAACATCGATCTACCAAGAGATGAATACTGTTTTAGGAAAAGATTGAATATGACAATAAAAAAATATTGGAGTGCCTAATATTTTGTAAAATAAGGCATAAGGGGAATCCAAAATAATTTATATGGAATCTCTAAGATATTATGGAATTAAATAATATTTATATTATAATTTTCAAAAAATTACACTGTAAAATTCAAAAATAATACCATTAATTATCTTTTTTCCTTGTTCATGGTACTTGATGCTCAACAATTGTAATGCACTAACCCAAACTAGGAAGTTAGTGTTAGAGGAAAACATGACCTCATTTTAACCTCCCCATACACATTAGGCTAACAAAAAAATAGTGGGGGTCTTATTATATCAATAAGGATACTATACCTTCAGTATCATGTCATAGTACAAACAATAGATACACAATCAATAAAACAATATTCTTTATAGTATGTAGAGTTTAATTAATGGGTTAAAAGCCATAAAATAAATATATAAATGGATATAAATGTGGAGATCTAATCAATAGTATAAATTGAAACATGAAAATAAATAAATAAATATGTGATGTCCCACAAAGTCTATCCTGGTCTAATCATCGACTCCATGCTCCACTACTCATCCATTTACTAATATCCTCATTATCTTACATGGATCCCAATACATAAAGTCTTCACATGCATATATATTTACATTTAGGGTGTTATTAAAAATCATAGTAATACACCAATGATGTTTCCCTAATAAGTGTGAAAATGTATAATATGTGTATTCCTTGAAAATAAGAAATTGTCAAGAAAACCCATCATTAAAAAACAAAGCATTCATGTGCTAGACAAGCCACCATGAGTTATGACTATACCTACTTTGGTTTTATTATGGAATGATGATCAAATATGTTATAAATGATCAAATATATCTTCAAGGATTTTGGAATTTCAGTTGGCATCAATAGGGTATCATGTGGAAATTTTACTCAAAATCTACATGTTGTTGAGTCGATACTCTAATCAAAATATTCAATGCATCGAGTTTTAGAAAGATATTCAGAATCCCGAAAGAATCACGTTATGTCTGGGTGATAAGGCTATCATGGCCCACCACTGTCATCATTATACTTCGATAACCCTACCCCTATATGTGATAATCATACCATGAATGTCATTTATCAAATTTATTAAGTACCAAACCTTCAAATATAAGTTAATAAACTATATGGTGGAACATGATAAATTTACATAACATGGAATCATGAGAAATAATGTAGTATAAAAATATCATGTATATCATTATATTACATTGATATGATCTACTCCTATAAAAAATATGGGATCAAAGAATATACATGGGAAACACGATAGAACACACCCATAAAAATCACCATCAATGGAGTTCACAACCTTGATAACGTGAGAATCAAATAAATTTGTTCGAATAAGGTTTAACCAAACATAAAAAAAGAATTATGGACTACTTGAAATTGAGAGGATAACCAAAAAATCAAGGATTCAAGGGTTTCACTAGTTTACAAATAAATAATTCATGTACATGATACAAATATTTTTAAAAAATATATCACTATTCAATTTTTCTTTTAAAATATTCTTAATTACAAATTGTTTAATCTTTATAAATATTCTATTTAAGGGACAATTAGTCAAATGTATTTAATCGCATGATTTTTGGAATTTAAAATCATTAAAATGTGTTACAAGGTCAAGATGGAAAATAAGAATAAAAAACAACTTCAGAATAATATTTCCCAAAAAGGGTACTATGTTAGGGTAGCATGGTTTTACCCTTACATAGCTCGTAGGTGTTTCGTAAGGGTAAGAAGTTTACCCTTACATAGTGGCTAAACCCAAAACTACCCATATATAGTAGGTTTTGACCCTTATGTATACATTGAAAAAATGAAGTAACCTTTAGGTATGGGAAACATTACCCTTATAAAGGAATATTTATAATTACATTACACTGGGAGAAACCTTATATAGTGTGTGAATTACCCTTACACAACATTTTTTACCCTTACACAACCTATATAAAAGCCTCTCTAAAGTTATAAAACATAAGGAAATGAGACATTACCTTTACATAGAGGCTTATACATCCCACTTACCCTTACACAAGTATTATAAGGTCACCAAAACATTCCTTAAGCCCAATAAATATTTTTTTACCTTTACACGACCTCATAAAAACTTTTTTATGTGTGAATTTTATTAAAAATATTATTTTCACATAAAAAATACTTATAAATTATACAAAATATAATGTTTTAAATTACAATGAAAAATTGAAAGTATTGTAATCCCCCACTCCCTTAACAGATTATCATGACCAAGAAGTATCACTTGTAGTATTTATAGAACAAATAAATCCATTGATCTTAAAAATTAGAATCATATTCCCATATCTCTGCCCAGATCAATCCATACCAATAAAAGACCCAAAAAATTGAAACCATATTCCCCGATAATACCTTCTTGATCTGACATATAATCAACAATTGAAACACCTCATAAGATGATTCTATCTCTAAATCAACATCCTCTCATTCTACGATATGTTAAGGATCAGGCATATAACACCAATGTTGAGATACATGAATAAAATCATGAACACCTCTCTAATGTGAAGGAAGGTCCTAGTGGTATCCCACTTTCCCAACATGCATGGTGAGGTCAATGGGTTCAATATAACATGGGGTTAGCTTTACTTTTTCCACTAGATGTTAGTATCCAAACTGAGGATTCTCTCTCCTTAAAATTCATTCACCCATAGAAAACTACATTGGTATGATCCAAAGGTTGTAATATTTTGTCTTACTACTCTAGGTGGTGATCAACCTCTTCTGAATCAAATTTTCTCTCATAGGTATTGTAAACCAAAATAACCCCAAATGTCACCTCACCCACCTCATGTAAAAAACATGGTAAATGACATAACCTCTTATAAAGAGCCTCATAATGTTCCAAGTTAACTAAAACATGGTAACAATTTTTGTGTAAAAACTCAACCAAGTTTAGGTGATCATCCCAAGCTTCACCACAGTCTAGAACTCATGATCATGGCATATCCTCTTGTATATGGATTTTTCACTCTGACTGTTCATTTTTCTAAGGATGTTATATTGTGATCAATCTTATCTAATTATCTAGGTATTTCTGAAAACCCTCACAAAAAATGATTTGAAACATACATTGATATTATAAAAATACTAAATGGGACTCTATTTAATGATACTATATAATTTAAATTCAATATTCCCATCTCATCCACTGAGTGCGTCTATTAGATTGTTAATAAGTGATAAATGTTATTTAACTGATCTACAATCACCCAGATATCATTAATACACATTGGGGCCCTAGGTAAAATCAATACAAAAATCCATCATGACTCCTCCTACTTCCACATGGGAACTTTATACTTCTATAGAGAACCAACAAGACACTAGTTCTTGACCTTTATGATCTAGCAAGTAATTAATCGGGAAGTAAAACTAGAAATATCCCTCTTCATCCCGGGACACCATAACTATTGTCTAAAGTAATTATACATTATTTTCACACAATTATTTACCTACCATACTATTTATGATAGTACCTCATTATCTCTTCTATGATGAAGGTACGGAATATGTTAGTTCCACTAGGCTAGATACCCTGAGCGGGGGTGAATTGGTGTATGACATATTAAAACAATTGCCCCTTTTGATCTTGTTTTGTTGTTAGATAAAACTATGTTATCACTCCTTCCTATTGCAGAGTATGAACAAACTTCAAAGAATTCACAAGATACATTAATTTTACTTGGTTCACCCTCACTGGTCTACATATAAAAATCATACACCAGTGATGTTATGATGTACCAAATCCACTGTAAGCACATTTCTATTTATAAGTTCGAAGTGGACTCACTATCTATAAGGCCCCAGCCTTAAAACCTTACTTAATATTGAGTTATTGCAAGATTACACATTGAGGATCTTTTCAGGTTTAGAGTTTTAGAGAATTAGATCATGAAACTTGCATTACATTCCACATTTAAACAAATTGGTTTCATAAAAGATAGTATTCATTCTTCACATCAACGGAAACATATTTAAAATAAAGCATGGATTCTTTCTTGACACATCCTTGACACTATCATCACATCATGCACCTTTCCCTTGACCTGTGAAAAACATTTCAAAAACTTGGGATGAGCATAAAAAGCTCAGTAAGGGTTATAAAAATATGGAAAGGAAACATGAGTTCATATATACAGAAGAATGAAATCATACTTTACCCATAAAACATAGGCACTTAACATACCTCATAAAAACATGAATAAATCATAGAAATCATAAGACATAAAAGGTAACTTGATTCATTCATAACATTCTTACGTAGGGAGTAACCCTCTTGGTTACGTTTGGAATACCCATCACAGTATATTCCCTAAATCTCTTCGGAGAAACCTTAACATTTCACTCCTTCGCATTACCCAATGCATTGGAGAGCTATATCGGGCTCACCTGCCCTTAGTTTATCACGGAACCACCCGTATTCATAACAATTCCCAAGAACCATAACATAATCTTATCACATAAAACATGCATAAAGGAAACATAACATTTCCACCTTTCAATCACAAGATATCAATACAACACATTGATATAAAAATATTATGAAAATCATTTTCAATACCAAAATAAAAGAAAAGTAAAACATGGTATTTATTTTTCTTTTAAAAAGAAGGTATGGCTTGTAGAGGAAGCCGAAACTCAAATAATGGTCACAGCGGCGGAGAAGTCGTCGTCACCGCATACGTACGACAAGAAAAACATTTCCTTTTTTCGTTTAGTAAAACGCTTTGTATAAAAAAGATTCCTTTTGAATAAGCGTAAAAGTCAAAGGGTTTTATACACCGTATAAAATAAAGTTATGTATAAAACAAAATGAGAGACTCTTGAATACAAATAATTGTGGAATAACTTTTAATCCGAACTTTATAATATCATGAGAATAAAGGGATTCATGATATAATATTTCAAAGGATATTATACACACCCTATAAGATTGAATTGGTGCATAACAACAATGAAGTCTCAATGGAAATGTAAATTGAGATGGAATCCATTATAAAGATGGTATCCTTAAATTAAGGATAAATCTATCACATAATTATGTGTGAGAAATAAAAATACACCCAATATAAGTGGATATTAAGTGTGAAACAATCAGAGGTAATTCACACATATTAATAGGATGACATGTTCAAGAAGTACAAGTTGAACCCAAGGAAATTGAAATTGGGTTAAGATGTTCCCTTGTAAAAATTTGACAGCCTTACGGCGTCACTTCAAAATTTAGAAAATTAGTCGATGAGAGAGTGAATGGTATCTCATCACATTGACGTAAAATTTACCTCAGTAAGGATATATAAGAACATATCCCAACATAATAAGATGTAAATTAAAAGACATAACAAAAGAAGTCTTTTAAAAAGAGGAGGGTGAAAGGTCCCCTTACTGAGTTGGGTAACTTTTGAAACGTACACCCCATGGAAGATGGGTCATACAACATTGATGTAAATACTAAAAAACGAAAGTATATTACACAAATAGTAGAATAATGGGTAGTACATATACCAGTCAAAGGAAATGGTGGAAAATGTAGCATAAATCTCATGGGAATAAAAGTGAGATGAAAAATCCCTTATGAAAACTCGGCAGCCTAACGGCGCCACTTAAAACTTACAAAAATGGATTTATGAGATCAAAGAGGGTATATCATAATATGAACATAAAAATTACAGTATGAGGAATATAAAAGAACATCCCCAAACATAATAATGATGAGCTTAAAAGAAATGACATAAAAGAGATTACTTAAAAAGAAAGAGAGAGGTTGGATCTCTTACGAAAATTCAGCAGCCTAACGGCGCCACTCAAAACTTCCAAAATGGATTGATGAGAGAGAATAGGGTCTCTCATAATATGAACATAAAAATTACAGTAATAGTAATATAAAAGAACATCCCAATAATAAGAAATATGATCTTAAAAGGAATGACATAAAAGAGTGTACTTAAATAGAAAGAGAGGAGTAGGATCCCTTACCTCAAGTCCAACTTGTCCTGTTCGTTTCGTTATATTCTTGAATAATAAAATTTGGTCAATTAATAATTGCTTAAGTAACTCCTTTAGAGATTATTAGTCTGTTAATATCACATATTATAATGTTATAATAATTGTTTAATAAAGTTAGTTCATATCAGATGTTTTTGCTGATGTTTGGTACATGAGTCAAAAATGAACTTGTTTGAAAAAAGACTGCCCATGTAGTTATAAGTAAATAATTTCCAGAATAGTATTAATGATTATAATATCATATATATCCATTAAATATTAATTTTATACTATTCCATATCATTTGGAGATAAAAAACGAAAAGCACCGTTCATGGAGACGGTAGGCCGTATGTACGCATGAACGCTACTTTCATTTTTTGTCATATTAATGGAATTAAAAAAAATGAGATAGATATATATGTGTTATAATTCCAGAATGATATCCATAATTTAGATGTAATATATTACATATATATCCATTATATATATGTACTTATAATATTACATAACATTTTGAGATAAGAAATGAAATGTACCGTTCATGGAGACGGTAAGACATACGTACGCATGAACGCTACTTCCATTTCTATTTCATATTTAATGGAATTAAAACATAATGATACATAATAGTATTTTAATTCCAGTATGGTATCATATATAATATCATTAAATATATCCTTTATACATACCACATATGGTATTAACGAATCAAATCACTTTGAGGGGGCGGTAGTCCACACTTCCTTAAATGAAGATATCGCGTATACCCATAATGGAAGCCATAAAGGTATGCCATAAATGAAAAATACAGAAGCTTAAGCAAAACATAAACATATTATATATCATATATAAATATAGTGTCATCTTAATGGCCACCTTTTAAGGTGTTAGAAGAATGTTGAACAATCATCGTTTCAGGAGGCAGAAATTCGCCATCCACAGAAACAGTATGTTCTTTAACCATTAGATGTAGGTGTGTGTAAGTTTAGATCTAATATTTCATATAACAACATCCTAGTATATTGAATATACTGTATTTTTTACAAAATAAATTAATAAAAAGATTTTAGGGGGATGGAGAAGAAAAATAAAACAAAAGGACACAAGTGAAGACATTACCTTAAAATTGGGTAACTCCCTTTGGTTTGAGCTCAAATGCTTCCTTGGTAAGACTTCTTCCCAAAGTGAGTCTTCAAGGAGTAAGAGAGGGAAGTGGAGAGGCAAAATGGGTAGGTTTTGGCCAAGCCAAAGGCTTTGGGAGTGTGGGTAAGGAGGTAGAGGTGGGGGCCTTTTATAAGAGGAGAGGAGGGGCACTCTTGTAAAGTTACAAAATGTTACTTTATTTTCAAAGGAGTTTCGGATTTTAAATGTCCCACATTGATGTATTTCAAGGATAAGGTGGTAATGGTTTGAAATGCACTCATACAATAGTTTTTGTACATTTTTAGGTCTTAGATATTACATTATCATTTTATTTTATTTAAATCGTTAAATAATGAGGTCATTGATGCATCATCATTATGTCATAAATAATTTAATTTATTTAATGTCTAAAAATTATAAAAAATACTATTATGTAGGAAACATTTTTAGATTTACAATGAATATTTATAGTAAAAAATATGACTTGTATAATCCCATGTAAAAATTGTTTTAGTAAAACATTTCATGTTTGTGTCATTTTTACTTTATCATTAAATAAAAAGGTATTTATGTCATTTTCCAACCAAAGTGGCTCCATGGGGTCCCCAAGTTGACCCATGAATTTTCTTGGTTGTACATGACACATCCAATGAGGGTAGGACATGTTTCTAGGTCATTTCATTTTATTAAAACATTATTCTTACCTTAAACTACACTAATTACCTCTAATCGCGATTAAAAACTTAATAAGTTACTATTCACCAAAAAATTATTTTAATCCCATTGAACCACATTTTACTTCTTAATGAAAACCATGTATGTCGGATTTTTGAAATTCAAAACACAAAGGTGGCAAAATTTCATTTAAACGGAAAAATCAGTTTTTATAAGTACCACTTAGTGGTTTCACTATTCATCAAAAATTGAAGTTTTTCAGAAAAATCCCAAAAATTCACCCTAAGATATATTTGATATTCCGAATTCAAAAATGAAGTCTATTTTAAAAAATTCAAAACATATAAGTCACATTAATTAATTTAATAATTAATTCCCGCTGTCAGAGCAAATAGCGTGTTTTTATGAAACAATAAGTATCAAAAGATTGACACTATTTAAGTCTGATTTCAAAGTGAAATTAATTCCAACGACCACTATTGGATTTAATGGTAAAAATATATTCTAATTTCACTTTAAACCCAATTCAAAAGATAATATAATCATATAAATAAATTAGATTAAAAAGAGGTTTTGAATTAAAACACAACATTTTACACTATTCATTAAAAAAATGAACTTTATCGGAAAGATACCAAAAATTTACACAAAGTAAATTTTGATGTCCCGATTCTTAAGAAGATTTTTATTTGGTCCAATAGAATGTATAAGAGTGAACAAAACTATATTTAATGATGTTTCACCATCAAAAGGCGATAAGTGAACCTTTAGTGAAAATTATTGCATATACGCCTAAAATTGAATTCTTTCCGTATTTTAAGCCTTTATCTTTTATTGGATAAATGTAAAAACATTAAAAAAACATATATAATCATATTTTAGTTATTTCTATCCATTCCCTCCAATACAACGGATACATGTTAACTACCATTTAAAATAATATTATTTTATTATTAGAGTGCAACGTATGATTCCCAAGAAACTCGTTCTTGCGTGTTGGGTACGCCATCGAGCATAGCGTCCCCTTTAAAGTCATATTAATATTTTATTCAAAAATATGGATAAATATGAAAATTTCATATTCTTTATTTACCTGGGGTGTTACATCCTTCCCCCCTTTTGGGAATTGTGTCCTCGCAATTTTTAAAATTGAGCTTGGAAACATCCTTAAAAGTCCCACATTGGAACAAGAGTCGGTAAAAAAATCACTTTAAAATAAAGTAAGATAAGTACAGAGGTCACCCGAGTTAACCCATACTAGGATTCAATGTAGAAAATCATGGGCATGGAAGAAAAAGCAAAGGGTCATGTTCTTGAGGGAGAGTGATAGTAAACATGTCTAGGAGAATGTTAACCATAAGAAAATCACAAACTTGTGATGGGTTAAACGGTATTCGATTCCCCAGTAGGAAAAGTTAATAGACAACATTTTTGTTTTAAGTTGATTTTTATTGAGGAATTTATTCATAAGGAAACATAATCACTTATCATGTTGACTTTCAACTTTTACTAGATTCCTTAATCAGACTCATATTTTTTTCCAAAAGACGAGTATTTAGGGAGACTTGTTCGCATTAAGAGTACTATAATCAACTTCTAGAGAATCACCTAACACACCAAAGAGAACTATATACTTCCCATGTCTTTAGACATTAACCAAAACCAAGCCAAAAAGTTTAGTACAAGATTAGATAATCCAGAAAAGGATAACCCTTTATAAAAAGAAAATCTATTCTTAATCTCCAAAATTTGTCCAACAAAACCCAAAGTTCAATGATGACCATTCGATAAACAATTTTTCCATAAAATTATTCAAAGTAAATCAAACTAAGATTGAAACCCAAATAGTTGAAGGATTTAGTCACATAGTCTTCCATGTTAAATCGTAACATTTATCTCCAAACAACATCAATTGCTCTTAATGTCTCGTATTGAAAAGTAATTAACCTAATCACATATCCTCCATGATAGGTTAATAAATTTCCATAGATAACCCAAAATCAACTTACTCTTAATTAATAAAATAATATAACTAAAAAAGAATCAGTCAAACTAACCAGGGACTTCACGTAGTCCTGTGGTAGGCGATAAATACCAGTTGCACTTTGGTTGTGGGTTCGATTCTCGCAGCTTTGTCCGACGCGATGGATAGTCACATGGTCTGTGTGTTGTCCCTTTTCCAAAACTATATAATTCTCAAATCATTCCCTAAAAAGATATAAAATCATCAAAAATAACCATAACATAATTTAACCTCAATTTTATCTCATGCCTTTCACTTCCATCATAACATATAGTAACCCATAATTACCTCAAAAGAAAGGATCATATAAACTCTAATGGTTACCTTTATAATTATTACCTGAACATCCACATCGATTGTTAATCTCTTACATGATGCATTAAAGATCATACCAAGGTTCAAGTGGTTGATCATGACTCCTTGATAGTTGGTTTAGAACAACCACGAGTTTCCTCATTTAATCCCCCATTTTATCTAGTATCTTAATCATAGAAGCACCACAGTTTCCTTCAAACCTGTTGTCTCTTTGGTGTCTGCTAGATCCAGCCATTTACTAAAACCAAAAAGGTCAGTGTGAGTATATCAATATAACCATCATGTACTAATGAGTAAGATAAACACTAAGATATACTTACTCATTCACTTTATCTAAAAACTATGACACTTTCTAAAATCCTAGCCAATATGGTAATGTCTCTTATGCTTAAAGAATACCCTAACCTCTAAAGTTATATAAACCGACCTCTGATACCAAATATAAGGCCCCAGCCTTAAAACCTTACTTAATCTTGAGTTATTACAAGATTACACATTGAGGATCTTTTCAGGTTTAGAGATTTAGAGAATTAGATCATGAAACTTGCATTACATTCCACATTTAAACAAAGTGGTTACATAAAAGACAGTATTCATTCTTCCCATCAACGGAAACATATTTAAAATAAATCAGGGATTCTTTCTTCACACATCCTTGACACTATCATCACATCATGCACCTTTCCCTTGACCTATGAAAAACATTTCAAAAACTTGGGATGAGCATAAAAAGCTCAGTAAGGGTTATAAAAATATGGAAAGGAAACATGAGTTCATATATATAGAAGAATGAAATAATAATTTACCCATAAAACATAGGCACTTTAACATACCTCATCAAAACATGAATAAATCATAGAAATCATAACACATAAAAGGTAACTTGAGGCATTCATAACATTCTTATGTAGGGAGTAACCCTCTTGGTTACGTTTGGAATACCCATCACAGTATATTCCCTAAATCTCTTAGGATAAACCTTAACATTTCACTCCTTCACGTTACCCAGTGCATTGGAGAGCTATATCGGGCTCACCCGCCCTTAGTTTATCACGGAACCACCCGTATTCATAACAATGCCCAAGAACCATAACATAATCTTATCACATAAAACATGCATAAAGGAAACATAACATTTCCACCTTTCAATCACAAGATATCAATACAATACACTGATATAAAAACATTATGAAAATCATTTTCAATACCAAAATAAAATAAAATTAAAACATGGTATTTATTTTTCTTTTAAAAAGAAGGTATGGCTTGTAGAGGAAGCCTAGACTCAAATAATCGTCACGGTGGCAGAGAAGTCATTGTCGCCGCATATGTACGACAAGAAAAACATTCCCTTTTGTCGTTTAGTAAAACGCTTCTTATAAAAAAGATTCATTTTGAATAAGCGTAAAACTCAAAGGGGTTTATACACCGTATAAAAGAAAGTTGTGTATAAAACAAAATGATAGACTCTTGAATACAAAAAAATGCGGAATAACTTTTAATCCGAACTTTATAATATCATGAGAATAAATGGATTCATGATATAATATTTAAAAGGATAGTATACACACCCTATAAGAGTGAATTGGTGCATAACAACAATTAAGTCTCAATGGAAATGTAAATTGAGATGGAATCCCTTATAAAGATGGTATCCTTAAATTAAGGATAAATCTATCACATAATTATGTGTGAGAAATAAAAATACACCTAATATAAGTGGATATTAAGTGTAAAACAATCAGAGGTCATTCACACATATTAATAGGATGACATGTTCAAGAAGTAAAAGTTGAACCCAAGGAAATCGAAATTGGGTTAAGATGTTCCCTTGTAAAAATTTGACAGCCTTACGGCGTCACTTCAAAATTTAGAAAATTAGTCGATGAGAGAGTGAATGGTATCTCATCAATTTGATGTAAACTTTACCTCAGTAAGGATATATAAGAACATATCCCAACATAATAAGATGTAAATTAAAAGACATAACAAAAGAAGTCTTTTAAAAAGAGGAGGGTGAAAGGTCCCCTTACTGAGTTGGGTAACTTTTGAAACGTACACCCCATGGAAGATGGGTCATACAACATGGATGTAAATACTCAAAAATGAAATTATATTACACAAAGAGTAGAATAATGGGTAGTACATATACCATTCAAAGGAAATGGTGGCAAATGTAGCATAAATCTCACGGGAATAAAAGTGAGATGAAAAATCCCTTATGAAAACTCGGCAGCCTAACGGTGCCACTTAAAACTTCCAAAAATGAATTTATGAGATCAAATAGGGTATCTCATAATATGAACATAAAAATTACAGTATGAGGAATATAAATGAACATCCCCCAACATAACAAAGAGGAGATTAAAAGAAGTGACATAAAGCAGAGTACTTAAAAAGAAAGAGAGAGGTTGGATCTCTTACAAAACTTTGGCAGCCTAACGGCGCCACTCAAAACTTCCAAAATGGATTGATGAGAGAGAATAGGGTCTCTCATCATATTAAAATAAAAATTACAGTAATAGTAATATAAAAGAACATCCCAATAATAATAAAGATTATCTTAAAAGGAATGACATAAAAGAGTGTACTTAAATAGAAAGAGAGGAGTAGGATCCCTTACCTCAAGTCCAACTTGTCCTGTTCGTTTCTTTATATTACTAAACAATAAACTTTGGTCAATTAATAATTGCCTAATTACCTCCTTTAGAGATTATTATTTAGTTCAAATCACATATTATAATGTTATAATAATTGTTTAATAAAGTTTGTTCATATCAGACGTTTTTGTCGATGTCTGGTACATGAGTCAAAATTGAACTTGTTTGAAAAAAGACTGCCCATGTAGTTATAAGTAAATAATTTCCAGAATAGTATTAATGATTAAAATATCATATATATCCAGTAAATATTAATTTTATACTATTCAATATAATTTGGAGATAAAAAATGAAAAGCACCGTTCATGGAGACGGTAGGCCGTACGTACGCATGAACGCTACTTTCATTTTTTGTCATATTAATGGAATTAAAACACAATGAGAGAGATATACATATGTTATAATTCCAGAATTATATCCATAATTTAGATGTAATATATTACATATATAAGAATTATATATATGTACTTATAATATTACGTAACATTTTGAGATAAGAAATGAAATGTACCGTTCATGGAGACGGTAACCCGTACGTACGCATGAACGCTACTTCCATTTCTATTTCATATTTAATGGAATTAAAACATAATGATACATAATAGTATTTTAATTCCAGTATGGTATCATATATAATATCATTAAATATATCCTTTATACGTACCACATATGGTATTAACGAATCAAATCACTTTGAGGGGGCGGTAGTCCGCACTTCCTTAAATGAAGATATCACATATACCCATAATGGAAGCCATAAAGGTATGTCATAAATGAAAAATACAGAAGCTTAAGGAAAACATAAACATATTATATATCATATATAAATATAGTTTCATCTTAATGTCCACCATTGAAGGTGTTAGAAGAATGTTGAACAATCATCGTTTCGGGAGGCAGAAATTAGCCATCCACAGAAACAGTATGTTCTTTAACCATTAGATGTAGGTGTGTGTAAGTGTCGCTCGAGTATTTCTTATAAAAACATCTTAGTATATTGAATATACTGGATTTGTTACAAAATAAATGAATAAAAAGAGTTTAGGGGGTTGGAGAAGCAAAATAAAACAAAAGGACACAAGTGAAGACATTACCTTAAAATCGGGTAACTCCCTTTGGTTTGAGCTCAAATGCTTCCTTGGGAAGATTTCCGACCAAAGTGAGGATTCAAGGAGTAATAGAGGGAAGTTTAGAGACAAAATGGTCAGGGTTTGGCCGAGCCAAAGGCTTTGGGAGTGTGGGTAAGGAGGTAGAGGTGGGGGCCTTTTATAAGAGGAGAGGAGGGACACTCTTGTAAAGTTACAAAATGTTACTTTATTTGCAAAAGAGTTTCGGATTTTAAATGTCCCAAATTGATGTATTTAGAGGATAAGGTGGTAAGGGTTCCAAATCCACTCATCCAATAGGTTTTGGATATATGTAGGTCTTAGATATTACATTATCATTCCATTTTATTTAAATCGTTAAATAATGAGGTCATCGCTGCATCATCATTATGTCATAAATAATTTAATTTATTTAATGTATAAAAATTATAAAAAAAACACTATGATGTAGGAAATATTATTAGCTTTCCAATGACTATTTATAGTCAAAGATATGACTTGTATAACCCCATGTAAAAATTGTTTTAGTAAAACATTTCATGTTTGTGTCATTTTTACTTTATCATTAAATAAAAAGGTATTTATGTCATTTTCCAACCAATGTGGCTCCATGGGGTCCCCAAGTTGACCCATGGATTGTCTTGGTCGGACATGACACATCCAATGAATGTAGGACATGTGTGTAGGTCATTTCATTTTATTAAAACATTATTCTTATCTTAAACTACACTAATTACCTCTAATCGCGATTAAAAACATAATAAGTTACTATTCAACAAAAAATTATTTTAATCCCATTGAACCACATTTTACTTCTTAATGAAAACCATGTATGTTGGATTTTTGAAATTCAAAACAAAAAGTTGGAAAATTTTCATTTAAACGGAAAAATCAATTTTAATAAGTACCACTTAGTGGTTTCACTATTCATCAAAAATTGAAGTTTTTCAGAAAAATCCCAAAACTTCACCCTAAGATATATTTGATATTCCGAATTAAAAAATGAAGTATATTTTAAAAAATTTAAAACATATAAGTCACATTAATTAATTTAATAATTAATTCCCGCTGTCAGAGCAAATAGCGTGTTTTTATGAAACAATAAGTATCAAAAGATTGACACTAGTTTAAGTCTGATTTCAAAGTGAAATTAATTCCAACGACCACTATTGGATTTAATGGTAAAAATATATTCTAATTTCACTTTAAAACCAATTCAAAATATAATCTAATCATATAAATAAATTAGATTAAAAAGAGGTTTTGAATTGAAATACAACATTTTACACTATTCATTAAAAAAATGAACTTTATCGGAAAGATACCAAAAATTTAAACAAAGTAAATTTTGATGTACTGATTCTTAAGAAGATTATTATTTGGTCCAATAGAATTTATAAGAGTTAACAAAACTATATTTAATGACGGTTCTCCATCAAAAGGTGATAAGTGAACCTTTAGTGAAAACTAGGGCATATACGCCTAAAATTGAATTCTTTCCGTATTTTAAGCCTTTATCTTTTATTGGATAAATGTAAAAACATTTAAAAACATATATAATCATATTTTAGTTATTTCTACCCATTCGATCCAATACAACGGCTACATGTTAACTACCATTTAAAATAATATTATTTTATTATTAGAGTGCAAGTATGATTCCCAAGAAACTCGTTGTTGCGTGTTGGGTACGCCATCGAGCATAGCGTCCCCTTTAAAGTCATGTTAATATTTTATTCAAAAATATGGATAAATATGAAAATTTCATATTCTTTATTTACCTGGGGTGTTACACTATCCCTCCTATTTTATAACCAATCATAATTAAAAATCTCACTTCTCTCTCAATTTAAGTGTTCTCAATGCTTGTTTAAAAGATCCACTCACGGTTTATGGACTTCAAGGTCCTTTTATTATCTATAATGAAAGCATCATCCACTATATTTAGATACTCTATTGAAGTTTCAATTTCATCCACTGATGAATAAAACTTTACTGAAATATTACTAGGAAACCTAGAATCTTTCACACAACACCTACTATATCTTGCACACATCTTTAATTCCTTGCATGAAATATTCTACTTTTGATCCAAAACACCCCTTGTGCGCAACTCCAATCTTACGTGTAACTCAAATATTATGCGCAACTTTCTTATCTTTCACGCAAATCAAAATCTTTTACACAACCCACTTTGCATAAAATTATTACATGATCTAAAGATTGTATTATCTATAGGTGTTAATCTGCTTCAAATGATGGGGTCACCTCTTATTTATATGAATTTCTGACCCCTGCATAGAATATTCGACGTGCCAATCAAGATCCACTCTGTGCATGAAAAACACAATTTTACATTGCATTGGGCACACAAGTTTCTTTCACGGAACCTTATCTTTCGCACACTTTATGCCTTTGCCATATTTTTATGTTCAAATATTGAGACATTACTTACACAAAAGTTTCCAAACTACCTTCAATATTTCATGCAACTTCCTTTTCCAAAAACATGTTTCCCTATTTTCTGATTTTGAAGTCCAAAAATTTGGAAAACACAGGAAAACAACACCACCTTATATCTGTTCTTTATGTAAAGCCTCTAGATCAACCAATTGTTTTTTTTTCATGGTTTTTTGTCAACATAGTTTGTCAAAAATATCTCTGGAACTCGAAAACTCACCATGGAGACACTATTTTTCAAAAAACAAACCAGATTTTTCAACAACCACAATCACCTCAAAAATGATTCAGTGTTACCATGAATGATTTTTTCTCAATAGACTACTACTCTCCAATACACAATAATCACATTGTCTACCGCCAATGACCACCTAGGTATTGTGTCACCTCCAACTAGTTGTTCCCATATCAAAACACACTCTAGGTATGTGTCCTATATATAATTTACTAGGTCTACTACTGAATATGTGAGAATCAAGGGAGGATAATTCAACAATCTAAAATCCTTAGAATCTCGCATCCTCCATTCATCCAAAAATTATATCAATTGTCACTACTTCTCTAAAGGAATATCATGAATATCCCAATAAACCTGTGCCATATGTCTCAGATAATACAAAAAAAATACCTTTAACTAATGCATAATACATTTTTTAGTAAAACAATTAAAGATAGTATACTCATTACCTCTTCCTCTGGTGTAGATCCCGCCCTGTGAATACATAACATAGTATCTTTTACACGGTGTAGATAACCAAACTCTTACTGAAGATATAGGGCCCCCCCAAAAAAATCAAATACTAAACAATTTATACATTATTCAAGTCATGATTTGGGTTATTACCCTCATGTTTTCATATTTTAGGGGACCCTAAGGCTATGAGCTACTCCCTTTTCATTGGTACCACTCCCAAAAAAATGCTTGATAAAATACAGTAGACTACAAATCAAATATTTGAATCTAAGAGTATCAACAATGGAGTTATAATAAACCTCCTATTTAGTTCAAGAAATGTTTCATCACACTATTCTAACCACTTTAAAATTGCTCTATTTATCTTTAGTGATGTTATGGGTGCTGATAAATAGGAGAATTCAAGGATAAAATTACATTAATATAATATTAATCCTTGAAATATCCTGACCTCAAAAATGTTCTGAGATGTGTCTAGAACATCACTACCTCCACTTTCTCTAGGTCCAAGGATATACATATCTCATACATCACATGCCCCAAAAAAATCACCTAATGAATCTATATGTTACTTTTATGAAACATGGAAAAATGATGACGTGATTAAATAATCCTCTAGACTACCTCATGATGTTGGGCATGCTGCTTTGGTGTAAGAAAGTATTTGAGGATATCATCAATAAACACCATGATGAATGACTCCATATAATATTGGATGATATTGTACATTAGATCCATGAACACAAGAAGTGAACTCTCTAATCCAAATTTTATCACCAGATACTCATATAAACAATTCATACCTTGAAAAGTCATCTTTGAGATGTCCTCCTCTATAACTCATAAGTAGTGATAGCCTAATAGAAGATAAATCTTATGGAACCACTAGAATCTTCATTGATGATCAAAAAGGTCATTTATCTTGGAAAAAGGATACCTATTCCACATCATCACCTGGTTCAACTTCTGTAAATCAATAAAGATTCGATGACTATTTTAACCTTATTTCCCCATGGAGAAGTACTCAGGTTGATAAAGGCCTTATACTCTAAGTAATAATGTTTTTCCTTGATATCCTTCATCTCATCTACAGAAATACGATAAGTGGGTAACAAATTCTTATGCACACCAAGTAGAAGCACGATCTCATAGTCAACTTCTTCATTAATAGGAAGTAATGTGAATTCATCCGGATAGAAGTTTTGATAAAGATCCATGACTAGAGGAAAAGATTATGGGGATGTCATTGATACTTCTGAATGATCCTAGCCTTTCATCTGTGAAATGATCATACTAAGAGGCCTCATGTCCATTAAAATTATACCAGCTCCCATTTCCCATTCTCTGGACAACACTCTCCCTCTCACTTTAACAAATAAAATGAAACCCATATTTAATCACAATTAATGTGATCTCATAAGATGGTCATCTAGTCCATACTAAGAACCACATCAAATATTTTCATCTCAATTATCATCAAGTCCCTAATATCTTATAGCCAGTGAAGGATATATGAAATTATGAGAATAAATGAATTCAGTCTACATTTATACAAAATAGTGTGTTATTGGAATGTAAATCATATGATTACTTGACTGGTAAGTCATGTTCTATGACTAAATGTGCTGAAATGAAGAAAATGGTATCACTAAAATTGAAAAAGGAACTAGATAAAGTAGAGGTGATCAAAACCATACATGGGATAATGTATGGTCCCTCACCAATGTATTCTAGAATTTGGTCCACTACATAGATGCAACCTACCTCACCTCCGAAACTCTATCCCTAAGATACATGACCAGTATAATTCATTCAGTGATTTTTCTATTGAGGACTCGTGATGGATCCTCGAATCATTGATTTATTCCTTCCTCTACCTCTATAGAACATGTTACATGAATCACTATATAAAAACTTCTAGAGATGATCTAACTTTCCACATTACTACATGTGATCAAGAGTTATTTACAAAATGTATGATTGTGTCTGACTTTTCCATAGTTGAAGCACTTTGGAATTCCTTCTGTGGGAACCAATGAATATGGACTATTATCCACCTATATACCACTATTATTCTATATTTTTCTAGAATTTATCTTCTTAATACCAGAATAGGTTTTCAAATTCAGTGGTATGAGTTCCACTCACATGAGAAATGAAGGGTAGAAGAATACAAAATTCTCAACCCTCCTATAATATCTTCTCAATGGTCACGGCCTTATGTTGATCCTTAGAGTGTAATTCTAGGTCAATGCTTCAGACATGTTTTTTTAACATTGGGATGAATTCTGATATTAAACTTCCTATACATATGGGCCTCATTTCTAGAATAAATAAGTGAAAAATGAATAATATTAGTAAAATGATAAAAGTAAGAAGACATCATCATGGTACCATTCTAAAGCTCAATTAACTCTTTTTCTTGATCCTAATTCAATATATCGGGAATGAACTATATAAAAATTAGCCCTTTTGGCCAACCAAGTGACTCCCTCACATTGTCCATCCTGCCTAATGACTCCCCACTAACACCTAGTGGGCCCTTGTTTCATGAAATCTTCTATATTCACCTTCCTTCCTTTTTGTGTATCAATAAGATCAAATATACCCATGATTATTTCCACGCAATCCTTATCATCATGCAATAATAAGTTTACCAAAAATTTTGGGTAATTACAGAGATGAATATACCTAACATAATCAACCAGGGATATCTATAGAAGGACTCCTGGATGATGTGGTCCTATAACCTACACCACTAAAACAGTTTCAGGGGTTTTTTATGCAGCACACTCAAGCACCATAGTTGGTGGACTTGGAGTGTTAGGGGCACCCTTTCCCAAGTCATCTGGAAGTCCCATTAGTCTTATATGGGGAAATTATTCTATAACATGAAGGTAATCATTATATAATATGCCATTATACCCTAACCATCATAATGTATCACAAAAAGGATTCTCTTATAATTGATGAACAAACCAAGGTGGAAACATCATAGAAATTACTAACATATCATACCCATGGGTTAGTCAGTTATAATATCTATAATAAAATATAACAACAGGAGTTGTTTTAAAAAATTAATCCCAATATGGATATGTCAACATAATAAGATAACAAATATACCATAAAATAGAAAAAATATCCCTAATTTGTTGAAAAATAAAGGAAATAATTATAAAACTAACATACAACAATATATATATATAAGGAATGTGATGAAACTTTTTTAGTAATTATACATGAATGAACCTCAAATTTCAAAAAATAAATCAGTAAAAATAATCTTGTCAAAGGATACTCATATTTCAGTTCTACATGACCAATCTAGGAACATGGAAACTCCCAAAACTAAGTCCCATACAGTAATAGAATTTCCAAATTGTCCTAGGTTATTTAAAAATGAAATGAAGAAAAATATTTCTATAATACTGTTTTGTAATTCCCTAACCTGAACCACTGTGTATGAGATTGAGAGTCACATAAACTCATGTATTCATCCCCATACGTAGGAGGTTTCTAACTAGAAATGAGGGTCCAAGTCCATAAATTAGGATACCATGCCCACAGTGTCATGTCATTAGATAAAGAATAAACAAAAAATTCAATATAATAATTAATTAGAGTAATATGAAGAAACTAAACAATTTAATACATGTCATACATTAAATAGATAACATGATCCCAAGGTGGAAATCCAATCCATAGTATAATGTGTAACAATAATATAAATAAAAAATATCTACTATCTCTCAAATTCTCTCACATTCCCACCACCAACTCTTTGAACCACTAACTCAGCAATTGGATATGGGCCCCATTACCTTACTTGTATCTCCATACATAAAGTCTGCATGTACATCAGGATTCTAAATCATAGTGTGTGTAATAAACCTATTAGGGAAACAAAATTTCTTTCTTAAAAATTTTTCACATATATATAAGGTTTATTATATAAAAAAACAAAATTTGATAGAAATAAAATAATAAAAGGTAGAGTACATGTGTGATAACCATTCCACAATGAGTCTCAACTATATATACTTTTGATCTATAATGAAATGATGATCCAAGATGTTATAAAAGACTATATTTATCCTCAAGGATATTATCATGTAACTCAACATAAAAAATAAATTGAGTTGGAACACTACTCAGAATATACAAGTCATGGCATTGTAAAGTTACACAAAATCTATAAGGAATCAAGTTTTATCACATTCCTAGAAATCCACACAGCATCAAGTTACATCTGGGCCACAAGGTTATCATGCCCCACTTTCATAATCATCACACATCATATGTACTACCCTTATAAGAGGTAATTATAATGAAAATACAATTCATACATGGATATTATATCATAATAGATGAATATTTGTTACATAACATAATGATTCATTCCAGAATCATATAGGTCTTTTTCCTTTGGAATCATAGAAGAAAAATAAGTGTTTCATCAGAGTTATACATCATCTCCCACGATTTTACTTCTAACTGGAAACCTTGTTATAAATATCAAACATAATACCTTTTATCATAAACTTGTTAAAGGAAATGAATGAAAGGGTGAGCTTAGATGATCAATAGGGGAAAAATTGAGATATCAATGATCACATAAGCACAACATGAATATAAGTGTAATAGAACATGAAAATAAGATTTGAAAAACATAACATGAATACAATAGATCATAATATTGATAATTGGAACAGAAATTTACATTTTATAAGACATTAATCAAAAATTAATCAATGGACATAATCCATGAAAATATAAATTGGCATCATGCCAAAAATTTTGGTGTATACAAATGCTTATAAAATCATTTCCTTAGTTGCCATGTATTACTTATAATGATATCATAGTGCAATGGTTTCACTCCTCAATCTATAATATTAGTCAAAGTTCACTCCCAATAATGTCATAATTGAAAATTTTCCCTACTGAACTAGGTTGACTCCCCATTGTAGTCTTATTTGTATCATAAGATATCAATATTTACCCAATTCATTGGATGAAGATACAGGTCTAACCTATCAAATAATAAGAATTATAAACATGTGTGTCACAAGATTTTAAAACATTAATTATATAATAACACATGAAAATAATTGGTTTTCATAATCATTTCATAATTTCATCATAGTATAACCCTTGGAAAGGGAACACAATTCATAAAAATTTCATTAGAGAATAACTTATGGAAAAAGAATGGGTTTTATATACATCATTTTATCACAAACATAAACAATATAGGAAAAGAATAAAGATGGTAACTTTGGATTTCATCTCTAATAAATCTTATGTAAGATCCAATGATGTCAAATTAGAAGGGAAATGATTATAAATTATCAATTGGAACATTTCTTGAGGAAAATAACCATTAATTGAAAATCACATTTTAAAACATGAAATTAATAAAATATTTTGTAAATAGATTTTTTGAAAATAAAAGTGAAACATATAAAAAATATTCAAAGTAAATAATTTTTATGATGAGGGAAAATACTATTCAATCCATACACATTGAAATGACGATTATATTTAAATGCTTAATAAAAAGAAAAAATATACAAGATTAGAAAATTTGAATAATATTCATTTCAATTTGTTTTTAAAAATTAAAACATGTATATTTTAGAAAAAAAATTAATTTATATTTTTAAAATATTTATTTAATAAACTTTTCCAAAACATTCATAATGAAGACAAAAGTTTTTTGAACGAAGAGTGTAATAATGTCGATTTTCCTTAAAATATTTATTTGTAATCATGAGTATATATAGAGTGTAAATTGAAATGAAAAACTATATTTTTATGAAATAAATATAGGATAAGAAAATCCATGGAGTTATTGAAATATATATCATAACATTTCATCATCTAAATAATATTCATATGTAATCTTGATAAACAGTGAGATTGTAACATTAACCCCTTACAACTTTTCTAACTTTAGAATCATAATCCCCATGAAAGATATAACCATATATAGAAATTTATATCCAATAAATATCATGTGTAGAATCATAATATATATTCATGGGTAATATATACATGAAAAAAGAGAAATAAGTGGTTTATAAGTCATGTTCCCCACAATATTAAAAGTTAGATGAAAATCACTTACCTTAAGTCATAACTTCCATAATACAAATTATAATATACCATATAATAAGTATATGTTAATTATAAATACATTAAATAACCTTAATCATATGTATCATACCATATATATTTTATACATGACCTTTTATTTCCTATTTATTAAAAATATCTTATTAAAAATATCATTTTTCTAATAGTTACTTTATTTTTCATGTATGTTTTTGTTTGGTATTTTTGGCCCTTTTAAATTGATAATGGTTACATAATATAAATAATATTAACTATTATATAAATATCATAAATATATATTCATTAAATATTTATTAATATTCATCCATTAATGTTAGATATCAAAAATGAATTACACTGTTCATGGAGAGCATAGGATGTACGTACACATGAATACTATTTTTATTTTTACAACAGAGTAAAAAATTAAATGTAAATAACATATTAAATTTATAGAAATATTTTATGTCTTATATATCATATATATTCATTAAACACATCCTTAATACCTTTCATTTAAAGAGTATATGAAGAATGAAGAACATCACTTCGTGAGGAGGTAGTCCATTATACACATGAGTGACATCATCATTATAGGGCCCCAGCTTCAAATATTACATAATATTGAATTTAGTTAATAATTCACATTGAGGATATTTTTAGGTTTGGTGTTTTAGATAATTATTCCATAACTATTAAATTACATATCAAGAATTACAAAGTAGACACTCCTACTCAGTATCTTTTTTTTTCGCAAAATAAAAAACCTTAAAAGAAAAAAAAATCTTTTCTTAATATAAGTCTTCTTGAATTATTCCTTTCTCTTACCCTTCCTTATACCCTTTGAAAAACATTTCAAAAACTTGGGATGAGCATAAAAAGCTCAATAAGGGTTATAAGATAAAGAAATAAAACATTATTCCATCAATACATATAAAACAGAAGTTCTTTAACATACCTCATGAAATCATAAGATTTATGAATAACACATAGAAATCATAAATCAGAAAGGTAACTTGTTGAATCCATATCAAAATTACACTGTAGATTTCAAAACTACATAAGGAGTTACATTTGAATACCCATCACAGTATATTCAATAAATATATTAAGTGAAGTATTAAAGTTTACCTCTATCATGTTACCCAATGCATTGGAGAAATATCTCATGCTCACCCACCCTAGTTTTATCACGGAACCAACTGTATGCGTAAACAATTCCCAAGAACTATAACATAATGATAACATATGAACAAGCATGAAGGAAATATAACATTTCCACATTGAAATCACAATATGAAATTTAAATAAATTGACTTAATCAATTCATTCCCAAAACCATTTTCAATACCAAAATACGTAAAAATAGTATATGGTATTTATTTTCCTTTTATAAACATTATGGTTTGTTGAGGAATCCAAATATCAAATAATGCTCACGGTGGTAGAAAGGTCTTTGTCATCACATACGTTAAAAAGAAACATTACCTTTTTCGTTTAGTAAAATTATACATGGAAAAATATTCCCTTTGAAAGAAATAAAAATTCAAAGGAGTTTATACACCATATAAAAGAAAGTCATGTATAAATCAAAATATGTATCAATGAAAGAAGATTGATACGAAGTCCCTTACAAAGATAATTTTGTAAATAAAATAGATCGATAATGTGTATTAACTATAAGTACATATAAGTAAAGAATAAATAAAATATAGGATATCAAAATTCATTTCTCACATAGTCATATCATGACATAATCAATAAGAAGAAAATTAACCCAAAGAATGGAAATTGGGTTAAGAAGTTCCCTTACCTCATGTATGACTTGTCTTGTATGTTACTTGTTCTTCCATAATAATAAAATTATGTTAATTTATACTTGATTGAGAAAATTTTTAAAGTTTATTATTCCTTTTATATCACTTATTACCTTGCTATAACAATTATTTAATTATTTTAGTTCATATCAGACATTTTGTTGATGTTCAGAACTTGAGTAAAAAATGAACTTATTATAATTAAAAATTTTCCATGTGGTAAAAATAAAATTATCGCCATAATTATATTCATGATTTAGATATCATATATATCATATATATCTAGTAAATATGTATTTGTAATAGTCCATATCATTTAGATATGTGAAAATGAATTTCACCATTCATGGAGACGGTAAGTCGTACGTACGCATGAACGCTACTTTCATTTCATTTTTTTTATTTTTAAATGAATGAAAACCAAATTATACATTGGAATATTATTATTAATGTATAATATAATATTTTATATTTGTTACATAAGTTAATTAACACCATCCATTATACTTTACATGTATGGTATGAACAAGTCATATCACTTTCTGGGGGCAGTAGTCCGCACTTCCCCAAATAAAGTTATCGTATTTATACAACATGAAAAGAATTAAGGTATGTTATAAATGGGAATTAAAGAAGCATAGAGATAATATTAATATCATAAATATCATATATAATTATTTTTCCATCATAATGGTCACCATAATAGGTGGTAGGAGAATATTGAACAATCATCATTTCGTGAGGCAATACTTCACCATCCACAGAAACAGTGTGTTCTAAACCCATTAGATGGAGGTGTATGTAAGTTTAGTTCGAATAATTATCATAAGAACATCCTAGTATATTTAGGATACTTTTTTTTATAAAATAATATAATAAAGAGAGTTTAGGTGGTTGGAGAAGGAAAATAAAAGAAAAGAACTTGAGAGACGACGTTACCTTTAAATCGGGTAACTCCCTTTGGTTTGAACCAAAAGGCTTTCTTGAATTTCCATATACCTAAGGTAAGGATTCTAGGAGGAATAGAGGGATGTTGGGAGATTATTGAAGACGAGTTTTGATGATCCAAGGGGCTTGAGAGGTGTGAGTAATGGGTTAGAGGTGATGGCCTTTTATAAGGGAGGGGAGGGGCACTTTAAGAAAGTTTGAAAATGTTATTTTATTATAAACTAAATTTCAATTTCAAAAGGTCCCCAACTCATTTAATTATAATATAAGGTAATTATTTTTTGAAATAAAATCATCAAATAAAAATTGGATAGTTTTTGGATATTTTTTAATCCTTTTCTTTTTAATTTAACCCTTTGTTAACTTATTGAACTTTTACCAGGTCTTCTTGAATATTCATACTATATGGTAAATATAATTACTATAAAATACCAAGTGACTCAAAATGGATCATTAATTACATTTTTAACATCATATATTTCATTTTTTTGAATATTATATTTTTAATACTATTTTATCATTTAATAAAATATTAATTGATTTAAATACTCATTTATGTCAATTTTTATATAATTCATATCATGACTTTTTAAAAAATCCAAGCGAACTTGATTATTTAAAAAAACCTTCATTAATTAAAATATAACAAGTATTACTCATCTCTAAAATTCATTTTTGGTATAATAAGTTTCAAAATAAATTTATTTTAATATTTATAATTTCATTTATTTAAAACATTTATTATTGAGGTAATCATTACATCATCACTGTGTCATAAATAAATAAATTTATTTGATATCTAAAAATTATAAATAAAATACCATGATGTGGGAAATATTTTTATCTTTTTATTTACTATTTATAGTCGAATATATGAATTATATAACCCCACATAAAAATTGTTTTCGTAAAATAATACATGTTTGTGATTTTTTTATTTTTACTTTAAATAAAAAGTTATTAATGTCATTATCTTACCTAAATGGATTTCAAAGACCAAAATTATCACCAAATGATTGTAATGGTCGGCCATTAATCATCCAATAAGGTTAGGATAAGTGTTAAGGTAATTTTATATTATTATAATATTATTTTTACCTTGAATTGCCCAATTTACCTTTAACCGCAGTATATAAAAGTCAAAAGTTACTATTCACCAAAAATTATTTTCATCCTATTGAACCGCATTTCATTTGCTAATGACAACTATTTATGTCGGATTTTTGAAATTCAATTCACAGAAGCAGTGAAATTTCATTTAAATGAAAAAGTCATTTTTTAACTACTATGCAGTATTTTTAACTATTCATCAAAAATTGAAAGTTTTCAGAAAAATACCAAAAAATTACCCAAAGCTAATTTAGATATTCCAAATTCAAAAATTATTTCTATTTTACCAAATTAAAAACATATAAGTTTCATTAATTAATTTAAAATTAATTTCCATTGTCAAAACTAGAAAGCGTGTTTTTAAGATGTAAAAACTACCAAAAGATTGACATGTATTTATGTCCAATTTAAAAGTGAAATTGATTCCAATGGCCAAAATTGGATTAAATGGTAAAAATATAATCCATTGACACTTTAAAAAAAATATAAAATAATATAACCATATACATAAATCAGATGAAAAGACATTTTTGACTTAAAATGCATAATTTTTCACTATTCATTAAAAAATGAAATTTATCAGAAAAATACCAAAAATTTACCCAAAGTAAATTTTCATGTCCCGCTTCGATATAAGAAGTTTATTTTGTTAAATTAAACATATAAAAGTGAAATAACTAGATTTAAAATGGTTTCTCCATTAAAAGGCAGTAAAACTACCTTTAAAAAAATATTAGAGTATTTATGCTTAAAATTGGATTCATTCTCATTTTCAGCCTCTAAATTTTATTGGATAAATATAAAAACATTTAGAAAATATTTATAATCACATTTTAGTTATTTCTTTTCATTCCCACCAATAAAATATCTAGTCATTAACTACCATTTAAAAATAATAATATTACTATATTATTTTTTAGTATAAATCAACATTTTGTGCAACGTAAGATTTTGGAGAAATACGATGTTACATGTTGAGTATGCTATCAGATGGAGAATATCCTTTTAAGTAAAATTACTATTTAATTCATAAATATTAATAAATATGAAAATTTCATATTCTTTATTTACCTAGGATGTTACATCCTTCCCCCCTTTTGGAAATTGCATCCTCGCAATTTATTCACTTATCAAATAAGTGGGGGTATTGTCCCTCATAGAATTTTAAGATTCCCACATTTCCCCTTCAACCATATGGTTTTTACAAAAAACCTTTACCTGATGTAATACCTTATTCCGAAACACTTTATATCTTTGGTCAAGAATCTCGACTGGTTGTTCCTCATAAGAAAGATTCTCTTCCAACTGAACTACCTCTGGACTCAAAACATGAGATGGATCTGGCATATAATTTCTCAACATTGAAACATGAAAAACATTGTGTACCTGGGATAAAATTGGAGGTAAATCCACTCTATAGGTAACTGATCCAACTTTCTCTAGGATTATATACGGTCCAATTAACCCCAAACTAAGCTTTCCCTTTATACCAAAATGCATCACACTTTTCTATAGAGAAACATTCAGAAATATATGATCAGATACCATTAAAAATCCTTCCTTTAGTTATTTGTGTAACTTTTCTTCCTTCTTTGTTCTATTCTCATGTGCTTCTGAATCAACTAAACTTTTTTTGCTATCTCTTATTCCAATTCTAGTCCCATCAACTTTCTTTCACCTACATTATCCCAAAAATCTGGAGTTCAACACCGCTTTCCATATAATTCTTCAAATGGAGCCATATGTATGCTATAGTGAAAATTGTTATCATAAAAAAACTCAACCAAAGAAATATTTTGGTCTCAACTTCCCTAGTAATATATTGAACAAGAACATAGCATATCATCCATGTTCTAAATTGTTCATTCTAACTGCTCGTATGATTACAGATGAAAAGTTATAGTAAAATTTAATTCAGTACCAAATGACTTCTGAAGGCCTTTCCAAAAGCTAGAAGTGAACCACATATCACGATCAGATACAATGGAGAGGGGAAATCCATGTAACCTAACTATATCCTTAACATACAACAGATAAAGTTGATCTAGAGACAGAGTATCTCGAATAGGAATAAAATGAGCAGATTTAGTTAATTGAACAACATTAACCAAGATTACATTGTTACCTTGATATGTCTTTAGTAATCCCACAACGAAGTACATGGATATATTTTCCCATTTCCACTTTGGCACTGGTAAAGTCTAAAGTATCCCTTTCGGTAATTGTCGCTCTGCTTTAACATGTTGAAAAGTCAAACAATACACGGTAAAGTCAGCAATATCTTTTTTCATTCCATCCCACTAGTAATACTCCCAAAGATCTTTCTACATCTTAGTACTACCAAGATGAACTGAAAACAGAGAACTATGAGATTCACATAACAACTCATTCTTCAACTATGAATCATAAGGCACACATAATCTCTTCCCAAATCTCAAAATACAATCATTATCAATGTTAAAATCAGAAAACTTACCCTTCTGAACCAACTCTTCCTTTTTCTATAGCTCATTGTCTTCCTTCTATACTTGCTTAATTCTACCTGATAGAGACGATTTCATTTCCACCTGAAAAAAATAGAGGAATCCCTACACCAACAATCTCTATTCCAAAATTCATCAAATCTTTAATCAAAGGATATTGTTCTAAATGTAACATGGTTAATGTAGCACTACTTTTCAGACTCAAAGCATTAACCACTTTATTTTCCTTTCCTGGATGGTAATGAAATGTGAAATCATAATTCTTGATTAATTATAACTGTATCCTATGTCTCATGTTTAATTCCTTCTAAGTGAATATACACTTAAAACTATTTTGATCAGTATATATTTCACACTTTAAACCATACAGATGATGCCTCCAAATTTTTAAATAAAAAAAACAAATGATAATTCCAAATCATGTGTAGGGTAATTTAACTCATGGGGTTTCAACTAATGTGAAGCATAAGCAATTACCCGGTCATTCTGCATTGGGACATAAACAAGTCCTTTCAATGAAGAATCATTGTAGATAACAAATTCACCATCTCTAAAAGGTAAATCCAAAATTCGATCATTCACCAATCTTCTTTTCAATTCTTGAAAACAATCATCACATTCTTTTGTCCAGATGAACTTAACACATTTTCGTGTTAACTTAGTCAGTGGGTTAGATAACTGTGAAAAATTCTCAAAAAACCTTATGTAATAGCCTTCCAAACAAAGAAAACTACTAAACTTAGTTATATTTTTATGTATGGTCCATTATTTCACAACTTTTGTTTTAGTAGGATCAATAGTTATGCCATTTTTTTGAAATAATGTGACCAATGAAACAAATTTTTTGCAACCAAAATTCACTCTTACAAAACTTTTCATACAGTTTCTTTTATTTTAAGGTTTTCTGGATAACCCTTAAATGACCTTCATGGTCCTCTTTACTTTTATAATATACCAAAATATCATCTATAAACACAACCACCATTTATCATCTAATTCAACTGATCCATCACTACAACAAACAGTTCAATTGGATTCTAACAATATTAAGATGCTAATTTAAAAGGTCATATCCATCTGTATACCTTCCTAGCATAGTTTCTCTATTACATCTATGGAAGACCATTCTTAACAAACATATCTTAGATGAATTAACATGGTAACGAATCAACATTATAATCTTCAAATGCTATATCATTTCAATCTTACCATAAATTAACTTAACAATATCCTAACTCCTAATTTTTTCTAAACGAACCTCTGATACCAACTATAAGTCCCTAGCCTTAAACATTAAATAATCTTGAATTAAGTTAATAATTCACATTGAGAATATTTTTAGGTTTATATTTTTAGAGAATTAGGCCATACTATTACATTAAATATCAAAAATTACAAAATAAACACTCGTACTAAGTATCCATTTTTTCATAAAATAAAAACCCTTAAAAGAAAACAAAAATTATTTTATAGATATAAATATTCTTGAATTATTCATTTCTCTTACCCTTCCTTATACCCTATAAAAACATTTCAAAAAATTGGGATGAGCATAAAAAGTTCATCAAGGGATAAAAGATAAAGAAATAAAACATAATTCCATCAATATATACAAAACATAATCTCTTTGACATACCTAATTAAATCATAAGATTTATGAATAACACATAGAAATCATAAATCATAAAGGTAACTTATGGAATATATATCATACTTATATTGTAGCTTTCACAGCTGCGTAGGCAGTTATGTTGGAATACCCATCACAGTATATTCCTTAAATCTCTTTGGATAAAAATTAACATTTACCTTCGTCGTGTTACCCAATGCATTGGAGATCTATCTCGGGTTCACCCTCCCTAGGTTTATCAAGAAACCACCCATATGCGTAAACAATACCCAAAAACCATAACATAATCTTAACAAAATAACAAGCATAAAGGAAAGATAACATTTCCACATTGCAATCACAATATAAAATTTCAATGTATTGACATAATCAATCCATTCCCAAAACCATTTTCAATACCAGAATACTTAAAAAGAATATAGGGTATTTATTTTCCTTTTAAAAACATTACATCTTGTTAAGGAATCCAAATTTCAAATAATACTCATGGAAGAAGAAAGGTTGTTGTCACCACGTACATTAAAAAGAAAAATTCCCTTTTACATTTAGTAAAATTCTATATAGAAAAATATTCCCTTTGAATTAAATGAAAATTCAAAGGGGTTTATAACCCGTATAAAAGAAAGTCGTGTATAAATCAAAATATGCCTTAATGAAAGGAGATTGAGACGAAGTCCCTTACAAAGATCATTTTGTAAATAAAATAGATCGAAAATGTGTATTCACTATAAGTACACATAAAGAAAGTATAAATAAAAGATAGGATATCAAAATTCATTTCTCACGTAGTTATAACATGACATAATAAAGAAGTGTAAAATTAACCCAAATAATGGAAATTGGGTTAAGAAGTTCCCTTACCTCAAGTCCGACTTGTCATGTATGTTTCTTGTTCTTCCTAAATAAAAAAATTAAGTTAATTTATACTTGATTAAGAAACTTTTTAAATTTTATTATTTCTTTTATATCACTTATTAACTTTCTATAACAATTAGTTAATTATTTGAGCTCCTGTCAGACATTTTGTCGATGTTCAGAACTTGAGTCAAAAATGAACTTCTTATAATTAAAGATTGTCCATGTGGTCAAAAGTAAATTATATACATAATGGTATTCATGATTTAGATATCATATATATCATATATATATAGTATATATGTATTTATAATAGTACATATCATTTGGATATATGAAAATGAAATGCAATGTTCATAGAGACGGAAAGTCGTACGTATGCTTGAACAATACTTTCATTTCATTTTTTCATTTTTAAAGGAATGAAAACCAAATCATACATAGGTATATTATTATTACATTATAATATAATATTGTATATATGTTACATAAGTTCATTAACACCATACTTTATACATTCCATGTATGGTATGAACGAGTCATATCACTTTTAGGGGGCGGTAGTCTGCACTCCCTCAAATGAAATTATCGTATTTATACAACATCAAAAGCAAAAGGGTATGTTATAAATGAGAATTACTTAAGAATATAGATAAAATAAATATCATAAATATCATATATAATTATAGTTTCATCATAATGGATACCATAATAGGTGGTAGGAGAATATTGAACAATCATCGTTTCGTGAGGTAGAAGTTCATCGTCCACAAAAACAGTGTGTTCTAAACCCATTAGAAAGAGGTGTGTGTAAGTGTACTTAGAATAATTCTCATAACAACATCATAGTATATTAATAATACTATTTTTGTTATAAAATAATGTAATAAAGGGATATCAGGGGTTGGAGAAGAAAATAAAATAAAAGAACTTGAGAGAAGATGTTACCTTTAAATCTGGTAACTCCCTTTGGTTTGAACCAAAAGGATTTCTTGAATTGTCTTCTGCCTAAGTTAAGGCTTCTGGGAGTAAGAGAGTTATGTTGGGATATTATTGTAGTATAGTTTGGATGAGCCAAGGGCTTGATAAGTGTGAGTAATGGGTAAGAGTTGATGGACTTTTATAAGGGGGAGGAGGGGCTCTTTAGGAAAGTTTCAAAATATTATTTTATTATAAATTGAATTTCTATTTCAAAAGGTCCCCAGCTCATTTAATTTGAGGATAAGGTTAGTATTTTTCTAAATAAAATAATCCAATAATAATTAGACATATTTTTGATATTTTTTAATCCTTATCTTTTTTATTTAACCCTTTCTTAACTTATTTAACTTCTATTATATCTTCTTATATATTCATACTATATGGTTAATATATTTACTATAAAATTCCGAGAGACCCAAAATGGATCATTAATGACCATTTTGACATCATATATGTAATTTGGACGAATTTTAGATTTTTAGGACTGTTTTATCATCTAATAAAATATTAATTTATTTAAAAACTCATTTATGTCAATTTTTATACTATTCATATCATGACTTTTTAAAAAATCTAACCCAACTTCATTATTTCAAAAAACCATAATTAATTAAAAAATAAAAATTAAACATCATCTTTAAAATTCATGGATGGAATAAAAAGTCTCAAAATAAATTAATTTTAATATTTATAATCTCATTTATTAAAAACATTCATTAATGAGGTAATCATTACATCATCATTATGTCATAAATAAATTTATTTATTTGATGTCTAAAAATTATAAATATAATAAAATTATGTATGAAATCTTTATAGTTTTCTAATGACTATTTATAGTCTAAGATATAAATTATATAACCCCACATTAAAATTGTTTTATCAAAACAATATATGTTTATGATATTTTTATTTTTACTTTAAATAAAAAGTTATTAATGTCATTATCTTACCCAAATGGCTTTCAAAAGCCAAAAGTCTCACCCAAGAATTTTACTACCATCCATGAATCATCCAAGAAAGTTAGAAAAAGTGTTAAGGTAATTTTATATTGTTATAATATTATTTTTACATTGAATTATCCTATTTATCTTTAGCCACATTAAATAAAAGTCAAAAATTACTATTCATTAAAAATTATTTTCATCCTATTGAACCAAATTTTACATAATTATGACAACTATTTATGTTGGATTTTTTAAATTCAATTCACAAAATCGGTAAAATTTCATTTAAATGAAAAAGTTAGTTTTTAACTACTATGTAGTATTTTTCACTATTCATAAAAAATTGAAGGTTTTCAGAAAAATACCAAAAATTAACCCAAATATAATTTTTATATTCAAAATTAAAGAATTATCTCTATTTTACCAAATTCAAAACATAGAAGTTACATTAATTAAATTAAAATTAATTTTCTTTATCAAAACTAGAAAGTGTGGTTTTAAAATGTAAAAACTTCCAAAAGACTGACATGTATTTATGTCCAATTTAAAAATTGAAATTTATTCCAATGAACAAAATTGGATTACGTGGTAAAAATATAATACATTTACACTTTAAAACTATTTAAAAATATAATCTAACCATATACATAAATCAGATGAAAAGACAGTTTTGACTTAAAATGCAGTATTTTTTACTATTCATTAAAAATAAACTTTATCAGAAAAATACCAAAAATATACGCAGAGTAAATTTTTATATCCCACTTATATATAAGAAGTTTATTTTGTAGTATTTAACATATAAAAGTGACAAAAACTAGATTTAAAATGGGTTCACCATCAAAAGGCGGTAAAACTGCCTTTTAAAAAATATTAGAGTATTTATGCTTAAAATTGGATTCATTCTCATTTTAAGCCTCTAAATTTTATTGGATAAATGTAAAAACATTTAATAAATATGTATAATCATATTTTAGTTAGTTCTTTTCATTCCTGCCAATACAATGGCTAGGCATTAATTGCCATTTAAAAATAATAATATTACTATATTATTTTTCGGTATAACTCAACATTGTGTGCAACGTAAGATTTTGGAGAAATCCATTGTTGTGTGGTGAGTACACTATATTACATATCATACCCTTTTAAGTAAAATTATTATTTAATTTACAAATATTAATAAATATGAAAATGTCATATTCTTTATTTACCAGAGATGTTACAATCGTAATCCCACATAGTGGGAAGTAATAAGTTATGTGTGATATTATAATTAAAGAAATACAATTATGTAATAAATATTTTATAAATATTTTAAATATTTAATTATATCCTTCTATGATATTTTTTTATTGAAAAAATTACATCAGTTCGCCAGACGGTAGTTCTCCAAACACATGATGGATGGTTTCGTTTCCCATAGGTTGAAAAATGAGATAGATATAGATCATTAAATTAACATTATAACATATTATTATAAAAAAGAAATTGATTATATTATATCATCATGTTTTAAGAATATTTTAAGGTGTTAGAGGAAAAAATAAAATAAAAATTCATAGTTAAGGACTATACGCTTCTTTTGATAACCCCATTATGTTTACACCTAAATACTTCATATAAGTGTTTAATAATAAAAATAAGGCCACTAGAAATATGGGATGGAATATAGGACATGATTTTGGAATGTATTAGCTTATCCTTGGGGATTTTGAAGTGTTAATAGGATAGGAGTGGTGTAGCATTTTACAATTGGGAGTGAGGACATAATTAGAATTTTTTAAAATAAATTGGTGTTCCAACATTTTAAAAATTAAATAAGTATCTAAAATGGATCATTATAGAAACTAAGATGATATAAGGTTAAAATGTGGATATAAAATTTTAGTTAGACATGTTTTAGGTCATTATAACCCTCATCATTTTTAGGTTAACCCTGGTAAACCCATTTTATTCTTAACCACAAAAATTAATTTTTAGTATTTTTAGTATTAATTTGGAAGATAAATTAAGTTGAAATTATAATATAATATTAATTATTATTATTCCAAATATAGAATCATTTTTTAAAAATTAAATTCACAGGATAGGAAAAAAATTAAATTAAAATTTAACCTATATACTCAACCAAGAAGTAGTTTTCCAAACAGAACATTTATATATATATATATATATATATATATTGTTTTAATACCAATAATAAAATTTTAATTGATTAAAATGAAATAAATTAGATTAATAATTATATAATTGAACAATTCTTAAATTTTCATCCCTATTAAATTATAATTGAGTTTGTAAATTAATTAATTGAAAATTCAATTCTTAATAATAATAAATATATGTTACTATTCTTTAAAAAATTAAACTTTTTGGAAAGTACTCAAAAATTAACTCAAAGATAATTTTTAAATGTATATTTAAAAATATATGTTTGTTTTTTAAAACAAATTTCCAAAAAATTACAGAAAATACTTTCATTATTTTTTCACAAAACAAATATTTTCTTAGTAATTAGAATTTTCAAAACATATGATGACTTTATTAAAAATTAAGTTGTTTTTATCAATATGATTAATATATTTATGATAATTATAAAAAACCTTATAACTTTTTTATTCTTGTTGATACTAATATTATTAATGACTATGTATTAATATTCAAGTTTTAATAACAATATAATAGTATATTTGAGTTTCTTCAAATTAGTGTTGTGTGTTACACAAGTTATAAAAGAAATTGTATTTATTTTAAAAAAAAATAATCCCTATAATATTTGAGTGTTACATTACAACATCCATAAAATAAATTTATCCCTAAAAATTAAATCACTTTGTTATAAAAAAATTAATGATAATACTGCCTCACTATATCCTTAGGTTCCCACGTATCTTCCTCATACTAGTGGTTCCATTGAAAAACTATGATCAGGTGAATGGCCGCATTTTATAGCACATTATATGTATGATCTAGAATCTCCCCCAGATGATCAACAAAGGAATGATCATGTTACATCTGTATGACCTATGTGATCAGTACATGTGATGTATTAGGTATGTACATCCTTATGAGAGAGACACCAAACACATCATGAACATGGGAGAGGTTCAGTGGAAGTACCAAGATATATGAAACCATCCCTACATGATCAAAAATATAAAAGGAGAAAATATACATATGTATCCCCTTTTATTTCTTCCCAGATCTCATTAACTTCATCCATATATAAATTCACCAAAAAAACTTCTCACCAACTTCGAACCCAAGATAATACTGATGATTGTCAGCATAACTTTTCCACAAACTCTAAGATTCCTTGTGGTGTTTCTGAATGGATAAAACTTTATCAACAATTTATTTAGCTATATTAAAACCCATTAGATTTATTTCTCCAAATTGTCACAATGGATTAGTTTTATACACTTCCTTCCATATTGGGATTTATAAGGATCCGTATTAATGCTCAAGTGAAAATATTTTGGTAGGAAAAATCAACTAGAGAAAGGTGTTGATTTCAACAACCATTGAAATTCATAGAACAATATCTAAACATATCCTATAAGTTTTAATTTTTATCTCAGACTAAACATCCCTCTAAGGATGATATATAGTGCTATGAAAAACTATATATTGTGACCTTGATGAAGAATTTTCTATAACTATGAGGTAAATCTCCAATCTTGATTATATAAAATTGAATGTGTTGCTCTATGAAACATTACCACTTCATTAATATTTATTATATAATGTTTATATAAATATAAATCTTCTCTGATATCAATGAAGTGTGGTAACTTTTTATAGTGATTGACTATGAAATCCATCCAGATGTTTTTCCCTTTCCATTTTGGTATGGTTAATGTTTTTAAAATGCTATTAAACTTTTCTCTACTAGCCTTATCCTATTGACATACCAATAACTAAGATAGAAGATCTTAAATATAACTATTCAATTTATACCTCCATAAATACACTTTCTGATCACCATACATCATTTTACTTCTATGTTTAATTGAGAATGAATAACCATGAACATCATCTAATATATCTTTCTTCCAATGTTGTATGGACGAAACACAAACACAGTTTTAAAACCTTATAATTCCATCATGATCAAGGTTAATATTAATAAAAATTTCTCATATTATTCTGCAGCTCTATATTATTATTATTCAACTTTTTTGTCTACACACAGATAAATGATTGAACATTTACATGAAAAAGAAAATATGTCTCCCCATTCTTAAATATTTCATGATCCATCATTTTCAAATCCATAAATATTGGGTCTTTTTTTATCATTCATTAATATAATATAGTATGTTTCATTCGACTCAAGGAATCAGCCACATTATTCCCTTTCCTAAGTTGGTAATTTATTGAGCAGTCATAACCATTAATTAGATGTAACCATCTTCTTCGGTGCATATTCAACTCTATTTTTGGGAATACATACTTTAGTTTTTTTTATTGGTATATATATCACTATTTTATTCAAAAATATTATAACTCTATATATTTTTAATGCAAAAAATACATTATCTAACTTTGAATCATGAGTTGGATAATTTATCTCTTGATCCTTAAATTATGGTGAGGTATAAGCTATGTATGTGTCATTATACATAATAATTCATCACAATACATTTATGGATGCATAAATATAGATTAAATTCCCTTATCTATATCATGGTAATGTAATAACATATATGATTATTAATATTCTCTTTAGTTCCTTAAAATGTTCCTTATATTCAACTATACATGGGAACTTGGATCCTTATCATGTTAACTTGGTAACTAGATTAATTATTTCTATGAAATTATCATCAAATATTCAGTAATATCTACTTAAACCAAGAAAACATCAGACCTTAGTAACAATTAATGGTAAAAGATGATGTTTAGTATCCTCCTTTCATTGATTGATCCATATATATGGCCTAACATGAGATTATGCAACCTAATTATGAAACCTTTTATAACCAAAATTTACACTTTGTAAATTTTTCAAATAGTTTCTCCATCCTTAGGGAATTTAGTAAAATTCTCTTGTGATCTTAATAACCTCCCTTATATTTGAATATATAAGGACATCATCTATAAATACTACCATATACAAGTCAATGTAATCTCTAAATAATCTATTAATTAAATCCCTGAAGATAAGAAGGAAATTAGTAAGACCAAATGGTATCAATATATATTCAATGTACCCATATCGTGTATATAATTAGTTCTTGGGTATATCATCTTTCATAACCCTTAATTGACGATATCTAAAAAAAAGGCCAATCTTTAAAAATTATTGAACTTCTTGTAGTTGACTAAACACATCATCAATATAGGGTAGAGGATACTTGTTCTTGATAATGATATTATTCATCTCTCTATAATCAATATAGATTCACATAAACCCATATTTCATTTTAGAGAAAATAACAGGTTCGCATAATGGTGACTCACTTGAATGAATGAGACCATTGTCAATATTCTACTAGAGTTACTTTTTTAATTCTTGAAACTCAATAAGGGACATTCTATAAGGATTCTTTTGAATTGGTGTAGAATTTGGTATGAGTTCTTTTGAAAACTATAAATTACAATTCACAGGAATAATAATAAAATTTTCTTAAAATTAATCATGAAACTCTAATAAAATAGGAAAATTATTGATGTTAGGATTCTCCCAAACCATCTAATAAAAACAACCCTTTTTAATGGGAATCAAGACCCATAAAATGGATATTGTATCCATGATAAGTTCAAATTTATCATTTCACTAACAAACCATCATATGTTATGTTAGAATAATGAATGTGAATCTCCTTCCTCTGAAATTTATGTGGGATATAGATATATAAATCCATTCCTAGAATAAAATAAAATAAATTTCATCTAGAGGAAGAATAATTATATTTGTAGTAAGTAAATTCCCAAAAAATTCTACTAGAGAATAATCATAGACATCTGATATAATCATCATACTATTGGGGGTTTTCCTTGCTAATCCAAAATATAGTTATTAATGTGGTACCATCACACCCTTAGAAAATTATTCACATAAAAAAGAGTGGTATAATCTATAGTAAAAAATAATTTATCAGTTCTATAAGGGATAATAATTTTACCTTTCACCATATTGTTATCACAAACCTCATAAAAAATAGTGATCACATGATATTTCCCTTTTATCTTGACTTTCAAGGTTTAAGATGTAGATATTCATCATTAACCTTTGGATTTGGGCATTGGTTAACATAATTCCCATTAACATTACATTTTAAACACTTGGTCATGGGTGGTGTATTTTGTGGAACTTTATATCTATTCACATCATTATCTAACTTTTATCCCTCACTCCATCAATTAGTTTCATAGTGACCTTACTTCCAACACTTAAAACATTTACTAGTATCCTTTAGAAAAATTCCTCCTTATTTCCTTTAACATTACAAGTATAAATGATAGCTCATCTTCTTCACTCCATGGTATTTACAATTTAGTTTTAATTATACCTCTATTTTATTTTCTAAACCATTACATTTATAGGTTACTACAATATAAATTTCCACCTTAATAGCACAATACATAATTTATCCACACCTACTATAATCCCCTATTTCTAATTCCCCTTAGACACTTCATTTTAAGCCACTGAAAAATTGATCCAGCTAACTTTTATATTGGATGATGATACAATAATAATATCTCACAACCCTGGTTAAATTTACCTCTTAGGTACAAAAATGTTCATTATCCTTTTTCTTTAAATCGATGAATTCCTTTACAATTTTCATATGAATAACATGAAGAATATTTTTATTGAAAAATAAGTTCTTAAACTCATCCCATTCCATTGATTCAATTTCATCTTATTGACTCATAATCTTGATAAGATTTCACCCTTAATCTGGTTCACCTTCCAAATGATAGGCATCCAAAATGAATTTTCGATGCCCCAAACACTAGATAATAGAAAATAATTTTTTTATTGGTACGGATTTATATAATAGAAAATACTATATGAGAAAAATCATTAAAATATAGTGGGTGTTGCCTTATGAAAGACTCAATATAATTGTATTCCATTATTTTCTTGTTTTTATGTTCAATATGATTATATGATTTATATTTTCTTTTGTTATAGAAATGATATTTTTCATTATAGATCCCATAATTTTTGTTTTCAAAGGAGTAAAATCATTAAAATGTTCATCAAACATAGTATTAACATGATTCATTTAGGTTCCATCCATTAAATATATTTATAAATCACAGTGTTAGAAATATTATTCATAGTAGGGAACCACATAATCAAAAAAAATTATAGTATGTTTAATCATGACTCCTTTTCAATATATTATACCTTAGTCTTAAACTAGGCCATCTATGGTCATTACTCTACTCATCTGTGATGGTTCTTAAAGAGTGTGAATTTCCATAACATATTCCCCAGGAGTGTCAAACCATGTGTATGTTAAGTCCCATTTTTTTTCGAAGTGATGATTTATTCTAGATCTATGTGATATTTTCAGAGTTATTACCCCTAGGAATAAATATTCTAGATATACATCCACTTGTAGTATCTAAACAGTAATAGAAATTCTTAGAAACCACTCACTCTATTCTTTACCATGATTCCATAATATTTTCATATACATAGACCTACCCTTATTTTTCTCACAAATCTTTTCTCATCCAATTTTAAAAAGGTTTTACAAAACCTTTATATGATAATTACTATAATGACACAAACATTTTATACATATATATTACATCATAATAGATGAATATTCATTACCTAACACAAAGACCATTTCCATAATCAAATAGTTCTAGTGCCCTTGGAATGATGGAAGAATAAAAACTCTAGTTCATAAGATTTATAAATAATATCCCACTTATTTCGTTATAACTAGAAACCTTCTTATACATATCTTACACAATTCCATTCCTCACAACCAAGGGAAAGGAAACCTAAGATTGGGTAAGATTAGATGCCTAATAAGGGTAAAAAATATAGATATCAATGATCACACAAGTATAAAATAATCCAAAGGGTATGAGAACATGATCATAAAATTTAAAATCCATAACCTGTATATAATAGATCATAATAATGATTCATGAAATAATACATTGAAATTTAAAATACATCAATCATAAAAGAATCCAAGAAAGTAAGTCATGAGAGTATAACATCGATATAATAGATCGATTACTATCTCAAGAATAAGAATAGAAAATCATTTCAATTTTAGTAAAGGCTTAAGACCATTGATATCATAGTTGAATAAGATCACTCCCTAAACCATATTAGTAGTTAAGGTTCACTCCCAATACAATCATATGGGTAATTCCCTGTACTGTACTATGTTTTCTCCTAATTCCATTCCTATTTATCTTAAGGGATTTCAAAATTTACCCCACTAATTTGAGGGAGATATACATGCCACCCTCACATAATGAAAATCATACATATTATTTCCATAATATCATAAAATATTCATCATATAACAACCCATTAAATTAAAGGGGTTTATAAACATTTCATCATATACTAACCCATGAAAAAGTAATGAATTGCATTGGAATTTCATCATAAAATAAACATTTGAAAAGGAAAAGGTTTTATAAGAATATTTTCATTATAAACACAAACCATATAGGGATATAATTGGAATGAAACACATGGTTAATATACATAGTAAATCTTATGTAATGTCAAACAACATAATCTTATAAGGAAAATTATTTTGAAAGATCACTTAGAATATTTCTTGAAGAAAGTATCATTTCTTTGAAAATCATTTGTTTAAAAAAATGAAAATAAAATATTTTGGATATGAATTTTTTTAAATAGAGTTGAAAAAATATAATTTATGATTTATAGAATATAATGTTCATAACGGTGGGTAATATTATTCTTACTATACGCGTTAAAATAAACATTCCTTTCACATGTTTGTTAAAATTTTAAAAGATACTTTTCTAAAAATGAATAAGTTGATTCATTTAATTTTTTTAAACTTTAAACATGTTTAAAATTTTGTTTTAACAATCATCTAATAATTGTAAAGTATTTTTATTAATGAATTTTTATAAAACATTGACATGGAAAATAAGGGTTGTCTATTGAAGAGAGGGATAAAGTTGGCTTTCCTTAAAAACATAATTTTAGACTCTTGAGTGCATAAATAGAGTGAAATGAAATGAAAAAATATATTTTCATGATATAAAAATAGGATATTAAATTTAATTATTTTCATGAGATATAGATTATATTATTTCATTATATAAAGCATAATCATAAAAAATTCCAATAAATAATGAGATTGTAATTAAACCCTTGCCACTTTGGTAACTTTTGAATCATAAGAACCATGAAATATATAACCCTATATGGATATTTATATAAAAAAAATTACATTAATATAATCATAAAATTCATTCATTATCATTATACGCACAAAAAATATAAAGAAGTGGTGTATAATGCTTGCTTTCTACAAAAATAAGTCAGACAGAATTCCCTTACCTTAAATCTAAAATTCATTTGTACACATTTTAATATAATGTTTGATAAATATATGTTTATTATAAATACATTAAAAACCATAGTAATATTTATCATACCATATATGATTTACTTATGACCTTTTATTATCCATTTATTTACAATTCCATGTTAAAATCACATTTTATGTATTATCTACTTTATTTTTCATGTATGTATTGGTTTGGTATTTTTTAGTCCATTTAGTTTCATCATGGTTTCATAATATATAGAATTTTAAACATGATATAAATATCCTATATATTCATTAAATATTTATTTAATGTAATATATTAAATTTATAAAATGAAAATGAAATACATCATTCATAGAGACAGTAGGTCGTATGTACGCATAACACTATTTCCATTTTCTCAACAGATAAACCAAAAGAAAGGTAAATAATATATTACCTTTATATAATGATTTTAATTTAAAATATATCACATATGTTCATTAAATATATCTGTATTACCTTCCATGTGAATAATAATTGAAGAACAAATCACATCACTTCGTGAGGTGGTAGGGTGTTGTACACCTGAGCAACACTATAATATTCCTATAGAATGGATGATAAGAAGAAATATGTGGAATTATACTTATATAATTATAATTATTTACTAAAAACATATAAATATTTTAAATCCATTATTATATCTAGTCATGACCAATAGTGATGGAAAATGAATTACATCGGTTCGTAAGACGGTAGTCCACCATACACAAGATCGAATGTTTTGTTTCCCAGTTGATGGAAGAAGAGACAAATTCTATTCCTTACACTAAAAGAAAAACATATCAACATATGGGTGATACTAATTTTATTATATCATATTTTTTTAATAATATTTTAAGGAGTTAAATGAAGAGATAACATTAAAACACATGGTTATGAACTATACAACTTCTTCAGACATCCCCTTTAAGATTACACCTAAATACTTCATAATATGGTTGTATAATCAAACTAATGAATCTATATCATGGGTATGAGAGCAATTAAGTGTTTTCTTATAGGTATTTTCCAACCAAATACTCTTTGGAAGTGTAAAGAAGAGAGGAGTGGGGGTGACCTTTTATAATTGGGGAAGAGTATATATAGTTTGAATTTTTAAAAATTAAAATTTGTAACCACCTTTTAAACATGATAAAGGCCCCAAAATTTATAATTATAAATATTTAGATGATATAAGGTTTATATATGTTTAAAAAATGGGAGATATAAAATTCATAATTCATTTTACCCCTTATCTTTTTAGTTTGACCCCCAATATACCAATTTTAACCTTGATAGAAATAAATAATTTTTACTATTTTTGATATTCATTTGGGAAAAAAATTAAGTTAAAAATATAAAATAATATTATTATTTATTATTCAAATATTTAATCCATTTATGAAAATTCAAAATAAAAAATTTAAAAAAAAAAATTAAAATTATCCCGCAAACATGATGAAAAATATGTTTTTCAATGTGAAAGTTTGTTTATGTATAGAAATAAATAATATCAAAATTTAATATTAAATTGATTAATTTGATAAAAATATAATATTGTAACTACCTTAAATGAAAAATAAGTTTTTCATAAAATTTTTTATTTTTTAAAATTCATTAAAAAATATATCATTTTAAAAATTTCTTAAAAATATAGTAAAAGAAAATATTGACATGTAGACTTAAAAAATAAAGATTATTTTTTAAAATAAATTTTATAAAAGTGGAATAAATTAATTTTATTATTTTTTCAAAAAATCAATAAAAACAGTCGTATGAAAAAAGAATTATTTTTGAATCATATAAATAATTTACTAAAAAATAAGTAATTTTTAATCGATATGTTTTATTTATATAAAACCATTATAATTGTTTTAATAGGTGGTTATTCTGATTAAAATGACTATTTTTAATTTATATGTTACCACCAGCATGATTAAATAATAATACTAATAGTATATGGTGGCTTGTTAAAAGTTTTTTTTATGTAACACATGCTATAGTTGAAATTAAATTTATTTGAGGAAAACACATTTTATATAATATTAGGGTGTTATTATAATCATACCATCATTATCACCTGTATCATGTACCAAGATCTAAATTTACAATGGAAAGATAATTCACAATAAGGTGTAGTATGATAAAAATACATATATTATTATCATTAGAAATATGGTATCGTAATAAAAATATCATGTTTCAATTTCAAACATAGAAATGAGATACTCTAATAAAATTCATGGATCAAGGATCATATATGGGTAACAAGAAAAAACACACACCCACTATCAATCACTGTCAATGGAGAACATAACCATGCTAACATGATAATCAAATCATGGAAAAAAGTGTGTAATAGATCCCTTAATAGTAAAGAAATCCCTACCTCAATGTCATTGGTGAATAACTTCATGTTTGATCAAGGAAATCCCCCAAATCACATCCACATACTATTCAGCTTAAATACTCTCTAGGTTTTCCTATAACCAAATCCAGATATTTTATTTCCAAAACAAATAAAATATCACATGTGATAATTATTTCCCTCTACTAGATAATTTTAAAATTATTTAATAAGGCCATAACATATGTTAATGGATTATTTCTTAAGAATAATTACAAATCCATATATCTTGATAATGCTCCTCTCTAGGATGGTCCAAGATAAAAAGACAAATTCTTATTATTATTTTTTATAATTCTATGTTATTATAATTTTAATAATCCATTAACATTATTACAAAAAATATTATGAAAGGTTAAACAAGAAATTTATTATGAGAATATTGTAAATAATTATTACCCAGGTTTTATCCTTTGAAAAATGCTTCACCAAAAATAGATGATATAATGTGAGGTCCTTCCACGCCTGGATAAAAGATTTAGAACTCAGTTTAGTTGATGTAATTTTTACTAGACCATAAAAATAGAATTCTTAATTTCATTTCCTTATAAGGGTTACCAAAAAATAAATGCTGCTAGGGTTCTTCTATTTTTGAAATTAAAAATTCATCTATATATTCACAGGATTAAAAACAACAAATTAAATATTATCATGTAATCTGTATTTTAATATATTTATAATTGATGATAGTTTTATCCTTATAAATATTTTATTTAATTGAAATTTAATTAATTTTATTTAATAAAATGAATTTTTTAATTTAAAATCATTAAAATGTGTGATAGGGTCAATCTGGAAAAGAATAAATGAAAAGTGAGGATTTAAAATCAACTTTCTAAAAAAGGATAAAGTGTAAGGGAAACATGGTTATACCATTAGATAGTGGTTGAAACCCAGAATACCCTGACATAGCTATATTTTTAACATTACATAGCCTTTATAAAATAGAATGTAACTTTAAATATATTCCATGATACCATTATGAAGCTCTATTTTCCCATATATTATACTGGAAAGACCCTTGTGTAATACATGGATTAATATTACACAACATTTTTTACCCTAAAAAAACCTAGGGAATAGAGTCTCTACCCCTATCAAAATTAGAGAAATTCCACATTAATCTTACAAAAATGGATGAAATTCCCAATTACGATTACACAAGTCTCAAAAATTCACTATACCCTTATGTGACCCTTATAAGTACTTGGCTACCATTACATGACAACATAAAAACTTTTTTAAGTGTTACTTTTATAAAAAAAATTCATATAAAAAATCATATATATTCAATCCAAAAGTGGTTTTTTATATACAAATAAAAATTGATATTATTATAACAACCCTCCGAGCATAGACCCACCAACTAAATATTGGGCATTCAATGGCCCATTTCCCCAATGAATTTTTACTCGGTACCTGGGGAACATATAAATGGTACATAATGGATCATATATCAATATTTTATTAGTGAACTCCCCAAACAAACATTAAATCATTAACTAAATTTAAAATGACCTTGAACCTATGAAAAATGAAATCTATCAAATGAAGTAAAATAAATAAAGTTAATTTAAAAAATTTATCAATATCTAGGGGTTGTTAAAAAATTTCCCTTTGGTTTATCATCCATTAGAGGAATTATTAACCCTAATCACATAAAAATAATTACAACTAGAAGCATTTAGTATATAACCATTGCAACAACTCCCTAGAAGTTCACTCATGATACCACTACATATACACTAGAGGAATTATCTTACCTCAAAGAACCTTATCACTTATGTAAAAAATAAATATTAGTTTTTCATAGAAGGGAATGGTAGCATATAATTAAATATTCTCCACGGAAGTCACATGTTATGAATTTATATCATAAACCTAGAGTGGATAAATTAAAAAAGCATAATCCACATCCCTATTTCCAAGAGGAATTGTTAGTCATATTACCTTAGTTCTAATATTCTATAAAATTTTAAATGATCTCATAAATTATTATGTATCTTTCTCATTCATTCAAAAATATTGATGGTCCAAATGATATGAAAAATAGAAAAATACCCCATCCCCAAAAATTGAACATAATATACTCCCACTTCGTATATCAATATGATCTCAACAAATTATGAGTGTTTGGTTGCTATTTTCATTTCAGTTATATCAAATTCCCAGTATTTAAAGTGGAAAGTCTCTGATCAAAAACTAACAACACTTTAAACTCCCTAGAACTAATAGTAATATATTTTTTCTCATAAAACTAAATATATTATTACATTATAGGTAAATATATCTAGATTTGAGAATTTGTGAAAAAACACTCAATTAACAATATTGATTTGTTTTATATATGAATGAATTTCAGTGGGGTCTACACAAATTATAAAATATATTATTTAATCTATACAATGAAGATACATTATAATTTAAATAATAATTCTCTTTTCATGGTAAAATAGTGTGTTTTTGTATGTTATATTATTTAATTTCATGTGACAAGTTACTATGGATTTTAATTTCATCCAGGGGAAATTATTTTGAATTTCCACTAAGATCACAAGGGATCAGAGTTTTACAACATATCACTAGAACATTGATCCCATGGTCTATATATAATGGAGAGAGTTAGATAATATCATTATTCTATAAAAGCTAATTTCTAGTTTTGGTACTATCACTATAATATGGATATGTGTTTCCATCTGATTACTAATGTGTGACTGAATTTCTTTGTCATGTCAATGATGTAAGGATAGATAATTTTTTTCCCTCAACAGTAGGTTAATGGATTCTATATTCCTTTTAAAAATGAGTTGATATATATATATATATATATATATAATATATGTATAAATGTTTTATATATGTCACTGACTATTAATTAATGAATGATTGGATGTCATTAAAATTTCTATAGTGGGTGGATATAATTCATTATTCTATCACTAGTGGGTGGTTGGATGAAGTGACCTAATAACTATAGGATTTATATAAGTTATTTTCATGTTAATAATATTTTTATGGGTAATGAAATACTATATATAATGGTTATATGTATATATAAAACCTATTAGTAGTGGGTGGATGTATTTTTCTAGCATGTTACTAGTGGATGCATGTTTGTTTCTAAGTATTCACTAGTGGACTGATATGTGTTTTAGACAATAAAAAATGGGTCATTTAATTGGATCATCACTAATGGATAGGTCAAGGTTATGTTTTATTTTGTATTAAACCCTGTCATATATAATACATAAACATTCTTGTGATTTGAATCAAAACACATGTAGTTTTATGTCATTTTTGGAGAAACAACAGACCTTATATATACAAACCTATACCTTTCATATACAAATATTACATCTTGTTAGATCAATATCCATTACATTACATTATAATCCATTCCATAACTATATAGGATTTGTGTCATTGGAGACTAAAAACATAAAAATATTATTTTATAAAGGATCTTTATTATCTTCAATAAATTTATTCTCACATTATACTATTTATTGACACACACTACATAAAACCTTTCTCCATAACCTAGGTAAATAAAATATAAGAATGAATGATCTAAAATTATTATTAAGGGTAAATAGGGGAGATATCAATTAGTGATAATTTATAATCATAATATAAATTTATGGGTATGATATATTGACCATTAATTATAAATTTTGTACCTAATATGTAAAAGATCATAAACATGAGACATGGAGTCAAACATTTTACTTACAAAATAAATAATTCATAAGTGTAATAAATCATATAAAATTATTCATGAGTCAAGTGAAAATAAAATAAACATAGGAATTTGATGAAAAAAAATATTGTTAAAACATTGTAAAAATGTATACATATGAATAGGATCACTCATTAAGTTAAGGACATGAAATCAGGCATTCACAAAAACTTATGGACAAGAAAATAGGCCCACCCATAATCTTTTTTACAATAAATCTGAGTCCACATATAATATTATAAACACTAAACCTAGGTCCAAGCATAATCTTATGAACATGAAAAATATGTTTGTGAATAAAATTATTAACATGAAATTAGGTTCATGCTTAACAGATTTATCTCATTATTTATCAATATTTGACAATTCATTAGAGGTATATAATGTAACAACCCATTACAAAATAATCTTCCATTCATATTTATGACACAATATCATGAAACACTTAACATTTCATCATAACCTAACATATGGAAAATAAAATATGTTACACCAATATTTCATCATCATAACAATAACCCATCAATAAAAAAGATAATGACGATATCATAGAATATTAACCCTAGTGAGACATAATTAAAATCAATAGATGTCATTATATGTGTATAAATCCTTGAAAATATTACACGGGACATTTCTTGGGGAAAATACCATTTTGGTTTTGAAATCACTTATATAAAATTGAAATTTTTTTAAAAAACAAAATTCATTAATAAGAACCATGGAATATTATAAAGGAAACAAAATATAAAATAAAATTAATTATGGTGGTAAAATACATTAACACCATATGAATTTAAATAAAACATTCTATTCACAAGATTGTAAATAGTAAAAAATGACTTGTTCAATTTTTTTCTATAAATGATTCATTTTAATACCTTTTCAATAGAGTAAAAGGTAATGAAAATTAAATTTTAAAATATTTCAATAATTGTTAAAAACTATCACACAAAAATATTCATGTGTATGTACATGGAAGAAAATTTTCATAGACTAAAGAGTAAATATGGTTGGTTTTTGGTTTAAAACATTATCTTGATCATTTTCGGTACTAAAGAGATAAAAAATGTTCTAATACATAAAAACTACAAAAATAACATGATTATAATAAAATATATGTGGTTTAAAATACATGTTCCATATAATTTCCATCAATGTAATTTTAACCATAAATAATCCTAATAAAAATGAGATTGAAACCCAAATCCATAACCATTTTGAATAATTTGAATGATAAAATGCATGAAAGAAAAAAAATCTAATGAAACATTAAATTAAATAAAGATAAATGGATTTAGGATATCTTATATAAAAGGGGAATTACATACATATTGTTAAATAAATAAATCATGAATATGGTACATGTCTCATAGATCAAAAATGATATGAGAAATCACCTTACCTGACATCTCGCCTTGCTTCATACATGTTCAAACCTATTTTATATTAATTATTGAATTATTATAAATATAATACAAAACTATAATCATACATACCATATAATTTATTATTTATCTATAACATCTTTCCACCATTTTTTCAACAATTCTTGATTAAAATTACTATTTTGAGTTAAAAATACTTTGTTTTTCATATATGTTTCGGTTGGGTTATCGAGGTCATTTTACCTTCATCATGGTAAAATAATATATAGAATGTTTATATTTTCATTAGTATAATATATAATTATTATATACATATTTATAAATATTTATATAAAGGGGTGATGGAAAATAATTTACATCTACTTGTAGAGATAATAGTCTGTATGTATGCTCAATTGATGTTTCCACTTTTCAATGGTTGGAGTAAAAGAAAGGTAAATAACAATTAACCTTTAAAAATCATTATATTATCAAAGATTTTATAAATATTTATTAAATATATATTTATTACCACCCATTAAGTAAAATATGAAAAAAAATCACATCACTTTGTGGAGGTGGTAGTCTACACATACACATAAGAGATGTTGTCAATTTTCAATGGATATAAATGTATATGAGATATTATAATTAAAAAGGTATAATTTTTTACTATATATTATATATTTAAATTAAATACTACAAAATAACCAAACCGGAATTATTTTTATGGAGAATTAATAATATTTTTAGGTGGAGGAGGTAGTACACACATATGGACATTTGATACTTTTCATTTATCATTAGATAGAAGGGGTGTGGAAAATAGTAAATCCATCATCAAAATAAAAATTTAGTATATTCAGGATACTAAAGTCCATATATTAGAATGTATAACTAATATTTAGATATTTTATAACAAGAAATAAATTAAAATAGGTCAGTTAAGATGATTACCACTTCTTCAATAGACCTACTATGGATAACAAAGTAATACTTGAAATAATGGTCTTTTGGAAATTAAATAAGCTCAATGATATGGGGAAGAAATATTTTAATGTATTATAGTTGATATTTCCTGATCTAGAATGCCCAATATTTTTGATTAATTAAGAATAGATGATTCACTTTTATAATCGAGGAAAAGTATATAGAAGGAATTACATAAAATATTAAATGATATATATATATATATATATATATATTTATAATTAGGTAATGTGGAACCAATAGAACCTAAAATAGAAGGTAAATTATTATAGGCTTGAATTAAATTAAATTAATCACATTTATGAATTTTAATGATACATTTTAATTCTTATCTTCTATTTAAACTAATTTAAACCCATTTTAACCTGAACCATAATAACAAAACTTTTTTACCATGAAAACATATTTAGTTTCCGAAATATAAAAGGGAGGATTTTAAAAAAAATCCTGATTAATATTTTGTAATATATTTTATCATATTTATTTTCTATATGTGGTATAAATTAATTTTATATAATCTCACAAAACACATGAAAAATATTTTTTAGGAAAATTTATGATTTAATAGTAAAAATAATTATACCCTTAAATAAACATAAAAATTCATTAAAAAAAAATTTGTTAACTAATAAAGAAGAATTGTTTTTAGAATTTTGGAGTAAGCCAAACTAGAATGGAACCTTCCAAAATTCTATTAAATGTAATTTACCAAAAATACATTTAAATTTGAATATAATATAACTTATCATCAAAAAATTCAAGTATTGGTTCTCAATTTAAGAATATTGTTTAAAAAAATTATTAACTCTTTAATGACACATTTGGTCATAATTCACAAATCCAATAGCATAAATTCAAGTAGTAGGTTTATTTTAAAGTTGTATCCCATATTTTTAACCCTGTTTTACTTATTTTAACCTTATAAGGGTGAGAAATCATTACCATAGTCACTATTCATAATGAAAAAATATATTCACACTATGAGATTTTATTAAATAAGTTGATTCTGAAAATGGAATCATTTTTTATCAAATTAAACTCACATAATGGAAATTTTTTAATTTAATGTGAAACATGTAAAATTCTACGCAAAGAGGTTTTTCTGAAAAATGACTTCAAAAGTATAAAAAGTATTTATAAAACAATTATGAAAAAAAATTATTCTAAGTAAATTAATTAGATTATTCTCAATATAAATAAACCAATTTTAATTTTTTTCATTATAACACTTATAAAAATTTTATGAATTTAGTAAATTAAAAGGTATTTTTTAGTAAATATTAGTATTATCTAGTATTCATTGAAAAATAATATTTTAACAAAAAATCCAAAAATTTCATTATAAGTTTATTTTGATATAATGATTTCAAAAAATATATATTTTTATTAAATATTATTTTTAAAAGTGTTAAAAATTAATTTTATCTTTCGTGTATAAAATAAAATAAAAATCATTTTGAAAAAAATAAAATTTTTAAGCAAAAAATGAATTTTCAAAAATATTCATGTGATTATTTATTATAAATTAATAAATATATTTGATTTGAGTAAAAATTTTCTATATATATTTAAATATGTAATATATTCAATTCATACCTATCAATTTATGCATAGGCTATAATACATCATTGTTCATTCTAAGATCCATGTTGTCTGTCCAGAAATCTATAAAACACTTTTAATTTTTATAAAGAGAAATATATTATAAAATATAGTGGTGTTACATTATCCTCCCTTAAATAGAATGATACCTAGTAATTATTATCTTTGTAATCATAAGATAAATATTTTTAAATACCTTTATCAATAACTAACATTATAAGAAAAGATCATAAATCTTAATTAAATATTGTATGGGAAACATAATAGTTCCATAGAGTAACACATAATCATATTCCCATATAAGAGAAATATTCATGGGACATTAGAATATAGAAATTATTGAGAAAAATGAAGACCAAGGGATAATAGATAGTTTTCAAAAACTTCCTTGTCAAAGTATTAACAACCAAAGAAACATTAATTAGTGAATGATTAAAATACCATCAATGCATTATATATAAAAGTAAAAGAATAAATTTTTTATTTCAAGAAAAATTTCCTAAATGTGATGGATTATTTTTTTATAAAAGCACTAAACATGGTAAAATATTTTTAATTATTTTTTTCATTTCATAAGAACAATTTAAACCTTTGTTTTCACTTCAATCAGTTTTCACATTCCTCTTAAAATAAGAAATGAATATTCATGATGAATTTTTTCATTCTTGAAGAACAAAAAATATCATCCAATAGATCATAAGATAAATAAAAGAATAAAAATTCATTCCACAATTCTCAAGATACTATCTAAAACCATAGTTGTAAGAATAGTTTATCCAAAATGTCTAAATATTCATATGATGAAATAATACATTAATATTTAAAACACCAAAAAAAAACAAAAAATATTCATATTAAATAATTAAAAAAAATATTAATAATACTATAAAATATTTCTATACAAGATTTAAACCCAAATATTATAAGGATTTTATCTCATATTCATCCATGGTCAATATAAAAATTATCTTGAAATAATATTAATCACTCATAAAGTCTCATACAGAAAAAATATATTCCATGATCATATATTCTCCAAAATATTCTAATATTTTCCAAAAAATAGAGTCACTATAAAATCAAATATTCTTCCCAAATATAATCACCATTTATTATATAAATATGATATCATCATAGAAAAAAATATTCCCATTGGATTTTTCGGTTCATCCTTACATCAATATAAGATTATAAGTTGGTTTTTAATATAAAATATGATTTCTATATTCCAAAAATTTATATGGAATCTATTTAGGGTGAGATAATAAATTCATATAATCATATAAAATTTAAATAAAGGTTAAAAATTATATTTTTCATTGGTTGAATTCACACAAAAATTGACGTAGAATGTGTATATCTAGAGTAGAGGATAAGAGTTCTATAATTATCTTAAATAACTTGAGATATTGTGATTTCATAATCTCCCCCTTTGACCTTTTACTTCAAAGGTTATTGTGGATTATTATCCTAATTATTGTTTGGATTATGGAATTGGTTTTTATAATTCTCCAGTACATTTAATCTATAGTACTAAAGTTTGGGTGGTGTATTCTATTGATATTTCTCTTTATTAATTTAATTAACTGGACTCTTCATATAAATTCAACATTTTTCTTATTGGATATCATTCCAACACTATAAACATGTTCTTATTCCTTTCAATACTTCACATGATTATGCATGCCCACATTTTTGGAATAATGGAGGTTGAAAATTTTTATCCCCTCCATGTGACATACCACTAGAGATTCTATGAAACTAAATATTCATTTTCTTATCACCATAACCATGATCGTTTCCATCTTCCACTTATTCTTTGAGTGGACATGGAATGATTTATTCATATCTTATAAATTCTATTATGTATAATTCCATTCGAATAAATTCTTTCAAACCACTAAAGATTCAATAAATCATTCCTTATAGGTTTATGATAATTCAAAATTTTCACTATAGAAGTCTTGTTAAATTTTATTCATATGTACCAATGAATACATCATCCTTTTGTTTCAACTCTTGATAGTCCCTCTCTATTTTATTACAAAGTGTTTATGGAAAGTACCTATTGAGTAATTTCATTTCAAACTAATCCAACTAGATGTAGTTTATTTCTTCCTCTTTCCCATATTCTTTTTAATATTCCACTATTTATTATATTCAACTTTCAAGTGATAAATTTATAAAAAAAACTTTATCATTGTTCAAGAACTGAAAAACAAAAAATATTGATTGATCAAATTGATCCATTTCATGACAACTAGTTGTTTAAATTTACCATAGAAGGAGTTTAGAGGTTTCCATATAAAATAATCAATATAATTTTTCTCCCTCATTTATTAATTTGTAATTTTAACATGATCTACTTTACCATTCATACCATGAGTGATTTTACTGAGAATAGTCACAAGATATTTCATCCTAGCTCCTAATCCATTTAGTTTCTCATGAGAACTATCATTTCACTATATGTCACACTATTTGTTCATGTGATTCGTTTAGGTTCCCACAATTACTAAAACTAAAAACATGGTTTAAGAATCAAGATACAAAATACATAGTGCGAAATCACATATTCACGATAATCATTCTAGAGATGCTGTAAATTATGAAACCTTCTTATCAATATACGACACCATAGGTATAAAGTGTCCATCCTTGGTTATCAGTTATTAAAATCCTTCATAATGTTTTATAATGAATATGTGAGTTAACCAAATAATGTCCCTTAGGAGTGTCAAATGAGGCATGCAGTGAGGAAATATTCACAATGAACTAGAATAATGGATGAGATATACTCACCCAACAATTTTTGGGGTTACTAGCAAAATATTCAACTATCCCAAAAAACATAAACTTTTAATATCAAGATAGGTATGTATTTCTTAGAGATAAATATAATCTATACCTTATAAAAATATTAGGATGTTATCTTAAATTTGACATACACCAAGGGTTTTCCACATATCTTATAACCCAAATCATAAAATATTAACTAAAACCTTCACAAATAAAAACTATAGAAACTAATTCTTTTATGATATAAATATTATATCTTACTATATTAAAATATATCACATAATATTATGGTCTAATATAGAACAATAATGGTTTATTGTCCTTGGATAGTATATGCATAAATATTATATTTTAAAAATGATCTTCAATATTTACCATAATGCTCTTCTAATATTAAAAATTTCGTTGACACACCCTATATAAATCCTTTCTTCATAACATAGTGAAATAAAATTTAATAAAGGGTGAAATAAAATTAATAGTAAGGGTAAAAAATGTATATATTAATTAATGGCCATTTTTAACCATAACATATACATTAGGTTATGAGATCATGATAATAACATACAAAATTCATACCCAATATTTCATAAATCATAAACATGATTCATGTTAGTAAAATTTGTTATAACAAAGTTCATATGTCATAAGATTCTAGAATCATCAATAATAAATCATTATCCATAAGATTGTCACATAAGCATGGGAATGTATTAAAAAAATTATACTATAAAATTTTTAACATGTATAAATAGAAAAAGGTTCACTCATTTAGTAAATAAAATGAAATCAGCCTCCCATGTAAACTTATAGAAATGAAACCAAGTCCATGAAAAATATTTTAAACATGAAATCTTGGTTCACACATAAAATTATCAACAAGAAATTGAGGTCCATTCATAATATTATAGAAATGAAAAGTAGGTCCATGCATATTATTTTGAACATGAAATTTGATTCAGACATCTCATATTTTTTTCAAGAGTTATCAATATTTTCAAAATTAATGATAGGGATATAATAAATCATCCCATCTTATAATCATAATCCATTCATATGTACACCACATGATCATGAAAACTTTTAACATTTCATATTATCATAATGCTTAGAAAATAGAATGATTTTAGTCAATATTTTATCATCATAACTATAGTATATCTAGAGAATTTATAAGGGAATTATGGTGAAATCATATCCCTTTTGAAACATAAGTTACATAAAAGGATGTAATTATAGATTAATAATTCCTTTATAATATTACTTGGGATATTTTGTGAGGAAAATACCCATTTTATTTTAAAATAACATATTTAAAATTCAAAAATTCAAAGAATATCATATAAAACATTTTTATGAAAATAACCATGTAAAAAATAGAGGCTTTTTATAGAAATAAACAACCATTTTAGTGATAAAATACATTCATATTGTATAAACTAAATGAAAACAACCTAACGGGTTTATAAAAAGTCCAAAAAAGTCTTGTTTGAAAAAATAATAATTTAAAAATATTCCACTTAAAAATATTTTAAATAATTTCAAAAGTAGTGAAAATTAAATTATTAAATAATTCATGTGTATATAGGGACATTAAAAAACAATATTTAATATTATGTCTATAGAAGGAAAATTTTAGTGACCAAAGTGGAAAAAAGGTTAGCTTTTTTTTAAAGGATAATCAACCATTTTAAGTAAAAAATTGAGGAAAACAAACTAATACATAAATGAAATAGGTATAAAAAAGTGTATTAAATTATAACCATAATTATAATAATAGCATGAGTATCATATTTAATAATGATATAAAATTTTATTTTTATTAATATAAATCAGTGATGATAAATGAATTTTGTTACTTCATGGAGATGATAGTATCTACATATGCATGAGTGATGTTTCTACTATTCAATGGTTGGAAGGAAATAAATGTAAACAATAATTAACCATTATAGAATAATAATTATATCATAGATATCATATATATTCATTAAATATATCATAATTATCTGAAATTTAAATATAAAATGTAAAAAAAAATTACTATTTTATAGAGGTGGGAGTCCACACATATATATGAATGATATTATTATATTTCAAAGAATGGAAGGTAAAAAATAGAAAAGATATTAAGGTAAAATAAATATAAGTATTTCATAAATATTATTTATAGACTATAAGTACATCATAATAAGCATCCATGAACCAAATTTTGGGGAATTACTTATATCTCTATACAGAGGAGGTGGTTCACACATATGCATGAGTGAGACTCTTAATTTATCAATTGATTGAAAGTATGAGGAAAATGGTTGATCAATTATAATAATAAAAATTAATTATTTTATATTTATTTAAGTAGTTATTTTAAAATGGACACTAATAATTTAGATGAGGTAGAATGTCACGACCTGTCCTCGGGGCACATGCCATGACAACCCCAAGCCTGCCTTCCATAGGCCAGGGGCTGACGACTAGCACCAAAGGAGTAAATCCATAAGCTGGGAAGGCATTGCCTTTATGAAAGTAAACAAACACAACAGAGTATGCAATAGGAAGTAAACACTAAGTGAATATTGTACACAAAACGTAGTGCTGAAAGTAAAGGGGCTGGAAATATAAGCCCAGCAGTAATGTACAGGTACAACGGAAAGCAAGTACAACTGAAAAAGGGACAACAGATAAAAAGGGAATCTCCTGGAACATCTGCCGAGTATCCTACCTGAAGGGTAGGTATAGATGTCCACCTCAGCACTCCATGTCTATCGGTCCGCTCCATGTACCATCTCGCTGTGTGGTCCACCTCTGGAAACCGTCCGGTCCTGGCTCGCTCTCTGCCTCCGTCAATGCTGTAGGACGTCTGCATCCAACACAATGAGGTGCGGGCATAACCCGTGCAGGGGAGAGTATAATGATACATAGTAGGGACCTCAAGACCCCAGAAGGTCTCCCAGAATCCACAAAAGATAAACCATAGAAGAAAGATACAACAACAAAGTATCAACCAACCCTATTTAGGTATATGCTCATACATATACCGAAGTTACCAAACTCAGTCCGGCTCCAATTCATGAGCCCAAGAACAAACCAATTCTACAAAGGAAGTAAATTCAATCACCATGATGATAATGGTTGAAAGACATGTATCAGCTCACACAGGTATGCCACAATAGTAGAGAGAAATAGATAATCAGATTTAGCCATTGGATCATCTAAGTTGTCGGACCCACACAGGATACAAGACCAGCTAAGCCATCGGACCCACACAGGATACAAGACCAACTATCTCAAGAGTAATAGAGATGATCATATGTAGTCATTGATTCATCTAAACTGTCGAACCCACACAGGATAAAACACCAGCTAAGCTATCGGACCCACAAAGGATACATGACCAGCTACTCTGTCGGACCCACATAGGATACAATTACAGAGGTCAAACTGCTGGACCCACACAGGATACAAGAATAGTACTCATCATTGTTGAACCCACAGAGGATCCCAGTATAGTAGTCGTCGATGTCGAACCCAGGGAGGATCCCAGTATAGTAGTCATCGCTGTCGAACCCACAGAGGATTCCAGTATAGTAGTCATCACTATCGAACCCACATAGGATTCCAGTATAGTATTCGTCGTAATCGTATCCAACTCTAGGGTTCCCGCGCACAGCACGCTCAATTTCGGGAGGGTCTGCTACTCGAGTAAATGGGTTGATACATCAGCCATCACGAATTTTAGATTTGATGTATCTTGAAGTTTTATCTCATCAAACGGAACCCAACGCAACAGACGGTGCATTAATCGGATATTCGGTCTAATAGTTATTGGCTTTTCCATTCTAGGGGCCTGGTTGGAATTACGCTCGTTCCAAACCCATCCATTTCCAAAGTTTTCCAAAACTCACTTAGAGTATCGCAAGAGGACTTCCTTGTCGCAAGGGTCCTAGTGCCGTAGACGGCACGTCGTTCAGACGTGTGGTCTTGAAGATATTCATGTTTAAGCAAAATGGGTCCGGCTGGTCAAGCCCGGTGGGCTGGCGGGTCGGCCCGACCTAGTTTGGTGGGTCTGACCCAGTCAGAGGGGTCGGCCCGGCTAGGTGGGGCATGACCTGGCCAGGCGCTGTGGCCTAGCCCGCGCGAGGGTGACCCAGACAGGCGGGGTGTGGCCTGGCCCGGGCGACAGGCGGCCCAGCCCGCGCAAGGCGGGCCAGTCTGGACTGCTGGCGGTCGGACGCGACTCGGCCAACTGGTCGAGCAGTCCGGGGGGCATGGGCTCTGGTTTTCGAAAACGGGGGCACCGAGCGGCGCCTCCCCTCATGTCTGGCCTTCCAAAGCTAGCCGGTCTTCTTCGGTGCGAGCGGCCCACACAGGCAGGTCGTTGTTCTCCCACGCAGCACCTTCGGGTGCCGCGGCCTTCTACAACCCGTTCGGCCACCTGCCATCCGGTTCACCCGCCGAAGTGGCCCGCACGGCATGGTCCGTAGTTCTCCACAGCACGGTGCCCTCGTGGCGCATGGTTCCTTCGGTCCGGCCTGCTTTAGCCAGCCGGTTCTTCTTTGGCTGAGCGGCCTGTGCATGCGGGCCATGGTCTTCCTTCTCGCGGCCGGCGAGCAGCCGCCGCTTCCTCCGATCGTCTCTGCCTCCAGTCATCATCGCCAAAATATCCAAGAACCATCAGAGGGTCATCGGTCCGTATTTTTTCAACCTGCGCCCTCCGCGTTAAGCGATAACATAAGGTCGAAGATAGTCCATTGTTTTCAGTGAAGAACAAAGTACAGTTTTATTCAATTAAAATTGATCAAAAACCCCTACCTCGATTTCAAGAACGGTGCACGTCAATGAACCGTGAAAGTCAAGCGTCGCGGAGGTCAGGCGTCGCGGAATATGGATGTTGATTCCGTTTACTTTGGGGTGCATTCGAGGAGAAAGCGTAGCTGATGTTCCTTGATGGGGGCTCCTCTTCTTGTGGCTAGGACGAAGATCGAAGTTGGCTTCGTCGTTCTTCAAAGGTTCTTCGTTGGAATGTAGAGGCTTTCCTCTAATTCTCCAAAGGTTCCCCCAGAATATTTTCCAAGACAATATTATAATAAGGATTTCCCCAAAATTATAAACATTTCATGTAATTCAAATTAATTCAAACATTCAAATTAATTAATGAAGGCATTAATTATATGCGTTGGCACAATTGATGGGAATGGAGATGAAGAGACTACACTAAAATAATTTAGGGGTATGGTGGCCTCATTAATTCTAAAGGTGTGTTTAATGGGAGTTTAGGGGAGGTGGAAAGTTTGAGTTCGTGTGGGTCCCACCACACAACATCCTCTCATAGGAGGTTATGTGTGGTGTGGCCCCCTCCTCTAACTTCCCCTTATAAAAAATAACCACCACTTAATAAAATAAATAAAATTGTGTACACATAATGTAACACAAAAAATTTATTTTAGTTTGTTACGAATCCCCAAATTAAAACTTCTACTCTCGACCAAACGCAATTTCGGTAAAGTCCTCTTAAATGAATACCAGTGTTGTGAGTTCATCGGTGTCCTCGGATTTCAATCCTGAGCACCGGTTTAAAAGATAGAAAAACCCACACGTACCTTTATTGAACATACCCGAACAAAGCTTCTTAAATTGATTCCGGGCACACCGGGGCTCGGAATCAGGCGTCATCAGAAACTGCAGACTCGTAATATTCCAAAGAATTTAAGAAAAACAATTCTTGAAATTTTCAAGTCTTTACATAGAATAAGAGATAAAATTAAAGAGGTTGGGTAATACCATTACATATTTTACGGTAAAACCCCTTTGGATTACACCTTAATCCATGAAAGTAAGATATTTTAAAAATATAATATAATATAGGATATGGTGAATAAATACATATATGTATTATATTAGGGATGATCTGAGATAGCAGGATCCTAATTTTTGAATAATGAATAAGATGAGGACCCCTTTTATAAATGATGGAAATGACACACATGGAAATACATAAAAGATTAAATAATATTTATAATTTATAATTATTTAATGTGTCACTAAGACACCCCAAATTAGAAGATAAGATGTGATAGTGTTATACCAAACCTAAAAATAATTTTTGATCAAGTGGTGGATGCATTTTTTTCATTACCTTCTAGTTAAACTACTTTAAACCCATTTTAAATTTAATTATGATAAATTTTCTTTCTTCCATGATAAAATAATTATACAAACAAAAATAAATGTGTTCTTCTAAATAAATTTTGGAATTCATATTACAAATATTTAATCCATTTTATTTTCTTTAATTTATATACTTTTTAAAATTAATTTTAATATAGTAACACTAAAAACATGAAAAACGTGTTTAGGAAAATATCTAATCAAAGAGTAAAAAATTATTTACCCTAAAATTAAATAATAAATTTGGTTGATGATTTTTTTGTCAAATAACAAAATTAAAAGTTTTTTAGACTTTTTGAGTGTTCTATAACTGAATGGAACCTCCCAAACATTCCATTAAATAAAAATACCAAAAAAATTAATAAAATGCAACTTATCTTCCCAAAATTATATCTTATCTCATAGTTTTAAACTTTTTTTACTTGTTTTCACTTACCAAGTTGACAAATCTTTACTGAGGTCACTAACCATAATAAAAAAATATGATGAAACTATTACATTATTGTAAATATTATATTTAAAAATATCAAAATCATTTTATCTAATTCAATTAAATGAAGTGGTATAATATAATTTAAAATTAAACATGGAAAACATGATAAAAACTAGTTTTCCTAAAAAACATGTGTCTTCTTAAGTATAAATTTTTTTCATTCTAATATAAAGAATAAAATTTATTCTAATGATCTTAATTTCATTATAAATAATAAAAATTAACTAATTTCACTCTTAAAATTTTTCTAAACAAATTTTAACTTTTTAAATGGTTGAAATGAAATGATAGTTTTCAATAAAAATCAGTATTTTCTACTATTCACTAAAAAAATTAATATTTTTATATGAAATTCCAAAATTTCATTCTATGTCAATTTTTATATGAGTACTTAAAATGTTATACCCTTTTATCAAATAAAATTAGCAAAATTTTCAAAAACTAATTATAATTTTCATGCACAAAATACAATAATTTTTTTAAAGAAAATGTATTATTGAATTTAAAAATGAATTTTCTAAAAATATTAGTGATTATTTCTTATGAATTAATCAATAATTTTAATTTCAGTAAAACATATATATATATATATTCTTAATTTGGTTAATCCTAGTCATACTTTTTAATTTAATTTATATGTTATCATATATCATGTTAGATTTTCTTCTCAGTGTTGTGTGTCAAGAAATATATCAAACGCATGTAATTTATTTAAATAGAAATATATTATAAAATCATAGGGTGTTACATCTTAAGTTTATGTCACAAGTACAATTGTGTTTTCTAATAAAGTTTTGAAACCACGATTAGTGCGGGTTTTCAACCTTTTATTTTTCAATGAAGACCAATTTTTAACAGTTTAATGTTTTTTGAAATGGACTCATAGGTGCACCATTCATAGGATAATTTGGAATGGGAGTAATGGAAAATTTTTCCTTTATATGTTTTACTATTATTTGAAACTATATATGTGATAAATGAATTTTTTGGGTCTTACATCTTATAGGGGCCTTTTTGGATTTACCTTTTATCATTTGGTAACTAGATGAAAGGGAAGGATGATTGGATACACGACTCAAATGAAGTGAAAGGAAAACTAGTTTGGGATTATATTGAATTAAAATACTAAATAATGGTATTTTAATTCAATTTAAATATATTACCACAATTGAATCCCTGTGAAGAAATTCATGTCATTTATTGGTTCCTTGGGAGAAAGAGAAGTGTATGTGTTGCACAATTCTAATGGCATAATTTTTTATAGGCTAACACCAAGTTAGAGGCCTCTTGATATCAGTAGATCATCAACCTAGAAAGGGAAAATTACCAATTAGTGGAGATTTATAGTTTTGTATTTGTTTTCCCATGATAATTGTCTTTGAAAACGGAGTACCCCATTATTCATCTCATAGAGTAGATCCTCATTATATATGGAATACATGATTGACTATACCTTAAGGACCCCATCAGATATAGAAAATACGATGGGATATATTTGTTATTGGATAGCTAAATTATATTACTAGTGAAATATGTGATTAAATATTGGAACATGAATATGGTTTTTTAACTTCTTAAGTAAATCAAGAGAAAAATGAAAATACTAGGCAAATGGTTGTTGTTATAAATAAATCTTGGTGAATGGTGTCGATGGTGTCTTTTTATATAGTTTGAAATAAATTTTTGGTTTAGAACAAACCATCTAATGGTTTATAAAGTAGAATTTTAATATTTTTATTATTGAATATGGATACAAAAAAATCCTTTGATGGTAACATAGTGTGATATAGTTGTGTCCCTTTGGTAAAATGTCATATGTGTGAGTGAGAAGGGGAAACACTATAATCTAAGGGCTGGGGAATAATTAAGATATATATATCAATACTTGAGTCCATAACATGATTCTTTATAATTCTGTATGGGAATCATCATTCTTTAAAACACTAATATGTTTTTATAGGAAAGAGTGTCCTCAAATGTGCCTATAGAGAGAATTAATTACATAGAGAAATGATGAATTTGTAACACCAAACCCATGGTATCTATCATTCTCTATGTCAGGATTTATAGGTAGGGGTCACTAGTAATCCACTTTAATTTGCACATATGTATGATGGGAAAACTCGATATATGATGTATTTATGTTCATAGGAGAGTAATGGGTTGTAAGGAATGAAATATAAGAGCCTTAAAATGGGTATTCTCTTTTCCTTTATAAAAAGGATTCAAGTATATGGGTTGGGTGTGTTAAAAAATATTAAAATTCTCAAGGTAATTTTAATAAAATTGGTTAGAAACATGAGGGGTGATATTTTGGAATCTAAATATAAAGTTTACACCAAGATGAAACAATCCTATCAGTGGTCCTAATTATGTATGAAACGTAATCAATTTTACAATAGTGGTGTCATTGACACAATAAAACTGTAATTCCTTTTATGGTGAAACTAGTGAAGTTGATTTCATTTTAGTTGGTGTCATTCTGTTTGGTTTCTCTAGTTGGTTGACTTATATGATTTATAATATCATTATAGTCTTTAATTTACTTTTTTTGATCGTTGAATTATCTATTAAAATATAAAATCCATCATTAAAGAACATTATAATCTCTTAAAAAGGATCCCTATATAATTTTATTTGTCTTGAATAAAACAAATTTGGGTTTTATAAGAATAAAAATATATTAATAAATTATTAGACCTTTTTGTTAAATCTATAAATGTTAATTGAAATATATGAAACCTATTTATATGAGGGTGAACCCCTTTAAATCCCCTATGAAAATTCATAAATACATTTATACAGATCTTTTTTTGTGTGAGAATAGTCTAGAATAATTATAAAAAAATTCTGATCTTTATATATAATCTAGTTTTTCCACAGTAGAGGTCACTCCTTCAAAGGATAATGGTACCTTAAGGTTCCAAGGATAGTCATCTATCAGTGTAACACAATTATAATGTAATAAACATAACTTTTATAAATGAAATTTCTTTTTGAATGATTAAAATCATTATAATTTAATCTAGCTATATAAAACAAATGCACTACAATGGTAATTTTGGACATTTAACGTTATATACTATTGCATTTAAAATACCATTAAGAATCATAATAGTTGATATTATTTTTATTTTATAGTTACCATTATGGTTATTATATATATTTTAATATGATAAATCCATTTGGAATTGATAAAAGAAACAAAGACCTCGATCAGTAGGATCCTATAGTATGAATCCCATCTATCAGATATTCCAAGGGACATAACATCACTGGTCATTTACCTTGATGAATTCCAATCAAACATTCAACAACTAAAAAAATATTTAAATCATTTAAAAGAGAAGTTCAAGCTCATTGAGATCATGGACCACACCATGTTCAGTGAGTGAACCTTGCAAATATTACAACTCTCACCTTACCCATTAGGTATACACTAGTGGAATAAATAGATATGTTTTTGTACATTAATAGTATGAATTTTTATATTTTATTTTTAATAAAAAAATTAATGTATTTAAAAATTTTAATATTACTTTTTAAATTATTAAATAATGAGTTTGTACAAAATTATATTTTGATAATATGAAACAAACGTTGTATTTTTCAGAAATATATTGCTTCCATCAACATAGTCCTTCCATGAATTAAATAATTTTAGAAATAAATGATATTTAAAAAATATTATTACTAAACAATATTTATTAAATATAAATGAAATTTTAGTATTATGAAGTCAAATTTTGTTTTTATAAGGGTCAAAAAACTATTATTGTAAATAAAACCAATATTTTTCAATAAATGTAGATTTTGATTTAAAATTATAAATTATCATTTTTAAGGGAGTTATTTTGATAAAATAAATATTATTTTTAAAACCATCACATTGATATTTTCCATTTTTTTATTATTTTCTAAGAGAGTCAAGTTATTGGGTAAAAATTAAATACTATTTAAATATAAGGTATGTATTATGACATCATAATGACCAAAAAGTGATCTAATATATGACATAAAATGTATCCCAGAGAAAATATATATATATATATCCTTTAAAATAATTCATCTTTGAAGTTATTTTATTGATTTTTTAAATAATTAATGGATCCTCCAAAACTTATATTATATTTTTTAGTTTTAAATGGAATTATTTATAATAATTATTCACTTCCACATCACCAAGGGTATTAGTTTAAGAATTTTTGTTGTCATGGTTATAAAATAATCCAAGGTATCATATTTGGTAGAAAATATGGGAGAAAATTATGTAAATGTTTGTTGTTTTTATTTCATTATCATATACAGTCTAAAACATATGTTTTGAAATACATAATGAGTTCTCCACTCATTATCTATGTAAACCCACACAAAATTACATTTCCTTTTCACTAAAAAATCTTATATCATGATTTCAGTCTACCCCCCTCTCTTTATATCAATCCCAATATTCCCACAAGACCTTAATATTCTCCTCCTAAGCTTTTAAAATCATCCTATAAATATAATGAATCCTCTACTTATCCTCAATATTGAATCAACTCCTTTATTTCATTCATTTTTATGTACAATTTTTTATGTTGGTATATGTTTTTAAACAACCCAAATATTGTCCTCATGGTTTCCCAGTGATGATATACACCATTTCACATTCATTTTGGAATTTTTTGAATCTTTATATACCATTGTTATACTGCTGAAATTATCCTATGATTTTTTCATTTCAAAATATTTTACAGTGAATTCCCATCCCCATTCTTACGCATGTTTATTCACCTACATGAACATATCCTTTATTAATTGGTTACTTCCATGTAGGTATCTAGTAATCCTATATTGTGGAATTAAATTTGATTAAATATATCCATTTGTTGCATGATCTATGTGGCATACTTATGCATGAATATTATATGAATATGAAAGGTGGTCCCAAAATTATATATCCCTACAATGCATTAGGTATTTCCTTTATCACATGATATGTAATTAAGGGGATTATGGAGTGAACCTAATATATTTTGGTACTTTCTCCACCATGTGATGTTTCTTTGCGGATGTCCTTAAATTATGTTTATGTCATGTTCTTTTTTTTCACATTCCTATGTTGACTTGATGTTTTCATGTTATACAATGCCTCATTGATTAAGAATATGATTATCATCCCATTTATGTAACTTTTACATTTTTATTGAATTGTATGTATTAATTTCATCATTTTATTGTTTGATTATTCCTTTACTGGGATTTATAGATAACTCCTTCCATATGTACATCCCTAGGTTATCCCATGTATATTTAGAATATCCAAGGAGTATAAAGGAAGGTTTTAGAGTATTTAACAAATGATGATGTACCCATGGTTTATTTTATCATATCATGTACTTAATCTTCCAAATACATGAGTCCTTATGAACTTCTAGGGTTTTATAAATTATACAATTAAGTAATTAATCATGGGATATAGTTTATTTAAGATATGATTTATTATAGTTTATATGGGGGGAATGTTTACTTTTTTTTATTAGTATTAGAAAACTATACTAAAATCCTTAGGTATAAGAATAAACATAATAAAAAAATACATAAATTTTGGTATGGTATAGTTTAATTGTTTTTCAAGAAAACACATCTCTTTCTGAATACTACAAGTTGATGTGGATTTGACACAGTTTTACCTTTGGGAAATAACCCTAAAAAGGGTGAATTTATCTGGGATGAATCATCACATGGTGTATGATAATCGTCCTTACTACAAACCTGGTTTGACACTCTAGAGGGATCTTTTTTGGATAATTCACAAGCTCCTCATAAACCATTATTAATCAAATAGAAATTCCTATTATATTTTATGTTTAGAAATAGATCCTAGAAAAGTTATATTGAAACCTAAAAATTTATAGGTTAAATAATATTAGTCATTTTTTATTTATCCCTATAATGTTTATGTTTTCTTATTTATGTGTTTAATATTTTAAAAATATTCATCAATAATTTTCAATTTATTTTAGTTAATGACTAAAAATATTTTGAACTAAGTCAATAATCAATGTGAGGGGAAATGTGATGAGTACCCAAATAAAATTCCCAACCCTATGACAGAAAGAATCATGATCATTATAACAATACATAATCAATTTAGTTGGTTTTTTAAAAGAACTTTGAATCATAAGGAATGCCAAAATCCACATAAGAAATGGTAATTTTCAATTAGGACCTTTATTTGAAAAAGGCCTCTGAATTTTAGTGGATCTTTTAATACATTAATCTGGGAGCAATGGATCGAATCCATTGAAAATATCTTCTCCAGACTTTAATGCTCTGTGAAAGGGAAGTTCATGTTATATTTTTTATTTTATAGAGGGATAAGTTGATCAATAGTGTATATTAGTTATAAATATAATGCCCAAGGAGGAGATCAAAGTGATGGAGTGGAAGGAATTCTGAAAAATTTTCTTCGATGAATATTTTCCATACACTCTTCATCTTAAAATTGAGAAGGATTTACTTATCCTAAACAAAACTGATAATGAATCCACAAGGTATTATAAGGAAATTTTCACAATACTTTCATGGTACACCTCATGATTTTTTATTTCTGTTGAATATAAATATGACTACCTAATTGGTGGGATTAAGATGAATATACGAAAGAAATTTTCTAGTAGAGACATTGAAAATTAAGAAAAAAATTATAATGTGCCATCAACCATGAAATAGAGAATAGAGAATATGAATATTATATTGGGACTAGAGACAATAAAATGATAAATGATTTTAATTTTGGTTATTTGATGGAAAATATTAAGGCGGTATGAAAGTCCAGTGTCCCACTTATCAAAATTTCAGTAAAGATCATCCTAGAAATTCCATAAAGAGTATACGTAAATGCATTGGGTGTAGGATGTAAGGTCATATAAATATAAATTATTAATGGGAGAAACACACAAATGTGATGGATGAAATGAATTCTCCTCTAAAATGCCATCTTGTTATCTAATTTTTCATCTTCAAGTAAGAGATAAACTGTGTGAATCAATGACCAAAGACAACAATCATTAATTATAACTAACAACAATGACCTCCAAGTATTATAGAGTAAGGGTGAGTGTATTCCATTATAACTATAGAGGTTGATCCTGACAGTGAAGTAGTTATAGGTAAACTAGTTATTCATTCAAGTATAGTGAATTCACTACTTGATTATAGTTATTTTTATTCTTTAATATCAATAATTCTTAGAAAAACTATTCAATCAACACCATAAATCATGGAAGTCGTGTAATCAATGAAGATGGAAAATGGGTCAATTATTGTATCATAATAATATAAGACACCCCCAATCCAAATTTGTTGGATAAATTTCCCAAAAACCATATTATTCTTCCTTTATATTAATTAAATTCTATTCAACACATGGATTAGATTTCATTGTGTAGATACAACATAAATTTCTGAGGGAATAAAATCACTCTCTATGTCCCAAACCACCCTCTGATTTAATATAAGTTCATGGAGGAGTATGAATCTTATTTAGAAACATCATGTTAAGAATGTTTATTATTTCCTTAAGAATAATCATATCTAGATCAAATGATTGGGACAAATAAAAATATAATCCTTGAATTCATTCCCATTTTAATGTAATTCACTGATGTATTTCATGAATAACTACATGGTGTTCATCGTAGCTGATAGGTTTAGTTATTGATTAAACTTATACCCAAAGATTTACCAAAATCCAAGACTCCATATAAAATGGTTATTTTTGAAATGTATGATATGATTAAACAATTACAAGAGAGTATTCATAAAGGGTTTATAAGACCATGTGCATAACCATGGGTGAACCAATCCTTTTTCCGATAATTAGAATAGGTCAATGTGCATCTACATTGATTTTTTGAGCTAAATAATATAGAGATAAAGAAAAAGAATCCTTTTTCATGGACTAATAACCATTTCAACCAACCATGTGGAGTTGAGTACTTCCCTAAGGAGGATCTTTGATTGGTATATTATCAGGTAATGATAAAGAAGGAGGATATCCCCAATACTTATTTTTGTATAAGGTATGAGAACAAGGAGTTCATAGTGATTCTATTTAGACTCACCAATTCTGTAGAAAAAATAAAGGAATTTATTAACTAATTCTTTAGGTATTACCTTAAAAAAAATTATAGTCATTATATATGATATTCTTATCTACTAAAAATGAATGGTTTAACATGTAGAGAATTTTAGTTTCATAATGAATACTTTGAAAATTGAAATGTATTTTAGATGTATAGTAAATGGGAGCTTTGGATGGGGAAATTAGACTTCCTATGGAATGATACCATAGGAAAATCAATATATGTGGATCATTCAAAAATAGATTAAAATTAATTATTTATTAGACCAATAGTAGTGATGGAAATCTATATTTTCCTTGGAGTAACGTGGCTATATCATTGATTTGTGATAAACATCTTTTGATTATAAGCCCACTAACCGAACTTAATCAAAATAGAGTCCTATTTTTCTAGACTGATGAATACAAGGAGAGATTAAAATAGGTAAAAAGGTGTTAATAACTGCACTTATACTCACATTACCCACTATTGAGGATTCATCAGTGAACTATAGTAATGAATCCAAAAAAAGTCTTGGTTTGTGTACTCATACAAGATAAAAAGGATATAGAATAATCAATAGTTCAATTAATGATCCATGAGTTGAACTACCCAACACATGCTCTATAATTGGTTTTAGTGATCATCAAATTAAAGATTTAGTAAAATTTACTATATAGAGAAATTCATTACATATATACAAATCATAAATTCCAAGGGTATTAATTCGCACAAATGGAGAATAATATGTGCTAATAATTTTGGTTCGAGATGATCAAGGATTATGATTATTCAATTTATTACAATCCTAGGAAATTAAATAAAGTGTTATATTCCCTAAGAATAAATTATCTTGTAACCTTATCGATGATTAGGATTCCATGGGATGTAGCAGTGTTATACATGAAATGGATAAATATTGGAATAATAAATGGATCTACATACTAAATTTAGATAATAACTGCACAACAATATATTCTTTAGAGGATAAAGGAGTCTTAGATATATGATGAGTTTCTTTAGAATAAGGTATCAAATATTTCGGAAGATTAAATTTATTGAAAATGGATTTATAAGGATTAAAACTCGAATATTTATCTAATCAAAACAATAACTAAACTGGAACTTTTTTTACGTTCATAGATCACCCTTCTCTATTTATCAAGGAATAAATAATACATATAGATATTTGAATAAAAACATCTAGTGGTATAACATGAAGAGGGATATTTAGGAATTTATATCATAACACATCGTATGCCAATAAGTCATGGTGTAATAATAGAAGTCTAAGGTTATCCATTTCTCATACCATTATGTAAATAGTAAAACATATCCATAGATTTCATCCTAGGAATCCCTAGGAAACATAAAGGCAATAAAACCATATCCATGGTAGTCAATTAATATTTATCTCTTGACCAAATCACCTAGATATACATAAAGTGATTTTAAAGACTTCATAGAGTTACACTCTCTATTTTATCTGATCGTGTTACGGGGATTACCTCAAGGTTTTGGTGAAGCCTTTAGAAAGTCATGGATACAAAACATAGATTCATCACAAGTTATATTCCTTATATGGATGGTTAGTATAAAATTACCATTGAAACTCTAGATAATTTTTTGAGATCATGTTCAGTTTATTCCCATGGATATTGGGATCATCATCTTCCCCTAATGGAGTTCTCATATAAATATAGTTTATATTTTAACATTAAAATGGAAACTTATTAGGTGATAAATTAGATGAAACTTATGAGGATATATATGATAAGAGGTGTTGGACTCTAACATGATGGTATGAAGTTGGAGGGGAAAATATTATGGGACTAAATATTATCAAATATTTTAGAAAAATGGTTCAAACCATTTATCATCATATGAAATCCACTCAAAGTCAATAGAAAATCTATGTAGACAATTTCCGATATAACCTAGAGAATGAGTCCATAGATAATATTTTCTATTATATATATCCATGTAATAAAGTCATGAGGTTTGAGAAGAATGTAAATCTTAGTCCTAGAAACATTATACCCTTTGAGATATTGTATCACATCAGAGTTGTGGTCTATCGACTAGAACTCCCATATAATCTATATCAAGTAAATGGTGTATTCCATGTATCCCTATTTAGGAAGTACATAGTATCCCACTCACATGTAATAAATCTTGATTTTATACCATAAGATAATTCACATTCATATGAGGATCATCCTATGAATATCATAGATCAGAAATACAATGTTCTATGAAATAAGACAACTCACTTGGTCAAAGTGTTATGTTAGAACACCAAGTTTTAGGAAGTGACGTGTGATCCTGAAGTGGTGGTGAAACATAAGTACAATCATATATTTTAGTGTATATAATGAATAATTTTTAGAGATAAAATTTTGAGGGGGGGATAATGTAATGTCTAGAACTTTTATAAATTAAATTTTTTTCTTTAATGATTAAATTCATTATAATTCAATGTAGCTATAGAAAACACATAGAGTACATTAGTAATTTTACACCATTATAAGTTATATACTATTATCTTTTTAAAAAAATTAAGAATCATAAATATTGATATTATATCCATTGTACAATTACTATTAGGATTAGTATATATATGTATAGTTATGATAAATCAATTTTAAATAGAAAAATTATGTGATGGACTCAACTGGTAGGATCAAAACCTCTAAATCCCATATATCAAACCATTTTAGGGAGATATAATCACTAGGAGTTTTCCATGACTAAGCACCCTCCATGATCTAACAATATAAGCATTGATGGAACTATTTATAGGAGAAGTTTTTGGTTATCAAGATCACGACCCAAACTATGTTCACCATAAAACCACATTAATATCTCACCATCACACACCTCCTCATTAGGGAATTTGATGAAGTAATAAAGAGATATGTGTCTAGAACATTATAGTATAAAGTTTTATATTTTTATATTTAATAAAGTAATTATCATATTTATTCCTTTTTTATATTACTATTTATATGCTTGAATAATTAGTTTGAGGAAAATAGGATTCTAATATGGTAAAACAAAAATTATATTTTTGAAAAATATATAGTTTCATGAAATAAAGTCTTTATAAAATCAATAAATTTTTAAATAAATAATATTTTAATGAAAAATAATTTTATTAAGTAATATTTATTAAATATAAATGATAATATGATATGATAAATTCAAATGTAATTTTATAATGGTTAGAGAAAATGTTATCCTAGAAAAAATTATATTTTAATAATTTTAGATTTTTATTTAAAAAAATAAATTGCCATATGTAAATAATTATTTTAAGAAGATATATTTTAATTTTGAATTAAATACATTAAAATTATACAATGGTGAATATTTCATAATTTTCTAAGACAATCCAAATTTTGTGAGAAATTGAATTGATATAAATATAAAATATGTATTATAAAGTCATAATGACCAAAAGTGATGTAATATGTGCCATAAAAGGTAAAAATAACCAAATATAAATTTCAACCATTAAATAATGTTTTTATGTTGTTTTATTAACTTTATAAATAATTAATGAATCCCATCAAAACTATATTGTATTTTATGTTTTTTTTATATTCGTCAAAAACATGGATCACTTAAAACATCTTTGAGGGTATTATTGCAATATTCTAGGTTATTAGACTAATTAAATAATTATTTCCACTCATATTTTTATTAAATCATAAGAAAATACAAAAGTAATATTTTTTTTTGATTACATTATCATATAGAGTGAAAAATGTATGTTTGGAAATTAATAAAGAATTCTCCTCTCTTTTTCTATATAAACCCACCCAACCTTCCACTCTTCTTCACAAAAAATTATTACAGTATGATTTTACTCTTCCCTACCAACTATAGTTCCCTCAAAAGGTTCCCCCAAGATCTTAATAATCTCCTATAAATCTTTTAGAATCTCTCTCCCAATGTAATAGATCATCTAATTCTTCTCTTTAATCATGTTCATTATTTACATCTTTCCTTTTGATTTCTATTTTTTCGAGTTTGGATATGTTTTTAAACATTAAAATTACCATAATTAGGATTTTAAAGTGATTATATAACACTTTAAATCTCATTATTACATTTTATTAATCTTTTTATACCAATATTATATTGCCAAAATTATCTTATTTTTTTTCTTTCCAAACAGTAGTATAGTGAATACCCATCCCCATTTCCACTAAATAGTATTCACATATATATAATTATCCATAATTTATTGGGTAATTACATATATTTGTCTCACACTCCTTAATTTAGGTATTAAAATTGATTAAATACAACCTCATGTTGTATGATATATGTGGCACAATTATGTGACTATAAGATATGAATATGATGGGTGGACCCAGAATTTTATTAACCTCCAATATATTTGGTAATGTTTTTTTATCATGAGACATTATATATATAATTAAGGAGTGAATGTAATACATTATGGGACTTTTTACACCATGTGATTTTGTCTTTAGAGTTATTCTTAACTTATTTTTATATCTTGTTTTATGTTTTTTCCACATTTTTATTTTGGATTAATTTTATCGAGTTATATCATGTCTCATTGTTAAATATTAAGATCCTCACTTATTTTTTCTCACTTTTATATTCCTATTGACTATCATGTATTTTATACATCAGGTTGTAGTTATTTTATTCACTTACTTGGCTTTATAGTTTACCTATTTCTTATGTACGTCCCCAGTTTATTCCATGTAGTTTTAGATGATCCATGCAATATAAAGGGATGTTTAATGGTTTTTAAATAATGATATTATACCCATGATTTAATTTATTATGTCATTTAGATAATTTTAAAAAAACAATGCCTCAAAATCTTATGGGGTTGTATTAATTCGACCTTTATATAATAATTCATGGAACAACATGTATTAAATATATGGGTAGTCATGTGGGGACGTAATCCAAGAAATCTACTCCTCAACTTTTAATGCTCCATGAATGGATGAAATATTATAAAAATACATTAAGAAGATAAATTATGAGTTAGAATAATTTTTTTAATTATATAATATCCATTTCATATGAATAAAAACTATTTGTGTGAATTATTTTTATTAATCCAGTTTTCTAAGATACGGATTCACTCACTATTAATATAGGCAGGGATGGAATTATATATCATCAACCATGTTATATTTAATCAAAATAAAAAAATTATGATCTCCTGGTAAAATTTGAATTTATTTTCTATAAATTTTACAAGGAATAATTTCTAAAGAAATTCAATCTTTTTTATTAGGGGTCGATAAAAATTTTAAAGTATAAATAAAATGCACTCGATATGAGTGAAAATAAAAATTAAATTCAATCATTTAGGTGTATATTCTTGTAAAAATGTTTTTAGGACATGTGAATATAACAAACCTCAATTTAAAAACATTAATATTACATAACTTTTTCAGAATAATTAAACATTATACAAGAATATTACCAAAGACCATAGTTGGTGTAGTTCCATTGGAAACATAGAAATATAACCACTGGTGCATATGTGTGCTACAAAATCTCCCACTAGGTTATTCTTGACTAACACCCTTCTTAGACATATCAAACATAGTACATTTCATCATAACCTGGGACAAAGTAAACATAAAAGAGATGAGATCAAATGCCTAGTAAGGGTAAACAAGGGAGACATGTAAGCATAAACATGAATATAAGGGTATGAGAATGTGATCATGATAATATAAGATCATACCCCGCATATCAAAGAAAATTTCATAAGGATTTTCATTTCATAATAAATGAATCATAATGAAATATAGATCATAATCCATGAAATCATAACATAGTAATAAGACATGGAATTATAGCAATGAATAAGCATATATTGATTTCCATAGAAGCCAAGACATCACTGAAAATAACACCTTAGTTGACAAATTCCTTTACTAAACTGGGTAACCCCCATTCCATCCATATATTATTGAACTAAGTGACCCTAGTTTTGGCTCTATATTATTGAACTGAGTAACCGTCATTCCAGACCTGTATTACTGAACCGAGTGACCCTTGTTCTATCCTGATATTACTGAACTGAGTAACCCTCATTCCATACATATATTACAAAACGGAGTAACCCTCATTCTGGCCCTGTATTACTGAACCATGTAACCTTCGTTCCATCTATTTTTAATCTCATGAGATATAAATTCTTACCCAATCAATTAGAGGGAGATATAGGTCCCACCCGTCAAATAATTAAATCATACATACATTTGCCACAAAATCATAAACAATTATACCATAACCCATGAAATTAAATGGGTATCATAAACATGTAACCATGTTGTAACTCATGGAAAGAGATAGTTTTCATAATCATTTCATCATAACCTATTAAAATAAGCTGGTTTAAAAATTATATAACTCGTGAAAGAGAAACGGGCTTCTTAAGCATCCTGCTATCAAAAAATAATTCATTTAGAGAAATAATATTAATGGAATCATTAAATAATTTCCCTATAAAGTCATGGGTGACACCAATATATGTCATCTTAGATGGATTTTTTTTTAAAATATCCTATAAAAAAGTTTCTTGAGGAAAATATCCTTTCTTGTTTGAAAAAAAAATTATTACATAAAACCATTTGAAAATAATTTTATTAAAAATTACTTTGACACTTATAAAAACATTTTGAAAACCTTTTTCCTTGAAAACTTATAAAATAATCTTGAAAACATTTTAAAAACCTTTTTTGTTGAAAAAACTCTTAAATATTATAAAAAGATATTGAAAACGTTTTGAAAAAACATTTTTATTGAAAAATAATTTAAATTTTTTTTATTAAATATGACCCTTTAAAAATGCAAAGTAATATTCAAAGTAATGACGGCGTGTAAATCTGTACATGTCGTATGAGGTCAAAAGAACAATCCTTTTGCATAGTAAAAAAGTTAGAAAAGTTCCTTGTTCATAAAAAGACAAGATGATTCACTTGAATATATTGGTAAAACAAAAAAAGGTAAAAATTTATTTTAAATATTTTAGTATAATGGTATAATATTCTTGGAAAACCTTTTTAGAAAATATAGACTTCTAACAGAAGAAAGGGTAAAGTTAGTATTACTTAGAAAAACATTCTTAACTATATTATGTACCAAAGAGTAGAATATGGTACCAATACATTTATATCATGAAATAATATAGGATAAGGAAACTCATAAATATTATTGAGATATGGATCATAATATTTCATCAAGGGAAGTATAAACAAAAACAATCTCAGAAAGCGATGATATTGTTTAAATAAACTCTTATAACTTGGTAACATGGGATCATACTCCCCATTTAAAAAAATAAATTAAATGAATCTTAATATATCATTAATAAAACTATATTAATGATATAACATGTAAAATAGAAGTATATACACCTATAAGAATAGTTTAGGTGTATAACAAAACATGAATCTCAAAGAACGAAAATTGAGACAAAACTGTTTTACCAATTTGGTAACTTTTGAAAGATAAAACCCATGAAAGAGGGATCTTAAAATTGGAATGTGAATACCCAAAAAATTATTTAATATATATATATATATATATTATGTGAATTAAATACACTACTCAGAAGGAAAGAGTGGAGAACATATCTTGAATCTTATAGAAATTAAAAGTGAGATGAAATCCCCTTTCCTTGTGTCTTGACTCTCTCCGTACTAATAAAAGCTTCATGTATAATAAATATAAGTTTATTATACATATTTCATAGAATAATATTATTTTACATAATTCTATATATGGTTTTATTATGATCTAATATTACCCTCTTGTTAACAATCCTATGATAAAGTTTCACTTCGATTAAAATTCACTTTGTTCTTCACATGTGTCTTAATTTGTTATATCTTTGGTCCTTATACTTATATAATGATTAAAGATTGTAAAAAATCATATAAATATCAGTTATATATATTATTTTAGTATTATAATAATCTATGTAATATAGGAGTGTGAAATGGAATACATCATTTATGGAGATGGAAATCCATAAATATGCATGAACGGTGTTTCTGTCTTTATTATCATATTGAAATAAAGTATGTAAATGATATATATATCTGGGTATGTATGTATGTGTGTATATAATTATTCCATTATAATTATTATATCATATCTATCATATAGGATCATTAAAACCATTATTAATACATTTTATGTGGTGTGCGAATGAATAACATCGCTTTGAGGGGGTGATAGTCCACACTTCCTGAAATGAGATTATCATATTAACACCAAATAGAAAGTAAATAGATGTCTGATTAAAATAGAATAAATAAGCTTAAATAAATATTAAATATAATATGTAAACATATATAAACATATATTACATCATAATGGCCACCATGACTGATGGTAAAGGAGAAATGAACAATCATCGTTTTGTGAGGCAGTAGTTTGTCGTACATTGAAACAATATGTTCAGCATCCATTTTATGGAGGTGTGTGTAATTTAAGGTCATAAACATTGTATAAAAACATATTAGTATATATATTATACTTTTTTTCAAAAAAAATGTAATAAAAACAGTTTAGGGTGTGGAGAAGTAAAATAATGGAAAGGATCTTGAGAGAAGACGTTACCTCTAAATCAAGTAACTACTTTTGGTTTTTTCCAAAAGGATTCCCTGAGAAGATTTCACACCAAATAGAGGATTCAAGGTAGAAGGGAGGATTTTTGGGAGGCTAATTGGGAAGAAATTACAAACATAAATGGTTTTATATGTGTTAGGAATTAGTATATTCGGTGGCCTTTATAGTGAAAGAAAATTACATTTTTTTAATTTTTAGAAACAAATTAGGTTTTCACATTATATTACCTCAAAAAGTCATAAAAACCAAAAAAAATAAATTATATAAGGTTTATGGGAGAAATATGTACGTACAATAGGTTTTGAAAAAGTTGTTAGGTCATTTGGGCCCTTAATTTTAAGTTTTAGTCCCTAATTAAGCTTAATTTGGCATTAACAATTATGATTAATTTTAATCACTTTTACTAATAATTTTAGTAAAATATTAACATAGCCTCATTAGAATATAAATATTAGAGTGAATAAAATGGGTTATTTTGAATTTTTGAAATTCAAATCACAAAATTCGCAAAATTAAGATTGTTATTAATCAAGCAGGCAGGATGAAAAAACGTGGTTTTTAGGTAAAAAATAGGTCAAAAGTCTGTTAGGATTTTATATTTAGTTTCAAATTGAAATTGATTATAATGGTTTTAATTGGATTAATAGATGTAATATTTATCTAATATGACCTTAAAACTTATTTTCAATATCATTTAGCATTTATAAATAATTATACAAAAAATAGTTTTTAACTAAAAAATAGTATTTTCACTATTCATCTAAAATGAAGTTTCTCAGAAAAATCCCAAAATTTACCCTAGGATAATTTTGAAATTATTATTTCAAAAATAAATTTTATTTTATCAAATTAACTTTCTAAATATTTCTAAAATTACTTTCATTATTAGAAGCAGTTCATTCGAGAGAACAATATTTTTTACATAAAATTATTTTACCAAAAATATTATCTTTCATTATTAATATGTTTTATTTATATAAAAAACTATAAAAAATATTTTTAAATTAGTTAATAATATTAATATAAATATGTTTAATGTTTATGTTATAATTATATATTTTAATTTTATATATATATATATATATGTGTGTGTTTTATAGAAACTCAGTGTTGTGTGCATCATACGCTAAGTCGATGTTGCTTGTAGTGCAAGACAATTTGGTATTGTGTTTAAAAGGAGGGTTTGAATTAGTGTTTTAATATATATATATATATATATATATATATATAAATAGTTACAATTCTATGCAAAATGAAAAATATATAAAAGATAAATTAATTAAATAAAAATAATTCTCAAAATCTTGGGGTGTTACACTATACCCCCCTTAAAATGAATTTCACCCTCGAAATTCATGTGGGTTATAAAAGTTTTAATACTTGAATATTACATTAATAGAAACCCACATCGTATAAATGGATAATAATACTTTCCTTAAAAAGGGAAATTTAAAACCATAATGGTTACCCAAAGTAACATATAACTGGGTTCCCACATAGGATAACATAGGTTGGGTTTGAAGATTCAACATGGAGGAAACGTGTAAATATTTATAGGGAGTGATTGAGGTCATAAATAACGAACAAGTAAATTATAAAAGGAATTTTTAGGTCTTAAAATTAATAAATATGTGATGATCTAAAAGTCCATCAACTCAATGAAAATCAAGGTATTAGGAAAATAAATTTTTTCGATCCCTTTCAGAATGTTGATTAATTATTGATAAATTTATATAAACAAAATTTCATTATTGGGTTGTTCTTTGAAAAAATTATAATACATTCATTACCTTATGGAATTAATGTATAGAAATTAACTTTTATAAATAGATCACTAAAATAAGCTTTTAACAAATCTTAAGGCCCATAATATAATAAAAATTATAACTATTTTTCTCTTAAAAAAATCATGAAATAATATATAAAAATAAAAACAAACACTAATAGTTCACCATAAATATTTATTCATTACAAATAAATATAAATTAACAAGTACATCATGTAGGATAGTGGTAGGCATGAAACCCTTATCATTTTTCAGTCATGGGTTCAAGACCCGCAGCCTTTCTGGACTTGATTGTTGGTCACCCCATATACATGATGTCTTTTTTTAAAACTGTGCTAATATAATATATAAGATGAAAATCCTTTAATTATGTTTAATCACTGATTATCCTTTTAACCAAGGTTTTCAACATAAACTCAATGCACAGATACTTACACTAAATATTAACCTAAACTTTTCATGAAGGGTTAACCCTATAGCCCTTCTCAAAGTTAAAAAATATATAGAACATTATAAATTGAGTCAAAAAAAATTCTAAACATTGATTCCATTGTATAAAAAAAAGTAGATCTTGGTTTTCACATTCCAAGAATGTGAATACCCTTGTCATATATTCTATTGAAACATGGTAACAACCTGAATTACCATGAATCCTTTTGGAAAACATGCATGATTCCTCAACCCAAAGTGCATTTATCAATTCTATAAATCCAAAAAAGTTGTAAACTTCCTTAGTGGTAGCATAAAAATTGATAAACAATTCCTTACTTAGTTCCAAGGTAATCAAAACGATCCAATTTACTTATTCATATCCCATGTATCTTTATCCATACAACGTTATCTTATTATAAATAACATATTAATAGTTAGCTTCCCTTAGTGAAAATATCATATTTTCATTAAATCACTTCACTAGTCTGACATAAACTTGTAAATACTGAGTATAAAAAACATAAGTAGAACAATCCTTGTATATTTCATCATTTATAACTCTTAATTAAAAATAAATAAATATTTTGATTACTTCATCCTTAATCCATTAACAATTATACCTCCTTCCTTTCACATTTCATTTGTAGGATGGTCGTCATCTACAATGTAACCATTACTCGCACCATCTTGATGATTCTCTTTAGTAACCATACTCTTGGTACATTGGGTTGTATAATAACCATTTTCTCTACACCTAAAACACTTAAATTTTGATGAATAATTAGGGAGGGAAAATTCCCATCAATTTCATTAACTGAACTCTTCATTTTTCCCTTATAGTAACTTGCTTTGTGTCCTTTTCCATAGTCAACACACCTTCTTGTTCCTCTAAGACATTCACTTGTGCAATTCATTCCACATTATTGACACAAATTAAATCAAATATTCATTTCTCCATGGTCTCCATTACCCAAACTCTCAGTGAAATTATTCTTTAACTTCCTTGGTGAGTCTGAGAGATGGTTAAGGTAAACATTGTTAATAATGTTTAGTGAAAACTAATTAGGAAAGATCACGGCATATTTCACTCTAGTTATCATCCCATATAACTGATCATCAAAAAATATTCCATCACATTCATCATTAAACTAGTTCCTTCTAGTTCCAACCATTGAATAATACTTGAATCATAGTGTGATAATTGCTTAATATAATAGAAAACCACATAGTTATAAAATAACTACTTATAGTATATCTATATCATGACCCCTTCCTTAATCTATGATACCCCAGGTTTATCCTAGTTCATTCATAGAAAAATTATTTTTAAATCCTTCATAATTATTCATGAAGATTTTGTGAATTCCCAAAGAATATCCCTCGGGAGTGTCAAACCAGGTGTGTAGCAAGGCCCGTTTTCGTGTACCAGATTACCCTGAGTCACGCTCAGAACATCTTGTTATAGTTTTTAACCCTATGTATATATGTTCTAGATCCAAATAAACTTTTAGTATCCAGGTATGGATATATTTATTAAAAACCACTCACACTATCCTTTACCAAAATTATAGTAAATTTTTATAAATGTTAAATTAACCTTAAACTTATCCTTAGAGACATCCCTAGACTTATACTTATACTTATACCTAGGAATATCACTAAGGATTTATAATCCTATATTCCAAAGGTTAAATATACCTTTTCTATGATACCAACTATAATGACCCCGACTTTACAAACATTAACATTACATAACTTTTACAGAATACTTAAACATTATATAAACAGACCCCCAAAGACTGTAGTTGGTATAGTGCCTTTGGAAACATGGAAACATAAGCACTCATACATATGTGAGCTACAACTACTACCACTAGGTTATTCTTGACTAGAACCCTTATTATACATATCAAACATAGTATATATCCTCATAACCTGGGGAAAGGAAACATAAAAGGGGTGATATAAAATGCTCAGTAAGCCTTAACAAGGGATAAATGTAAGCATAAACATTATTTTAAGGGTATGAGAATGTGATCATGAAAATAGAATATCGTACCCGGAATATAAAGGATTATGGCACAAATATTGGAAGTTCATAAGAAATTAATCATAATGAAATAAATAGAATAATACATGAAATCATAACATTAGAATAAGAGATAGAACTATGGAAGCACAAAAACACATATTTATTTCCATATTAGCCAAGGCATCACTTCCAAGACCATATTAGTGGAAAAAGTCCTTTACTAAACTGGGTAACCCCCATTCCATCCCTATATTACTGAACCGATTGAACCACATTCTAGCCATGTATTACCGAAATGAGTAACCCTCATTCTATCCTTGTATTACTAAATGGAGTGACCCTTATTCTAGCCCTATATTACTAAACTTAGTAACCCTCATTATATCCTTTTATTACTTAACCGAATAACCCTTTTTCTAGCCCTGTATTACTAAACTAACAAACTATCATTTTAGCCCTTTCTGATAACTTAAGATATAAATATTTACACAATGCATTGTAGGGAGATATAGGTCACACCCATCACATAATGAAATCATACATACATGTTCCAAAAAATTATAAATAATCATACCATAACCCATGAAAATAAATGGGTATCATAAAAAAGTAAACATATCATAACTTTTTGAATGAGATAGGATTCATAATCATTTCATCATGACCTATGAAAATAAATGGGTTTTAAAAGAATATAACCCATGAAAGTGAAATGGGCTTCATAAACATCATTCCATCAAAACATATTCTATTTAGAGAAATAATATTAATGTAAACATTGAAAAATTTCCCCATAAAGACAATAGTAACACCAATAGGTGTCATCTTATATGGAAAATAATTTTAAAATATCATCTAAAAATTTTTCTTGAGTAAAATATCCTTTCTTATTTGAAAAAACGTTTTTTAATACTTAAACCCATTTTAAAATAATTTTCTTATAAATACCTTGAAAATTAAGAAATCATTTTTAAAACCTTTTTCCTTGAAAACTTATAAAATAGTATTCAAACCATTTTAAAAATATTTTTCTTTAGAAACACATTGAAAACTTATAAAAAAGACTGAAAACTTTTTTAAAAAATTATTGAAAAATAATTTTAAAAAACATTTTCTTAGATATTACCCTTTTAAAAATGAAAAGTAATCTTGAAAGGAATAATGATAGGTAAATCCGTACATGTCGTATGAGGTCAAAAGAACATTCCTTTAGCATGGTAAAAAAAGTTATAAAACTTCCTTGTTTAGAAAGAAACAAGAATATTCCCTTGAATAGATTGGTAAAATACAAAAGGGGTAAAAATTTCTTCCAAATATTATATTATATTGGTATAATATTCTTGAAACCCCTTTTTAGAAAACATATATTTCCGACCAAAGAAAGGGTAAAGTTGATTTTTCATAAAAACACTTTCTTAACTATATTATTTACAACAGAGTATAATATGGTAAAAATACATTAGTATATATTGAAATAACATAGGACATGTAAAATAATTAATTTACTTGAGATATGGATAATAATATTTCATAAATGGAATCATAAATATAAACAATCTTGGAAAGTGATGAGATTATCTCAATAAACTCTTATAACTCAGTACCTTGGGATCATATTATCAATGTATAAAACAAAATTAAATTAAGAATAATAAATCATTAAAAAGGTATATTCATTATATAACATGTAAAATTTGAGTATATACACCTTGAAAAATATTTTAGGTGCATAATAAAACATAAATCTCAAAAGAGGAAAATTGAGACAAAACTGTTTTTCCGATTTAGTAACTTTTGAAAGCTAAACCCCATGAAAGAAGGATCATAAAATGGGAATTTTAATAAAAAACATCATTTAAAAGATAAATATAATACAATAATGTAATTTACATTCACCAAACAAAAGGAAAGAGTGGCTAACATAGCCTATATCTAACAGAGATTAGAAGTTAGATGAAATCCCCTTACCTTGTATCTTGACTCTCTCCATACTCATACAAGATTCCAGTATAATAAATATAAGTTTATTATAAATATTTTAAATAATAAAATTACAATACATAATACTATATATGGTTTTATTATGACCTTATATTACATGCTTTTGAATGATCCTATGTTAAAGTTTCACTTCGGGTAAAATTTACTTTGTTCTTCGCATGTGTCTTTATTTGTTATATCTTTGGTCTTTATACTTATATCATGATTCAAGAATGTAAAACATGATATAAATATCAGTTATATATATTATATTTTTATTATAATAATCTATATAATATAGGATTGTGAAATTTAATACATCATTCATGGAGACGGTAAGCCGTATGTATGTATGAACGATGTTTCTGTCTTTATTGTTGTATTGAAAGAAAGTATATAAATGACATATATGTATGTATGTATATATATGTATAAAATTATTATAGTAGAATTAAACAATCATATTTATCATATATTTTTATTGAAATCATCCTTAATACGTTCCATGTGTTGTGTGAATGAATAACATCGCTTTAAGGGGCGGTAGTCCACACTTCCTCAAATTAGATTATCGTATTAACACCAAATGGAAAGTACAGATATATGTGTTGTAAAAAGAATAAATAAGCTTGAATACAAATTAAATATAATATATGACATATATAAACAGATTTTATATCATAATAGACACCATTATTGATGTTAAAGGATAAATGAACAATCATCATTCCATGAGGCGGTAGTTCACCGTACAAAGAATCAATATGTTCAACATCCATTATGGAGGTTTGTGCGAGTGTAGATTAGAAACTGTTCATACAAACATCCTATTATATAGAGTATATTGGTGTTTTCACATAGTAATTGAATAAATATAGTGTAAGTGGTGGAGAAGAAATATAAAGAAAAAGAGCTTGGGAGAAGATGTTAACTCAAAATTAGGTAACTCCTCTTGGTTTGTTCCACAAGGATTCATTGAGAATATTTATGCAAAGATATATGATTAAAGTTATAAGGTAAGACTATTAAAAGGAAACTTGGTCATATATTGGATGAACTTAAAGGGTTTTAGAGGTGTGAGGAATGGGTACACGTGGTGGCCTTTTATAGTGAAGGAAAATGACTTATTTGGATTTTTTAGAAACATCTTAGATACACACATGTTTTTACCTAAGAAAGTCATAAAAAACCAAAAACAAAAAGCAATAATGGATGGTTTATAGAAGAAATATGGACTTAAAATGGGTTTTGGACAAGTTTATATGTCATTTTGGCCCTTAATTTTAGGGTTTATTTCTAAATTAAGCTTAATTTGGCCTTAAATACTGTGATTACTTTTAATCACTCTTACTAATCATTTAGGTCAAAAATTAACATGTTATTATTAGACTATAAATATTAGACTGAATAAAATGGTTTATTAAAGATTCTTTAAATTCAAATCATATAATCGGAAAAATTAATATGAGTGCTAATCCTACAGACGGGACGAAATAACGGGGATTTAAAGTAGGAAAAAGTTAAAAAGTTTGTTAATATTTTATATTTAGATTCAAAGTTAAATTGATTATTATGAATTAAATTTTATTAATTGACGTAATATATATCTAATTTGACCTTAAAACATATTTAAAATATCATTTATCATTAATCAATAATTACAAAAAATGCAGTCTTTAACTAAAAAATCAGTATTTTTCACTATTCATCAAAAAATGAAGTTTCTCAGAAAAATCCATAAAATTCATTCTAGGATAATTTTGAAATCATAAATTTAAAAAGAATTTTATTTTATAAAATTTAACTTCTAAATGTGTCTAAAATTACTTTCATTATTAAAAGAAGTTCATTCGAGAGAATGTTATTATTAACATAAAATGACTTTACCAAAAATCTTATCTTTCATTATCAATATGTTTTATTAAGATAAAAAACTTTATAACCAATATTTGGAAATTAATTTTTAATATTACTATAAATATTTTTAATGGTTAGGTTATAATTATCTCATTTAATTAATAATATATATATATATATATATATATATATATATATTTTATAGAAACTCGGTGTTGTGTGCATTGTACGCCAAGTTGGTTTTGTTTGTAGTGAAAGACAAGTAGGAATAGAGTGTGAAAAATATTGATATATATTTTTAATAAAATAATTAAAATCTTAGGGTGTTACAATGGACATACAACATCATTATAAGACCTTAAAATTGTAATTTTTTATAAATTTAGATAATTAAATATTTTTAAAAGATTATCCCATAAGTAAAACTGAATAGAAATGAAACCATGATATATTTTGATAAAATATAATCCTTTAAGTATATCCATAAAAAAGACTTTGAATTATTGGTAATTAATATGGATAAACACGTTTTTAATTATATGTAAGTATAAAATAATTTCTAATTTAATATAAATTAAATTTAATTAGTTTAACTAAAATGATAAATGGGATCATTTATTATTTTGAAAATTATTTTTCTAAAGAAATTTATTTTATGTGATACAGATTTCTTTTCTAAGAAACTTATGATTCAAGATAAATTATTTTTTATATTATTATTTTATAAGAATAATTTATTTGGTATATGATAAGAAATAAAAAAATGACATTTAATATTTGAAAATGTCATTTTCGAACTAAAACAGGTTTTCAATTATATATTATTATTTTATTTAAAAAATTATAAATTTTATAATTTATATTTATTAAAATTTAAATTCATTTTTTTATTCCTCATGTTAAAATGTACATAGTATTAATTTTTAACATTCTTATAATAGGTCGGTTTTTAGTCTGAAAATACATTTTTAGGAAATATATAATTAATATAACATTATGGTTATATAAGGTGACTTGGAAATTTAAAAAACTTATTATGTAAACATATAAAAATTTTGAGAACAAATTTATTAATTTTAGGTATTCTATGATTTTATAAAACCTATGGGGAATATTTTTTAAACTAATTAAAATTTTAATTTCATTTAAAAATTGTTTCTGGAATTCTTTTTAAAAGAAGTGTTTTCAAAGTACGGTTTGGTTTTGGATTTCCATAAAAGACTCATGAATTTTATTTAATTTGTAGTAAATAAATTTATGGCTTTAAAATAAATAAACATGATAATTTAATCTTATATATCAACTGAAATATTAAAAATAATACCGCTCTAAAAAATATTTTCACACAATTAAGTGTTGTTAGTTTAAAATTAACTTTTCAGAAAATGATAAATTTTATTTGGTAATAACTTTTTCAAATATTTAATTATAATTATAAAAAATATGTAGATATATTAATATTAATATTTTCATTGAAATAAATTACTATGATTAAAAATTAATTACCTATATAAAATAAAATTAGGTTTAAATATTGAATATGAAAACAAAAATCATTAAAAAACTCATTTTTTCTAATAAAGTAGTGGTTTAGGTGAGTTTCTTCCTAAAATATTTTTTCTCTTCTATTTTTCCATTTTTTATGATTTGAAACATGAATAGGAAACCTACATTGTTGAAAATGATTGGTTTCCTCCCAAAACTACCATTTATTTCACTAATAATGGGGTAACATCATCACTACTTCATGACTAACCAATTTATTGAATTCTTCCTTCAAACATTTAAATTATAATCCCCTGAAAAAATAATCGCAAAAAAATCCCTTGTTCACCCATTGATAGCCTAATCCCTTCAAATTAAAGGAGTCTGCCAATGAAAATTTAAGTCCCCGACAAGAGTATTATAAAAAATGTAGAATAATTCTTAATTATCATCATTAAAACTTATTCATGAATGAATAATATAATAATATAATTATAAATTATTTAATATAGTGGTATTATATTATTGGTACTATCATTGTGTATTCATATACCCCCATCTGTTAATAAAAAACATTATTCTTGTGTTGTGTGAACTACCACCTCCATAATGTAACATGTTTCATTTTCCTTCACTACCTTACAAGGTTAGACACAAGTATGTGATTATAGGATTAATATTATATTTATAATTTAATTATGGCTATACTATATGTTATATAATAATGTATTGATGATATGATAAAAAAATGAACATCATTAATTTAATTATTTAAAATATGTATTCTAAGAGGATAATATTTTAAGCTAAATATGTAATATTTTATTATTTATTATTTAATAATATACATCTTTAAAAATTTGATACATAAAAATAATAAAAACTAAATAAGATCATTTTTCTTATGGTATAATTATATAAAAATAGTGATACCTCGTAATCATTCATTAAATCAGGGTAAATTCATGTTTTGGTCTATTTAATAACCTACTTGAACAATAGTAAGAATTTGTATTAGGAATGATTATGGGATCATAATCTATGTTATAATATAATATAAATTTTTAAATAAGATTTTGTTTTTGATTTCAGCGATTCTATATCAATATTTAATTCATTAATTAATAAAACACCCATCCTTCATAAAAAATTACCAAAAAATGCATATTATTGATTTAATCTTCATAGGTAAATAATAAAACACTCATGAAATGACTTTGAAAGAAAATAAATAATCAAAATAATTTATAATAAAAATTTAAATGATATATTAACAATTAAATTTTATTAAAAAATGAACACATATATTGTTATAAGGAAACTATTATAAACTACCAAAACATTAAAGACTCGATATTGAAAATAAAGAAAATTATTATAGAGAATGAATATTTATGAAGAGTATGAATGAAAATTTACATTTTAAGGTTTAAGAGTAAATGTTTATTATATATATTTTTTGTTACATGAGGCTATGTATGTTCATGTAACTCAAGAAAAGAGGTAATTTTTTTCTCAATTTCCCATCATTGAGAAAACTATTGTATTAATGCACATAATTACATTTATGTAGTTTATATATTGAATATTTGATATATAATATCATGAATTGCCTTTTATTCATGGTATAATATGTTTAATTATAAGAAATCTACTTCAAGTGGTTCTTATTTGAATGATTCTTTGTCATTATTATTTTCTTGGTATAAATTCTAATTCTTTAAAGAATAATAAATTTTATGCCCCATCATCCATTTATTTGGTGTTCTATTGAATCTTTATCCCATAAATATTAATTTTATTGTATTTCATGGGATTTACTTGACAAAAAATGTTTCCTTATTCATGTGGATATTGATTCAGTTTCTTACCCATTAGTAATAATTTTTTATAACTCAAATTTAATTAATTGAGTTATTATCATCCCATAAAATTTATTTTACATAAGTGGGTATATATTTCCCTTCATTGTATAATGCGACATTATCTCATTTTTTTTGGGATATAATTCTTACCACATTAACCATTTGACAAACATTTCTCGCTTATTGTGATATATTATTTTGAAACCAACCACTTTTTTACTCTGTGTGGATTATGATTAGGTTATTCAAGTATTGAATTATCCATATAGTGATTATTCTACACAATGTGAATATCACACTTTCATAACATAGATTTTATGATTTAAACATAGAAATATTTTTTTTCTATCGATATAGGGAAATATATTAGCATTCTGTATGTAGTCATTTTATTAAAGATGATTATTAAAAATATGAATATATAATGTTTAACCATACAAATTCTTTATCAAGATGATTTATTATTAGGTTATCCCATGTTACATTGATGGTGGACAAGTGGTGTCAGAATAAATACAAAATACATTGTCCTTTGGGAGGTGAAGAGTTCTATTCTTAGGATCCCCCTCTTGGGATAATTTCTCTATTCCCTAACCCCGATCATCTTACCTGGTAAACTGGTCCTAACTAGGTTAAAAAAATGGGGAAAACCACCAGTGTTGATGGATTTATACGTCGAACCATCACTAATCGAGATTTCACCCTCCAAGATGCTCCTCCAACTTAGCTGAAAATGAATCATTCCCAACAAGGGATCTCTCTGTATTAACCTCTTTGTGGGGATGGTGGTTTCATTATGTGGGGGGTTCAAAAAGGCCACACCACGGAATTAACATTTAAAAGGAATAAAAGATTAATCTATCCAACTTTATGACTTGGTAAAAATTATTGTGAGTCCATATATTTATTCCAATATGTAATATTATTCAAAACATTGGTTTTTTATTTTTATCAATTTTATTTTATGGTTAAAACACTAAACTTAAAAAATGATGGATGGGTCCTAATATTATATAGCCCCTCGATGAACCGATAGGTCCCGTGAGATAAAATAGGTTGGGTATTGGTGTATTCCGATTACTATAACTTGGTAGTGTATTGGTACAAGTACTTCACAAGTGGATGTATTGAATATGGTTTTTATGATTAATAAATATTTTTTCACAAGGCCTCAATAGTAGGTTTCGATTACCTACATTATTCATTACATTAGTATAATAATGTATTATTGACATCTATGTTTTTAATTATTTTCATATATGTAGAATTATTCATGTATCAATTTTTTATGGATTCATGCAGTTTCCACATTCCTTCTATAAAATTTATTCAATTTTTATTTAATGATTTATTCAGTTAAATATTTCCATTATTGAGCATTTCATCTAAACCCTTCTTAGGTATCCATTTCCCTAGTTCATGAAGATAATTAGTACTTGTGAATTTTTATAAGGATGTAAAGTGTGATAGACCTTATGTGATATTTTTAAATATTTATCATGAATTAAATAGTATCATATATAATTGGAAAATTGTCCATTTTTTATAATGAACATGAGAATTATTAGTTATAATTATTCTCTAATTCCATAAAGATCTAAAAATAAAAATATCCTTCAGATGTAATAGATGAAATAATCATTTTGGTTTTGTAATTATGGTTGGTTTTATATAAGATTTTATAGATGGTATCAAGAATGTTATGTAATGTACTGGTTTATGAGCACCAAATCTGGGTGTCTCGGATTGGAACATCATAATTGGAATAATAAAAAAGTTTTAGATAACTTTAGAGGTTAGTGTTTTTATTTAGGATAATTTGAGGGATGATAAGATAAGTTTTATCATAATTTCAAATGTATATATAACTCATTAGAATAGTATATGTTTTAATATTAAGGAAATAATTCAAATTTTATTTGGCGATCAGGGTTTAGAACCCTAGTGAAAACCCAAATAATAATTACATATAAAGGATAAAAAATTCATGTTTTGTTAAAATAGAGATTGTGTGGATTTTCCAAGAATCATATCCCTATAAAGATACTATAAATTGGTTTGAGCTATAAAATTTATTCACCTCAGTGAAATCATCCCAAAAAGGTTTTGTTGAGGGTTGAATTAATCATTACTCTAATGAATGATGAGTGTGCCTAAGATTTCATAGTTGGATAGAAAATCCAAATGGATATACTTTGGATAACAAAATTATATTTAAAACACCTTTTTAATTATATAGGAATGATGTTATGTAATTATGGTAGTGGTCCTAATAGAAAAATGACTATGGATAACCATGGATTGAACAAGGGGTTCATAGGTAGATCTCAATGTACCATGTTTTAAAATAACTATTCATAAGGGAAGGCATATTCATAATGATGTTCTAATATTCATAATTTGGACTTTATCAAAACTATTTTTGTTTTTGGTTTGGTTGAAATGGGATCATAAAAATGAATCAATGAAATGTATGTTTCCAAAAACCACTATGCCTTATAACTGAATTAAGGGATCATAATTAAATAGTTGAGAATTTTAGTATATGTATTTCATTGTGGAAGTGGTGAATTACCTATCCCGATATAATAAAGTTATATTGATAATTTCATAAATATATTATCTATTTTCATTAATTAGTGATATTTATCAATGATATTCCGATATATTCCAAAAGTGATGAGAATTATGTAGAAAATATAAGAATTATTATTTTATAGTTTTATATTAAAGGTATAGAAACATGTATTAAATGGTATTAATAACCTTGAAAAGTGATTTTATGATAGGGATATATATTTTTTGGATAACTATTGGAGAACACTTGACTAAGGTATGGATACTTATTATGTTTAATATACACATTAGATTTAAATATGAAATTGAAGTTTGATTCCAAATAAGTAAGCGTAGTATAAATTGGTAACATTGGGATTGATAATTTATTCATGATATTTTTGGAAAATTTCATCCTATTTTGGGGACTATGATATATAGTGAATATTTTATACAAAAGTGATTAATATGATTTTATATTTAATGACAGAGTTAATCATAGAAGAATATATAGTATCATTGTTGGTTATTTACCTAGACATTAAAATAGGTATTGGGAATGGTATGATACTGAGATTATATTATTAGGGTATATATATACGTGGTTATATTATTATATAAATGAATAATGTTCTTTGATGATGGATAAGTTGGATTTTGAGACCATAGAATTAAATGTTTTTCTAGTTTTGTATATTTTAAGAAATTTTATGGTAATTTGATATCACTATTATGAGAAGTAGTTTAGGATGTATGAAAGAACATAAATTAATGTATCCTAGGTTGAAACAATAATGATATATTGTAAACTAATAGTGATATATATTGATCTAAGTCTGACAGAACTTGAGTTGTAGAAACAATAGTCTAATATGAAATTGTTATATAGAGTAGAATCTTGTGATTATAAAAAAATAATCTATCACAAGATATTGTTAACAATGTGAACATATTTAAAGTCTCAAAAACACTAATTAAGATAAATAAATAGTCTCGTGAAATATTATGTGATTAATTTTGTCATACCCACAAGTGTAAGGAACTACATAAGATAAAAATGTGTTACTTAAATTGCATGAGAGTTTGGAATTATTTGATTCAATGTACCAACCCAAGGGACAATAAGGGAAATAGTCACCCACAACCATGAAAACAAGGAATATAATATGAGACAACTATTAATGAGTTTGATAGTGAATTTTCACTCATGATTTTATAGTGTCCTATATCATGTATGATTTCACCAAATATTGGATTTTTGAGTTATATATAAAAACCCATAGTGTTATGAATATCATATAAATAATTTTTATGGTCAATTGGAAGTTATTAAATATGGATATAGATCTTGGTATAATTTTTTGTTAAAATAAAAATGGGTAACATATCTTTATAAAAATATTATAATAATTTCTCATATAGATAAATCCCATTCCACATCCTAAATTAACCCATGGTCATCTAGCAGTGTATGGTTAATTATGAGTTCCCTATTAAAGTTACTTTAATATTTTTTGTAAAATTGGGAGGATGAAATTTATTTATGTGGGGGGATAATATAACACCGCGAGATTTTAATATAAAATTTATATTTAACAAGTCATTGTGTTCGATAGTTTCCTCCACACACAACACAAAACTTAAATGAAGCCATGATATATTTACATGAAATATAAATATTTATTTATAACTTTTAAAAATGGATATTTTGAATTATATAGAATATATTGCGATTAAAAATTATGAATTACATGTAAATATAAAATTATTAAAAAATTAAATATGAATTAAATTCAATTATTTTACCTCAAATGACTAATAAGAACATTTGTTCTTTAGAATAAAATTTTTATCAAAATTTTCCTTCATGTCATACACATTTCTATTTCAAGAAACTTTTTATTATTGGTGAATTAATTTCAATTATATTAATTATTTGAAACCAATTTAGTTGTTAGATGACAAGAGAGAAAAATAACAATAGTTATTATTTAGAAAAAGTAATTTTCCAAATAAAATGATGCTTAATTATATTTTAATATTTTATTTATAAATTAATTTCTAATTTTTTGATTTAAAAAAAATAACGAACATAATTTTTTTAATTTATCATGCATTATTTATTATATATGATATTTGAGGAATATTTAGAAAATAATGGTTTTAGTCTTAAAATAAAATATTCACCAAACTTGTAATTGGTCTTACTTTATCGTTATATAGTAATGAGCTAGATTATTAGAAAATATATTAGTTTGATTAAATATTATAATTAAGAATAAAATTATTCATTTGATTACTTTTTTTAACTTAGAAAAAATTTCTAATTTTTTTATAACTACTTAAAATGTTACTTTCATTTAAAAATTGTTCATGGTATTTTCTGTAAGTGAATTATTTTCAGGGTGAGGTTCTATTTTTATATTTATTAGAAGAAACATAAATTTTATTCAATTCATAATATATATTGTTTTATTTAAAATTATTATCCAAGATAATGTTATATTTTATATAAATATTAACTTTAAAACATTATTTATCAAAAAAACTATTTTTACATGATTACGTGTATCTATTTTCAAAATAAAATTTCATAAAAATAAAATATATATTTTATAAATTTATTTATTATTTAAAAATATGTGTTTAAAAGTAGGTAAAAATATCAATATTTAAATTTTTAATTAGAATAAATTACTAACATTATAAATTAATTACTAAGGTAAAAGTATATTTTGGATAATTAATATAAGATAATAGAAAATCTATAAAACACTCAATGTTTCCTAAAAATGAATTTATTGAGATTTTTTTCTACCAAAAATAATTTTATACACAACTTTTTTAGATTATTTTCTTTCACGCATTAATTATAAGCTTACATTATTGAAAATGTATGAGTTGCTCCCAAAACTACTGTTCTCATCACATAAAAAGGGTAACATCTTTACCACATCAAGAAACACCTATTTTTAGAATTTATACTTAGAAAAATATAATTATACTACATTCTAGAACCATATAACACAATAATAGTCCCTCAATCACTCATTGTTAGCTTAATCCCTTTATATTCAAGTCCCTAACGTGAGTATTTTTAACTAAATAGTTTTATCCTTAATTTTCCTCTTTAAAATTTATTATAGACACAAAATTATAATTATATTTTTATTATTTATTTGATATAATGTTACTATATTAGGGGTATTATCATTATTTATTCATATACAACGTCCATTAATAAAAAATCATTGTTCAGGTGATGTACTTACTACCACCTCCACGACTTAATGGGTTTCATTTTCCATCACCGTCATACAAGGTTGGATTTGAGGATGATATTAATTAATTAATATGATTTCAATGATTTAATTAATTTTCTTTAATGAAAAATATATGAATATAATAATGATTTCATTAGCAAATTACTATCATTAATTCAAATTCTTAATATATTCATACCAAGAGGGTAATCTTTTTTTCAAATTGTGCACTATTTTAATATACATTATTTCATCATATAAGTCATTAAAATTTGGATATATAAAACTTATAAAAATTAAATAATATCATTATGGTTATTTAAAATAATATTACAATAGAAAACCATCATAATTATTCATTAAATCAGGGTATGTTCATGTTTGGGTCGATTTAACCACATACTTGAATAATAGTAAAAATTTATATAATAAATGAATATAGGAATGTAATTATTGGTAAAATATAATATAAATATGTAAATAATATTTTATTTTTGATTATAAATATTTTATTTCGTTATTTAATTCAATAATTAGGAAATACCCTATGAATTCAAGAATCACCAAATAATTTATATTATTTATTTCATATTTAATTATAAACACTAAATCACTCATAAAAATTATTTGAAACATAATAAATAATTACAAATAAAACCTAACAGTATTTATAGTGATCTAGTAATGAATAAATTTGAAATAATAATTAATGAATGCACCACTATTATAAGTCTAATAAAAACTATCAACATTATAAACAACCATTGGAGAAAATTGAGAGAATTCATATGGATATAGGATATCAATTATAATTGAGAATGAAAATGGATATTTGTATTGTAAAATTTTAAGTGGTTAGGAAACCTGTGTTTATGATACATGAGGATAAAGTACATTCATAGAATTCAGGATAAGCGGTAAGGGTTTTCGTTTAAATTTCCCTTCATTGATACAAGCACTGTATTTATAAACTTATTTACATTTATATAATGTATATATTGAATATTTGAGATATAATATAAAAAATTATCTCTTTTTTCATGGTATTTGATATTAAATTACATTCTATAAATTTAATTTTATTTTAATTCTAATTTTTCTAAGTTATAAGGATTATATTAACCTTAATTTTCAATCTTTGAAATATAATGAATTTTATACACCATGTTCCTTTGTACAGTGTTATATTGATTTACTAAACCATGAATGTACTTTTACTAATATTTCAAGGAATTTACAAACCAAATTGTTTTTCATTATTCATGTGTCTATTAATTCAGTTGTCTCCATAGTAGTAATAATTTTTTATAACTCAACATTCATTCATTAGGTTAAAATAATTATCTCTAATTTATTTTATATAATTTATATAAATTTGGACCTTGGTTGTATTATATGGAATTTTATCATTGTTTTATAGGGATTTAAATTAATTACACATAAACCCTTTGACAATAATTTCTCACCTTTTGTTGAAACCATCAACATCCTTTTTACCAATAGATTATGATTGTGTTAGTAAACTATTGACTTAGTCATACACTCCATGTTCTATATGGTATAAACATGAAATTTTAAATAAATCATATTGGATTATTTTCACCTATAAATACTATTATTATATTTACATAGGTAAATTTATTAGCTTCATGTATGTTTTCATTCAAATATGGATTTTTATTATTATTTTGACTATATATTATTTAACCATCAACCTTCTTCCTCAAGATACATTTTGATCGGGTTATCTTTTTATCAATATAGGGGAAAAAATTTAGAATTCCATATTTTTTTTTCAAAAAGTATTATTATTATAATTTTTGATTTTTTATTGTTTTAATATTTTCTATTATGGTGAATGAATTTAACATTAAATAGTAATGGGTGGGACTAAAATTATACAATCCATTCATTCTTCTATAAGTTTCATAACAGAAAGATAATTGGGTTTTGGTGTATGCCTCTTCCCATAATAGGATAATCTCTTGGAATGAAACCTTGGTACCATAATTTCTTAACTATTGTCTCAACAACAACTAAATCTATTTTCAAAAAGGCATTGATAGTAGGGTTTTGACCTTTGAAACTATATATTTGATATGTATAATATATGAGTTATTAATGTCCATGATTTTATGAATTATTATGGATATATGATGCTCTGATTTACATGTATATTATTGGTTTGTATTTTTTACTTATTCCTTCAATAATATTTATGTTGTGTTTATGGAATGAATTATTTAGTTATATGTTTCCATAACTCGAATTTGATCTCATGACTTCTTATGTTTCCAGTTCCCTGGGTTATGGAAAAAATTAATATATGTGATAGGTTTAGAAGTATAAAAAGTAAGAAAGAATTTATGGTTTATTTTTGAAAAAAAAATCATGAATTAATTAGTTTAATATATTATAGGAAAATTTTAATTTTGATACATATATCATGGGATTAATAAGTTCATTATGTGTCCTAGTTTTATAAATCTATAAACCTGAAATTATCATTTAGATGTAATCAATGAAATAATCATTTTTTAATTAGGGATGGATTTATCTATCCTTTTATGGATTTTATCAATAAATTAATGTAATTTATGTTTTTATGAGTCTTAGATTAGGGAGTGTAGGTATGTGACATCAGAATCATAGTGATATGAGGTTGGTGTGGGAGATAGAAAATGATAATTCAATCTTATTTGGTGTTTGAGGACTAGTATGAATATTAATTATCCCTATAATCTTACAAAATTATAGTAAAATGAGGTTACCCTACATATTGAAAGGGAAGGAAAAATTAAGGATTCCTCTAGAATGTGACACCAAATTGGTATTGGCTAATCATGTTAGATTATTTTATCAATTTAAACAAGTGGTAGTTTATCTATAATAAAAAATTATTTAAGTAATAAACAAAATTTAAATTATGGAGTCAAATAGTTTGTACATTAAGGGATTAAGAAAAAATACATCTATATTTATGATGTTCATTTTTAGTAAACCATGTTACGTACATGTTTAAAAGAGAGATATTATCTAGTTTTTTCACATATATTTTGTATGTAAATCATTAGTATAAATTTTTCATATTCAATTTATTAGAACATTGAGATCTATTCCAATTTATTTAATATTTAATAAATTTTGAGTAATCCAATCAGTGATATGGAATTGTAGGAAGAGACTCAAACTATGCCAATATGGTCTATTTTGTATTTTCAACTTGGAATATTTAGTGTCTATTTTAGATTTTAAGTATTGGTTTTTAATTTTTTATCATAATGTACACATATTTTCTAGGTCATATAAAATTAACCGAATGTGATCTTATGGTTTAATTTTGTAATGATCTAGAAAAAAGTGTGTTGGCAGTTTTAGGTCAAACTATTATGAACCAAAGTACACACAATGTTTTAGTTCATTCATCTTTGAAAAATAATTTAAGAATCATAATCATCTATGATGATGAGATTCAATGAGATATGAATGAGGAATTTAATGTATTTTTCTCTGATATGAGTAAATTAAAAGGAAGTTAGAAGCTAAAATTTGTTGTCCGGATAATGATAAGGGTCCTAGGAATCATTATAAATTGTGTTTTATAAATAACATATACACACATTATTCTTCAATATGGATTATAATCATTGATCTATATGATTAATTTGAGACTATTGAATTTGGGTTTCAAACTAGTAAGGGTGTCTCAAAATTAATCAATAGTGTATCCTCAATTATTAGGATAAAGTAAGGAATAATCATGAATCTAGGAATGAGGAATTATATAACAAACTATAATACTACAACCCAAATCCATTGTTTATATTATTACTTTTTTATGAGATACATGTGATCAAAACATGAAGGATCAAATAGTTAAGTGGTATTGAGGGACTAGATACATACATTATTTTAATATTACATGTAAACAATAATATATATAATAGAAGATTTTTATGGGTCATTAATGATCATAGAATGGCATCTTCTCTATATCATGGGGAAAAGTAAATATGATAATTGGTGAGGTAAAATTCTCAATAAGTAAAAGAATATAATATAATTTATTGTTATTTGATAGGGAATTAACAATATGGAATATTAGATAACTAATATATATACATTTAATCAATAACATGAGATTAAAAAATGTATCCATAAAAAATATCAACATAAAAATAAAATTGATAATGAAAAAAATCCATAATAAATGAAATTGAAAATGTTGGATGTTGTGATCTTAATGAAATGGACTCATAAAAAAATAATTATTCATAGCATCAATACCTTGTTCTAATACATTTCAATTAATTGATAGGTATACAACAAATAACCATAAAATTTGGACAACTAACTCCCATGAGACCAATAAATGCATTGAAGGTATATCAATAAATGAAATCTACCCATCACTTATATATGTTCAATTAATTCCTCATATATTTAGTCATCAATATAATTCATAATAAATATTCTTTATAAATCTATAAATATCTCCATTGAATTAAGAAAAAGGGACATTATAATTTCCCCTGTAAATGAAATGACTTTCTTAATAAGCATCCCTAGACTAACACCATATATTGAAATAGAATCGGTTTAAGGTAATACCAAAGAATTATAAATGATATTGAATATATCTAAGATACTGAAAATATGGACGTGATGCATAAAAATAATTTCTAATGATTAATGGATGTTGGTAGAGAACATGATCACAACAAAGTGAATAATCTAATAAAAAGGTATAATCAATAAGAAAGAGGAGGATGATTCAAGACCTTAAATTTATTATAAATGAATGTTAGAAATAAAGAAAATATTTTTGATAATTAGAGACGAAAATGGATGCGAATCAAAAAAAAAGAAAATTTATTAAATATTTTTCAAATTTATCATAAAAATGATGTTATAAATATTTTTAGAAATTCATCTTAACCAATTAAAAAATAATTAATTTTATTTTAAAATAAAATATAATAATTCATTGAATAAATAAATAGGATTTTATTAAAAACTATTGAAACATGTAGAGGACCTTTTATGACAAATAATATCTTTGACAGAAAGAAAAATTTTTTCACACCATATATATTAAAAGAATCATTTTTTAACCTTTATAATGAATTTTAAAATATATATATTCCGAAATAATTAAGTGGATTCCTTTATAAAATAATTAAATATTTCATATATTTACAAAACTAATATTATAGGATCTCAATAGAATAAATAAGATCATAATTTCCATAATTTAGATAATATTTTCATAAAATAAATATATTTATGACCTCTATAAAGAAAAATGGTTGGTTTACCTTAGAAATAATTTTTCTAGTATTTCAGTACTAAAGAGATTAAATAATATAAAAAAATGAGTTGAATCCTAGAAATGACCAGACGAAAATATAATTGATGGGTTTTATGTAACATGCTCAGATATTAATATACGATTACCTTTAAATATTTAAAACAATTATATAACATATGTCACACGTTAAAACCAACATTAAAAAAACCAAATATTATGAAAACATTATTAAGAGTTTTATATTAAGGAAAATATTGGTAAACCATTAATAAGTGTTACCTTTATAAGGAGAATAATTTAGAAGATTTAATTTATAAAATATTGTTGAAAAAAAATTATTTATATGATATATTTTCCATAAAAATATTTAGTAATTTTAGAAAATAAATTTTATAAATTAATAATATTCTTTAAATTCCTTAGAGAAAAATTAGTTCTAGATGTTATTTTCATAATTTTCTAAAATAAAAAATTTTTAACTGAATTATTAAAAAGAATGATTCTTATAATACTTTCACTTTTATATGACTTGAATGTTTTTAAAAACTCTTTGATATATATATATATATAATTAAAATATTACATTGAAAGTAATATATAAATTTAATAAAACTCATGATTATCATTTTAGAAAATCAAGTGATATTTTAGGAAAACTATTTTTCATTTCATTGTTTAATTAAATTTACATATGGGGAAATTAGTATTTGGATTTATTTTTATATCAAATAAATCTTCTTTAAATAATTTTAATTCTATTAATATCATTATAATCAATAAAATTTACAATTTTGTTATATTTATAAACATTATTTTTAATAATACAATGTTTTTAAATATTATTTTTTACATGTTACACATGTCGACGTTAAGAATAATTTTACTACACATATCATTTAAATTATAGAAAATTATTAATATATTTATGATAATACTATTCATATTATTTCATAGGTACAATTTCATTTTTATTTATAAAATATAGATTTTTATGATTAATTTTAATTACCATTATAATGGTTAAATAATTACTTTAATATTAATGATTATAAATCAAGCCTATAAAATTTAAATCCAATAAATAATGAATATAATATGATTTATTAATTCATAAAAAATAAATTAACACTAATTTACTATGTAATTAAAATTAAATAATAATAGGGATCTATAATAGTTAAAATTTAATTTTTTTAGTGAAAAAGTTTGTCTACACATTATAGGTTTTAATTTTAATGAAAATTTTATAATATTTATGAATTTAATTGGATTAAATATTGGTAAAATTTTATTCAATAAAACCAAAATATTTTTACATGGGTTTTTTAATATTTCTAATAAATCATAAAATCATTTAGTTAAAACTTGGTTTCCTAGTTTAAAAGTAAAAGAGTAAAATGTAAAAACATAATGGTAAATACCTTATAATATTTTTAAAACATGTATAAAAGGACATGGTTGAGTCATTATAAACCCAAAGTCACCCATAACACAATTATTTATTAAATTTTAATCCATTTACCTAGGAAAAGATCCATGACATTTATAAAATATAAATGGTGTTTCCAAAACTACCCATTTCCTCTTATAAAAGGGGATCACTAAAACCCATTCAAACAAACACATCCAGTTATTAAATTCATTGATAATATTCACAATTATTATATAATATAATTCCCTAATATTATCTTAATACCCTTTCACCCTATGTTTTCTATTCCTATAAATTCTATGGATATTTCCACAGAAGGATAAAGTCTTTGATATATATATTATCTCTTTATTTTATTTTTTTCTATAATATTCCTCTTAAGAATATTATATATCAATAAAAATATAATTACATACAATTAATTATTTTATTGAAATATTAATATATTGATTTAATAGCCTTTTTTTATTCCTCTCGATCAACAATGAAAAACCCAAGGGTCGTTAGTGGCGTGTGCAAACTATCGTCACCAAAAAGGGATGTCTTCCATTTTTTCAACATCATCATTCATAGATAATTAAAAGGATTTAGTGGATGAATAAATATTATATTTATAATATTACTATGAATATGAAATTTTAAATTATTATTTAAATTATTTTCCTTTAATTCATTGAGAAATGGAAACATTAATCATGCATAAATGCAAACTATCTCCTCCACAAGAAATGAGTTAAATTTGTCATCATCATCCATAATAGTGGGTTTTAAAAATATATTTAATATAAAAATATATTTTATGTAACACTATTATGTTTATATATATTATTAAACTACTTAAGGATACTTTATACTATGGTAACATTTATAAAGAGTTATAGAAAATTGACCGAATAACCTCAAGTAACCGATGCATGCAAGAAAAATATATAATAAATATTCTTAATATGACGATAAATGGTTCATATTAAGTAAAATAAATGTTATTATGTTTAATAATATGGTTTATAATAAAACTAACATGATTTTTAAGGATTTTAAGAATGTGTGAAGAATGAATCTGGAATAAGGTAATGGTTTTAGTCTCAATTTACTATCATTGATAAATGTTTATGTTATACACCATTTTTTATTTCTCATGTTGTACTTACTAACCCATTATAATATTTATATTAGTTTTATATTATATTTATATATATTAAACATCCCATTTTATGTTAACATTCTATTTTTATTTTAGTTCCAATGTCCCAAAGGTTGTGTGGGTTTTTATCTTAAATTCCTCTCCTTGAGACATATGTGATATTATGAATCTAATTTCATTTATGTGGTGTATATACTTAATATTTGAGATATAAAATCATGAATTATATTTTAATTTTGGTATTTGGATTTCTATTACAATTCATTTCCTTCAAGTTATTTTTATTAAAGTGTTACTCAAGTTGTGTGTGTTTTCTTTATCTCAATTCTAATTTCCTGACACACAATACATTTGGTGCAACATGTTTCCTTTTTATGGTATATTCGCATAATATGGATATATTTTTATCATATGAATTTAATTTCAATTTATTTTCTATCCAAATAATGTTATCTTACTCAGTTTGATATTGATACAATCTATTCCCTAGTATTAAGGATCTTATGTAACTAAAATTGCCTTATTTGAGTTATAATGTTTTCTCTTGAACATTTTTCATCCATTCATAGATTATCCCACAATAATATTCTATTATATGGTATTTTATAATCCTATTTTGGAAAGAAGATTTTAATACATGTAAGGTTTTATTATACATTTTACAATTTGAATTTAAAAAAAGGTAATTTAATTACTAAAAATTTCCATTTCATAATAAAATGTTTTGGATCCACATTTAGTAGACAAAAATATTTCATTTCCAAGGATCCATTATATAAGATTATTTTAAATCTATATTATTAATAATATTTCACTTCATATATTGAAAATTTTATTTTGAAGTGGCATGTAACATCATATTTTATATTAATGTTAATTTTGTTCTAAAATATCTTTTGTGTTTTCACATCCACTTATTGTAACACCCAGAAATTTTATGAAAAATATTATTTTAATTTCATTAATGTCTTGTGTTGTATGCTACACCAAGATTACCTTGCGCTATATGCAACACCGTATTAGCTTGCAGTATACGCAACACTATTCTTGGATCGTGTTACACACAATTTTGATAATAGTTATTCTACGCAACATTGAGTATATATATATATATATATATTCAATGTATAAATGAAATATGGTTGGATTATGTTATACGAAACAAAGAAGGATTCTTGCACAGCACGCAACACTGACTTGGCTTTCATTACATGCAATCGTGACCTTCCTCGATAGCGTGTGTTGTACGCAATATCGGGTTTCACTAAACAACGATATGATATTAAAATATTATTAAAACTAGCCGTTATGAATAGTAATAACCACCTTTTAAAATTTTAGAAATTTTAGATCTTAGAATGGACTTCATTTTTGTATTCGGAGTATCGAATTTAGCCTAAGGTGAAATTTTGGTACTTTTCGGATAACTTTCATATTCTGATGAATAGTGAAAATTACTAAATTATAATTAAAAACAACTTTTTTAATCGAAATAATTAATAGTGATTAATTATTAATTTGAGTGGTTTTAAAGTATATTTAGAATATATTTTTACAATTTCATACAATGATGTTCATTGGATGTAATTTCACATTTAAACCAGTCATAAACAAGTGTCAATCTTTTGATAGTTATTATCTTTTAAGAACACGCTATTTGTTTTGACGACGGGAATTAATTTTTAAATTAATTAATGCAACTGATATGTTTTGAATTTGATAAAATAGACATCATTTTTTAATTCATAATATCAAATATAGCTTAGATCTAATTTTTGGTATTTTTCTGAAAACTTTCATTTTTTGATGAATAGTGAAACCACTAAGTGGTAGTTAAAAAACTGAATTTTTCATAAAACATAATTTTACCGCTTCTGTGAGTGGAATTTCGAAAATCCGAGAGACGCAGTCGATGTTAGTAAGTAAAATGTGGTTCAATGAGATGAAAATAAATTTTTGGTGAATAGTAAATTTTTACTTTTTTTTACCATGGTTAAAAGTAAATAGGGTAATTAAGGGTAAAAATGATATTATTATTACCCTAACACATGTCCTAATTCTATTGGACAAGTTTAATTCGACCAAAAACAACCTTAGGAATAAAATATGACCATTTAGGCCCACTTGGATTAGATTAGGACATTCATTATTAATTTATTTAAAGAAGGGTTAAAATAGTTAAAATCAAAGTTTAATAAGTAAATCATTTTTAATGAGGGGTTATATATAAGATAAATTCGACTATAAATATTAATTAGAAAGATAAAAATATTTTATATATAATGGTATTTTATTTGGAATTTTTAGACATTAAATAATTTAATTTATTGATGACACAACGATGATGCAGTAATTATCTTATTAATAAAATATTGACATAATTGATGTTATAAATACACAAATAAATATAATTTGAGACTTTTTATAAACTAAACTAATTTTATAAGTTAATATGACATGTTAGGATTGATTTAACCAACTTTGGTCGAGGTAATCATTCTGTTATGAGTTTCAAAAAAATCAACTATTGAATAGTGTCAAAATTGACATAAAATCGTTTTTAAAACAAATATTATATTATTAATTGTAATTTTATTCATAAAAATCTAAGGTTCAGCCAAATGACTTAGATAAGGTTATATATATTAATAAAACACAACTTGGGGGGTCTCTTGGATGTATATGGTAAGTTTATTAACTATATAATATAAATATACAAAGTGACATGGTAAATGTCAATCTAATTAACTAAGAGTTAAAACTAAAATATAAGGTTAATATAATGACATAAACTTGTCTAAATTATATTGGATGAGAGGATTTCGACGCATCCCCACCTTATCTTCTAAATAACTCAATTTGGATCTATTTAAAACCGAACTTGACTTTATAATAAAATAATATTTTTAGTTACTCCAAAGGTGCCCCTCTCCTCCCTTATAAAAGGTCACCCCCTCCATCTCTTCCTCACACCACTTTGAGCCTTCAAGCTCGGCCAAACCCTACCAAATTATCTTCTCCACTTACCTAGCAACATCCTAGAGGTTCTGGTCTTCCTAAAAGACCAATTTTAGTACCCTAAGAGGAGGACTCAAAGAGGCGCTTCAAAGAAGAGGAGGTTCAGACACTTACAAAGCAAATCGGACCTAAGGTAAGGGATAATTTATCAATCTCATTTTTATCCGAGATTGTTTATTCGTAAGTATTTACTGGGTTTATCTTTATCATCCAAGCCCATGTTTTATAAAAATGGTTTCATGTATGTTTAATGTCCTTTTTACCCATTTTTGACTTTTACTACATGGTATGTAAGGAATATGTCTTTTTTTTATGTTACGAGGTACTTTTTGACTTTTTCGACAAAAGTACGAGAAAAATGTTTTTTTTAACTTATACGGCATGAAAGGATTTTTACGGTTTTTATAAAGCCATATTTTCATGAATCTTCCTCAAAAAAAATTTCATGACTATTTTCAATAAAATTCTTTTCTTTTAAAAATTCATGACATTTTGTGAAAAGAAAATGATTTTAAAGAAGAAAGGATATTTTCCTCAAGAATTCATTTCAAGTGTTTTATCAAAACCATTTTCCATATAAAATGAAATTATTTCATATGTGTATGTTTTAAGTATAATTTCTCTTTTATTTACATGTTTTCACTTTTCTTATTATGAAATTATATCCATTTCTTTTATATGTATTATGTTATGATGGGATGATGTTTATGAAACCCATTTTATTCGTTGGGTTATTATGAATGATGTATGTTTATTTTGTGGCACAAGTAAGAATGATTTCATTATGATATGGGTGGGACCTATATCTCCCTCCAATGCATTGGGTAAATATATTATATCTCATGAGATAGACATGGCTGGAACGGTAGGTTATACCGGTTCAGTGAAACAGGACTGAAACGAGGGTGACTCCGTTCAGAAATGGACTTTGTCCACTAAGATAGTCTTGGAAATGAGTATTGACTAATAAGATATGATTATCTATTATTATGTGTGTATGACACAAAGTTTCATGTTTTAAGTTATGATTATTGGGATTTCATTTCACTACTATGATTTATCTCATGTTATGAAATTATGCTCTCTTTTGCAGGTTAAGATTTCCAAAATGTTATGTTCTTATGAAAATGATGTGATTGATATTTCTTTTGTTTACCCTTACTGAGCATTTGAGCTCACCCTTTTATGTTTTCTTTTCCCCAAGATATAAAAAAAGGTTTTAGGTAAAAAAAAGGATGATCTTTATGGGAGATGTTGAAGATCTTTCACCACGATTAGAAGATTATATTCTGAGTTTCCAAAGACACCAAACTATTACGATCCTTGTGTGTGTGTTTTTGTTATGTACTAAGTATTCCGAAAAAGTAATGTAATGTCCATGTACGTCAAGCTTCGAGTCTCTACAGTTAGTATCAGAGGAAAAGTTTAGTCAACCTTTGGAAACTAGGATGCGAAAACGTTAGTGAGATCCCTAGAGATATTTCTAAGGTATGTCTAGGGATGTTCTTAAGGATAAGTATACGTATAGGATATAGTCCTAGAACTATGGTAACGATATTAGATTAAACCAAATATGTTAGATATTGAGGGTACTCCCCCTTTACTATGTTGTTTTCTATAGCATGATTTTTGCCTCTCACAAGATTCTTATTGTGTTTTAGTTAATGGAGGGAACCAGAAGGAATTCGGTTAACATTGAATCCAGTGGACAAATTGGTGACTATGAGCAACAAAATTGTGTAATTCTGAGAGAGAAAGATATTGTGATTATGTCGAATCAGTCATCGCGATATATGATTAACAAGGTGAAATTTAGTGGTATGCCTAATTCCTCAAAGAAGAGGAATATAAACTATTATGCATGTTCGCATGTTGAGGAGCATAAAGAAAGGAAGATTGAGATTTCTAAATAAGGGAAGAAGAACCTTGAGGAATACCTCAAATGGAGGGATCGATGTTATCTGTGTGGAGAAAAGGGTCATAGAGTGACAGACTGTTATGGAGTTCAATGTCTTATTTGTAGAGAACATGGGCATTACCCAACTCAATGCCCTGACCTAAAAAGTTACTTCTAAATCAAGGAATGACTTATTCCAGGACAATCATTGAAGTGGATGGACTGAAGTTTTTATGTATTGGTATTCAAGAATAATGTTTTTGAGGTACTTTTATGGTGTATTGAAATATTTATGTATTGATCTATTGTGGTTTTCAATAATTTTAAGGTACCGGTAACCATGAAAAGTGATTCAAATATTTTGGAAAGTAGATGATATGCGCATAATGAAGGGATAAGAAGAAAATGAAATGTTTGACAGTATTCATGAGCTTATGATTGATATAATGACTAAGTGATATCATGGTTTGAGTATATAGAATTTTGAGGATTTTGGTATGTGGAAAGTGTTAACTTTTAACTGCATTCATGTTTTCACTAAGGTTTAATGGGTATTCATTTTTCAAGAGAATACATCCTTAAGGTATTCACATGATTGGAATGTGACCAACAAGATATATGGGGGATAAATGATGGTATTCACATGCTTGGTTTATGACATTTCAAGTTATCATTTTCTTTATACTATGAGCTTGGACCGAAGTATTTTAGATAAGCCTAAAGATTGGAATGGATTATGTTAACCATAAGTTAGTATTGTTTAAGCATAGAACTTTTTTTTATAGTATTTATGTGATGTTATAGTAATGTAGTTTTAGAAAAAGGACAACCTGCAAGACGGGCGACATCCCATCGCGTCGGACATGGCTGTGGGAATCGAACCCACAACCGAAGTGCGACTGGCCTTTATCGCCTACCACTAGCCTACACGAAGTCCCTGTTTAGTAGATACTAGTTTTATTATATTAAGCAGTATGATATATGAAGTATAAGTCCATTTTAGGAACTATATATGATTAATCTCACTATAGATGGACTTATATATTTCTGGATAACTTTTCTAACCTTTTGTTTGAGAGAGATGGAATGACCCATCATTCTATCACATGATCTGCTAACACATCACGAATGAAAAATTCATCTTTATTTCTTTAAGAGATGAAGTGGAAATTGTCCAAAGAACGACAAACGGTGGGACTATACCAAAATCACAAAAGTATTTCTTTTAATTCCAATTTCATCAACTTTAGGGAAATGATCTTGAAAACCAAAAATGTTGTCCTAGTACTCTTATATCTGATGAATCAGATGGTACCTTAGATCGTCACAAATTTATGGCTTTGTGATTGCTCGCTTTTCTATAGTCATGTTCTCTACCACTCTCCATCAGAACATGATGGTTAGATTTCTCTTCCATATCCATATTTTCACCTATGTGGAAACCCAGTGATTAGTTTATTTGGGTAACCATTACGTTTCATACTTTTGTTTTTAAAGATTGGTTTTGGTATTCCTTTTTACAATTTGGGTTTCTATTAAAGAAACTTTCGAATAGTAAACCATTTATAACCCCGACGAATTTTGAGGGCGAAATTCATTTTAAGGGGGGTAGAATGTAACACCCAGAGATTTTATGAAAAATATTCTTTTAATTTCATTAATGTCTTGTGTTGTATGCTACACCAAGATTACCTTGCGCTATACGCAACACCGTATTAGCTTGCAGTATACGCAACACTATTCTTGGATCGTGTTACACACAATTTTGATAATAGTTATTCTATGCAACATTGAGTATATATATATATATATATTCAATGTATAAATGAAATATGGTTGGATTATGTTATACAAAACAACGAAGGATTCTTGCACAGCATGCAACCCTGACTTGGCTTGCATTACATGCAATCGCGACCTTCCTCGATAGCGTGTGTTGTACGCAATACCGGGTTTCACCAAACAACGATATGATATTAAAATATTATTAAAACTAGATGTTATGAATAGTAATAACCACCTTTTAAAATTTTAGAAATTTTAGCTCTCAAAATGGACGTCATTTTTGGATTCGGAGTATCGAATTTAGCCTAAGGTGAAATTTTGGTACTCTTCGGATAACTTTCATATTCTGATGAATAGTGAAAATTACTAAATTATAATTAAAAACAACTTTTTTAATCGAAATAATTAATAGTGATAAATTATTAATTTGAGTGGTTTTAAAGTATATTTAGAATATATTTTTACAATTTAATACAATTTTGGTCATTGGATGTAATTTCACATTTAAAACAGTCATAAACAAGTGTCAATCTTTTGATAGTTATTATCTTTTAAGAACACGCTATTTGTTTTCACGACGAGAATTAATTTTTAAATTAATTAATGCAACTGATATGTTTTAAATTTGATAAAATAGACATCATTTTTTAATTCATAATACTAAATATAGCTTAGATCTAATTTTTTGTATTTTTCTGGAAACTTTCATTTTTTTATGAATAGTGAAACCACTAAGTGGTAGTTAAAAAACTGAATTTTTCATAAAACTTAATTTTACCGCTTCTGTGAGTGAAATTTTGAAAATCCGAGAGACACGGTTTATGTCAGTAAGTAAAATGTGGTTCAATGATATGAAAATAAATTTTTTGTGAATAGTAACTTTTTACTTTTTTAACCACGGTTAAAAGTAAATAGGGTAATTAAGGGTAAAAATGATATTATTATTACCCTAACACATGTCCTAATTCTATTGGACAAGTGTAATTCGACCATAAACAACCTTAGGAATAAAATGTGACCATTTAGGCCCACTTGAATTAGATTAGGACATTTATTATTAATTTATTTAAAGAAGGGTTAAAATAGTTAAAATCAAAGTTTAATAAGTAAATAATTTTTAATATGGGGTTATACATATGATAAATTCGACTATAAATATTCATTAGAAATCTAAAAATATTTCCTACATAATGGTATTTTATTTGGAATTTTTAGACATTAAATAATTTAATTTATTTATGACACAACGATGATGCAGTAATTATCTTATAAATGAAATATTGAAATAATTGATGTTATAAATACCAAAATAAATATAATTTGAGACTTTTTATGAACTAAACTAATTTTATAAGTTAATATGACATGTTAGGATTGATTTAATTAACTTTGGTCGAAGTAATAATTCTGTTATGAGTTTCAAAAAAATCAACTATTGAATAGTGTCAAAATTGACATAAAATAGTTTTTAAAACAAATATTATATTATTAATTGTTATTTTATTCCTAAAAATCTAAGGTTCGGCCAAATGACTTAGATAAGGTTATATATATTAATAAAACACAACTTGGGGGTCTCTTGAATGTATATGGTAAATTTATTAACTATATAATATAAAAATACAAAGTGACATGGTAAATGTCAATCTAATTAACTAAGAGATAAAACTAAAAGATAAGGTTAATATAATGACATAAACTTGTCTAAATTCAATTGGATGAGAATATTTCGACCCATCCCCACCTTATCTTCGAAATAACTCAATTTGGAGCTATTTAAAACCGAACTTGACTTTATAATAAAATAATATTTTTAGTTATTCCAAAGGTGCCCCTCTCCTCCCTTATAAAAGGGCACCCCCTCCCTCTCTTCCTCACACCACTTTGAGCCTTCAAGCTCGGCCAACCCCTGCCAAATTATCTTCTCCACTTCCCTAGAAACATCCTAGAGGTTCTGGTCTTCCTAAAAGACCAATTTTAGTACCCTAAGAGGAGGACTCAAAGAGGCGATTCAAAGAAGAGGAGGTTCGGACACTTACGAAGCAAATCGGACCAAAGGTAAGGGATAATTTATCAATCTCATTTTTATCCGAGATTGTTTATTTGTAAGTATTTACTGGGGTTATCTTTATCATCCAAGCTCATGTTTTATAAAAATGGTTTCATGTATGTTTAATGTCTTTTTTACCCATTTTTGACTTTTACTACATGGTATGTAAGGAATATGTCTTTTTTTTACATTACGAGGTACTTTTTGACTTTTCCGACAAAAGTACGAGAAGAATTTTTTTTAACTTATACGGCATGAAAGTATTTTTACAGTTTTTATAAAGCCATATTTTCATGAATCTTCCTCAAAAAAAAATTCATGACTATTTTCAATAAAATCATTTTCTTTTAAAAATTCATGACATTTTGTGAAAAGAAAATGATTTTAAAGAAGAAAGGATATTTTCCTCAAGAATTCATTTCAAGTGTTTTATCAAAACCATTTTCCATCTAAAATAAAATTATTTCATATGTGTATTTTTTAAGTATAATTTCTCTTTTATTTACATGGTTTCACTTTTCTTATTATGAAATTATATCCATTTCTTTTATATGTATTATGTTATGATGGGATGATGTTTATGAAACCCATTTTATTCGTTGGGTTATTATGAATGATGTATGTTTATTTTGTGGCACAAGTAAGAATGATTTCATTATGAGATGGGTGGGACCTATATCTCCCTCCAATGCATTGGGTAAATATTTTATATCTCATGAGATAGACATGGCTGGAACTGTAGGTTATACCGGTTCAGTGAAACAGGACTGAAATGAGGGTGACTCGGTTCAGAAATGGACTTTATCCACTAAGATAGTCTTGGAAATGAGTATTGACTAATAAGATATGATTCTCTATGATTATGTGTGTATGACACAAAGTTTCATGTTTTATGTTATGATTATTGGGATTTCATTTCACTACTATGATTTATCCCATGTTATGAAATTATGCTCTCTTTTGCAGGTTAAGATTTCAAAATGTTATGTTCTTATTAAAATGATGTGATTGATATATCTTTTGTTTACCCTTACTGAGCATTTGAGCTCACCCTTTTATGTTTTCTTTTCCCGAGGATATAAAGAAAGGTTTTAGGTAAAAAAAAGGATGATCTTTATGGGAGATGTTGAAGATCTTTCACCACGATTAGAAGATTATATTCCGAGTTTCCAAAGACACTAATCTATTACGATCCTTGTGTGTGTGTTTTTTTTATGTACTAAGTATTCTGCAAAAGTAATGTAATGTCCATGTATGTCAAGCTTCGGGTCTCTACACTTATCATTATATTTTCAAAATATTTTACCAAATTTTGATTTATTTTTCAAGATTTATCCTCTAATATATATATTATCATTTAGGGTAAATGAAATAATTTTATGAAATAATCTAATTTGTGATCTCTTCTTGGGAATTATTAATCAAGAATTCTTTTCAAGGATTTTTTTATCTATGTAAACATCTTTATATATTTTCTTTATTACATAGAGGATAAGTTAGTGTATAGGATAACATCTTAAATCGTAGATAAAGTAGATATTGTGTGGTTTCCTAGAAAATATATCCATTTTTTTATACTAAAACCTCGATGAGGATATGGGATAGATGAAACTATGAGTAAAAATATAAAGGGAGTGGATTGGGTGTTAAATTGAATGCCACTAGTGCATGATGAGTGGGCCTATGATCGCATAACAAGATAAACACTCCAAGGGTATATGTAAGGGTTAATATTCACTTTCATTTTGAACTATTATGAAGGATCATAATAGATGATGTCCAAAAAGGATCTTTTTTAACCTAATGTTTCATAGATTGGAAGGAATATACCATTATTTAAACATCCTCATCATTATTTTTTATGATTACATGATTTCTAACTATGGTTATTGATAACCACATAATGTTTTTTTGGTTTTAGTTAATATAAATAAATAATAGAAATTGTGTTAAAATTGAATGTGATAGAAAATGAAATAATTTTACTCAAGGGGAATTAAATTCTAAGGGGTCTATATTTTAAAATAAGTTTTCTATACTTATGCATCTTTCACATAAAATGAATCTGGATGAACCTCCCAACATGAAATGTTGGGATGAAAGATCTATAGATTCTATTATGAGGAATTTTCAAGCATTATTTAATGAGTGTTCTGATCCACTAGTAACTAAGAAATCGATATTCACCATTGAAAATATATTTTATTTTCTCTAGTGTTTATATAATGAAAAATTTATTTTAGTTCTTTATCATGTGTAATGATAGGTAGATCAATGGGGGACTCTTTTTAAGAATATGAGGCATCATGAAAAATTTGAATCTATAGAGTGAGATGAGTTTAGAAAGAATAATTTTTAATAAGTATAATCCTTGTATTCTTCATATGATACTGGAGATAGAATTTCTTGAGAACATGCAGAATGAGGATGAATCTATTAGTACATATGTAAGAAATTTTATATATCTTTCTAGGTATGCTTATTGTATTATTATATAACCATAAATTAAGATTAATGTATTATTTGGCGTCTTAAAACCATATATCCAAAGGGAGTTTTTAGAAAGGGGAATGTGTACCTATGAATATATATTTTGATGTGATAAAAATGTGGAAATTGATATTAGAGTTTCCCATTCAAAATCATGGTTTTGATAAGAAAATAAAAATGGAATTTATTGGAATATATAATAACAAAATTCATGGAGGGAAGAATTTGAATTCTTATAAGCTCAAAATGTAGAAGAAAATATAGAGTAAATTGACTTAAGGGGATAAGTAGATGTTTTATTTTTAGAAAACAAGGAAATTGAGAAAATTAATTCTCATGTAATTTTAAATATCCAATCAATGTAAGGAATGATGAAAAATTTAAATATAATGAACCACCAACTCTCTAATGGTTCAAATTCAAGAATTAGAAATATTATTCTAACTACTGATTACATATGAATGTTAATGAGGATTATTAACCTAAAAACCATATTAATATTTCATGTAAAGGGAAATTTTAGGTTATCACAAATGTGGTAGTGGTTCATGATAACAAAGTGGTGGAAGGTACACAAACCATCCACTTTATAATTAAAAATGAATTATTTTATTCAATATATACCAACACTTTTATATCTAAGAATTTTTATAAGTGTATTAGATCAAAGACTCTATGTTTAGATGTTGGTTAATAAATAAAAACTCATAATATTATGATAATAAATTTATGTTTTATATCTTCTCTTTGATATATGTTCATTGGAATTCGGTTGTTGAAAATATTATGAATCTTCATATAGTTGAATTTAATGTGGTTTTGGGATTGGATTGGATCTCTCCATATATATCCCTTATCAATTGTTAATAAAGTGAGTCACATTTAATATTTCAAACCAAGCCATGATCTTCTTTTTGTGTGATGGTGAATATAAACTTCCAATAGATTTTACTTCTTTTGTGTGGGTTATGCTTCGTCTTCATGAGGGATATTTATCTCAAATGGTTTGGAGAAACTCAAAATCAAATAAATTCTTATATTTCATGATTATACTAATATATTTTCTAATTATTTTCATAGTCTTACTCTGAATCATGATGTTTTATTTTCAATAGAACTAAAACCTAGTGTTATGACTATTTCAGAGGCTCAAAATAGAATTTACCCGAATGAGTTATAGTAATTGAAGAAGTTTCTCCAGGAGAATAATTATATGGGACTCATAGGCCCTAGTTCACTGCCTTGGTATAAACCTATTATTTTCATATTTATAATGATTAATCAAAGAAACATTTCATTGGTTATCAAGAACATAACTAGATCAGTATGATTAAAAAGTATCTTATACACTATTTTGATGATTTTTTTATCAATTATATAGAGTTAAATAATTTTACAATATTGAACATCATTATAGAAATAAAAAATTGTGGTTTTAAAAAAAATATTCCCAATATATCCTTCTATAAGAGTCATGGGGATTATGAATTTACATTGATGATATTTGGTCTTACTAATTACCCTACTATATTTATTTATTCAATGACTAATGTCTTTATAGATTACCCTAATCAGTTTGTGGTTGTATTTATAGAAGGTATTCATATATAATTTTAAAGTGAATAGAATAGAATGATGAACATTTGAGGATTGTGTTGAAGTCCCTCCTAAATGATAATTAGTATCTTAATTTTACCATATTTGAATTTTGGCTACAAAATATAGAATTCTGGGGTAATATAACCTCAAGTGAGGCTTTATCCATGGATCATTCAATGTCGAAAGTTATTAACAAATGGATTATAAAATACATAGTAATTGGAATTCATATTTTTCTATGGTTATATTTATATTACTGAAATTTTGTGATATATTTATCAAGACTATCAAATCAACATACTAAGTCAACTTAGAAGGCACTACTACAAACACGGCCTTTATCGGCACTAAAAATGGCATTTATCCGCACTAGAAAAGCGCTGATAAAGCCAGCGTAGATAAAGGGGGGTCCTATATCAGTGCTTCTTTTATCAGCGCTCTCGTTTTAGCGCTGATAAAAGTTAAAAAAATTAAAAAAAATTAAAAAAAAAATTAAAAAAATACTGCCAATTGGGGGGGCTTTTATAGCGCTTGAACCCCCCCCCCCCCCCCCCCTTTTACAGCGCTTTTTGGCCCCTATACAACACCTCACGCACCCCACGCACCCCCCTCCACCCTTTAACAACGCTTGCTCCAATATTCCCCATGCGCGCGCACCCCTGCCTCCACCAGGATTTGAACTCGAGACCTCCCCCCTCCGCGTCTAAGCCCTTACCACTACTCTATTTTGATTTGCTTTCCAATTCATGATATCTCTATATATATATATTTATATATTTAGTTAAATTTATTCGTATAGTAATATATATTTATATTAATATATATATATAGTTATATTATAATATATATATATATATAGTTATATTATAATATATATAGTAATATTAATATATATATATAGTGGTATTAATATATATCTATATCTATATATATATATATTTAGTTATATTTATTCGTATAGTAATATATATTTATATTAATATATAGTTATATTAACATATATATAGTTATATTAACATATATATAGTTATATTAACATATATATAGTTATATTAACATATATATAGTTATATTAACATATATATAGTTATATTAACATATATATAGTTATATGAATATATATTTATATAGTTATATTAATATATATATAGTGATATTAATATATATATTTATGGTGATATTAATATATATATTTATAGTAATACTAATATATATATATATGTAGTTATATTAATATATATATATAGTTATTAGATTAATATATATATAGTTAGATTAATATATATATATTGTTAGATTAATATATAGGTATATAAATATTCATATATTGGTATTTTAAATAAAATGGATATTAGTTATTATTTAGATAAAGATAATATATTTTATATGTAAATATGTTTAATTATTTATTTAAAAAATTTAATTTTTAGGTGCGAATATATAAAAAATAGGTACATATAGTTATATATTTGATTATAAATAGCATTTAATTATAAAAAAGGATGAAATTTCAAAGACATAATATCAATATGAATGTAATACCTTGGAATAAATTTAGTACCCACCAAGAAAATCCAATAATACCCCCCTTAAACGAGTTTGAAAATCCACAAAATGTTAAAAAATATGGGTACCCCGACAAAAAACTCAGTTTTAGAGGCCTTCTGGGCCTCTTTTGGCCTCAAAACACGCTTGACTTGGGTACCCTCGAGTCACAGCGACGTAGAGCTCATCGCAGGCTTTGATTTGATATGTGGTAGAGCTCAAACGGACACCCGGATCAAAAGTTATGGCCGTTTGAAGTTTGAGTTGCGTTTTCAACATATTTTGGATCTTTTTTTAATTTTTTTAATTTTTTTAGTCCTCAAATTGTTATTAAATGACTATTACTCCATAATGATTATCAAAATATTAACTAAAAATATTTTTTAAATTTTTTAAGAAGTCATTTTCACTAAATATCTTAAATATTAAGTATAATATGTGTAAATGTACATTTATACTTATCTAAAATATATTTAAAAATTATATATTATATTTATATATTAATATATTAATATATTTTTATTTTTATTTTTATTTTTTTTGAAGCCGACCCTTTATCAGTGCTAAAAAAAGCGCTGATAAAGGCCCCCCTTTATCAGCGCTACTAAGCAAGCGCTAATAAAGGGGGGCCCTTTATCAGTGCTACTAAGCAAGCACTGATAAAGGGGTGCCTTTATCAGCGCTTTTTTTAGCGCTGATAAAGAGAACCTTTATCAGCGCTTTTTTGAGCGCTGATAAAGGGACCCCCCTTTATCAGCGCTTTTTCGTTAGCGTTGATAAAGGGGGGCGCTGCGAAAAACTGTTTTTGTGGTAGTGAGGGTATTTGGTTCCTATATACATATGACTATGAAGATATTTTCATGTATCCAAAGATAAAGTTAGTCGGGTCACCTATTCTCACACAACCTTATACTGGAAAAGGGTTTGTGATTTATAGTGATGCATTAAATAAGGAATTTGGATCTATCTTCATGAATAATGATATAGAGATAGAATATATATCACACTAATTGAAAAATCTGTAAATATAATTACTTGACTCATGATTTGGAGATAGCATCAATAAATTTTTAAATGAAAATATAGGAGAATCTTCATTGTGGTTAATGTTTTCATATATGTACTGATCATAAAAGTTTTATTTATATATTAATATAAAAATATGTGAATATGTTCCAAAGGTGATGGTTGAAGTTGATTGTTTATTATGAATACTCAATACAATAACACCTTGGGAAAGTGAAAAAGTTGGTTGATGATATGAGTTAGAAAGACTGTACTAGTTTTTCCATGATAATTACTCAAATAGATGAAATAATTATGGACTTCTATAATATGAAACATGAAATACTAAGGAAATAGTAAAAATCATATCTTTCTCAGGTGAATGTTCAACCATCCATCCATGTGAGGATTAAAGAGGCACAAAAAAAGATATGGATCTTTATAAGTTATTAAGGAATGTTAATTTCTTCAATTATAGTTATTATGGAATGAAAAGTTTTAGGAATATATTATGTGTCAATTCAATAATTTATTTGAAAAAAGAAATTTTAATCTCATATTTTTTCATTTTTTATTCATAATGGATATAATAATATGTGTAAAAAACTGAATGAATGTTTCTAATGGGACAACATGAAGAGTGATATTGAAAAGTATATATCTTAGTTCTTAGTATTTTATTAAGTTATTTTTTAGATACAAAAGTCTAATTGGATACTAAAACCATTACCCATATCATAATGGAAATGGGAAAACAATAACACAGATTTCATTTTCTGACATCCTAACAAATCTAAAACCATAATGCAATCTGGGTTGTAGTCAATTGCCTTACGAAGATAACATGCTTAATTATAATTAGATAATATTTATCTATTGATGTAAAATATAGGTTTTACATTATGTTAATGGTAATATTTACTGAAGTACCACATTCTATTTTATATGATCAAGATCTAAGGTTGACCTAAAAGTTTGGGGGGGACTTCAATAGGCCCTAGATACAGAGTTGAGTTTTAGTACTGCTTATCATCTTTAGATTGATTGTTAGTCTAAGAGGACTATTCAAACACTATAAAACATGGTGAGATATTTGTATATGGATTAAAATGGTAGTTGGGATCAATACTTTTCTTTATAGTAATTTCCATACAATAATAGCTTTTACTCAAGCATTCTGATGGATCCTTATAAAGCCTTATATGGAAGTAAGTGCATAACATCGACATGATATAATCAAATTGGAAAAAAAATTCTATAAGAAACTGATCTAGATGAATATATGGAAGAAAAGGTTCAAGCCATTCAGAAACACATAGGGATAGCTCAAAGTTGATAGAGATGTTATGATGAAATTATATAGTGAGATATCGAGTTTCATGTTGGTGATAATGTATTACTTTGAAAATATACATGAAAGAAGGTTATGATATTTAAAAAGAAAGTAAAAATTAACCCTCTATATATCAAACCCATTTAGATTTTTTAATGTATTAGGATTATGTTTTATCATTTGTAACTTCCACTAAATCTCACTCAAGTTCGTGGAGTGTTCTTTGTATCTCTCTTGAGGAATTACATACCAGATTTTCCACATTAATTTAACTTGAATTTTGTACTAATAGAGAAATATATCTATTATAAGGAACAAATAGTTGATATTTTGGATCATCGAATGTATGTTCTTTGAAACAAGAATAATCTCCTTGTCAATTTTTTTTTGTAAAACCATATAATTGAAGAAGCTCTGTAGGAACCTGAGGATTTGATGAGGTGGTAGTATCATTATATATTTGTATCAGAGAGAGAAAATATTAATTAAATAATTTTCATAATGGGGGTTGAATATAACACCCATATAATTTATGATATATTTCTCTTTAAATAAATTTTATTTCTTTGATAGCTTTCTTTACATGCAATATTATGTTTAAAATAACTAGAATGTAACTTTTTTAAAATCTATACATTATAACCTAGCCATTAAAATTGAATGTATGGATATAAATAACACCATTATGAAAAATATATATAATTTAAATGCAATGATAAATAATTACTCATCTTAAAATGAAATCATTTTACGATGTTTTCTTTAAAAATTGTTTTTATTGCTTTTTATGAGATAATAATTTTATTAATTTATTCCACTTTTATAAAGAAAAATTGATAAAATTTAGATAATGATATAAATAATTACATCAAGATTATATTATTGTGAAATTGTATGATTTTTCTAAAAATATTGAACTTATAGTGAATAATGACAAATAAAAAATTTATTGAGAACTATATTAACATTTCAGAATTTAAAAAGTTACATTTTTTTAAAAAAATGATTCAATATAGGATTAAATAATTTATATTATAAACAATCCAATTAATTTCATTATTATAAATATTAATTTTTATTTTGGTATAATTTTTTTACACTAAATAAGACATTTTTTATGGAAAACAAATTTTCTTCACGTTTTACTTGATTAATTTTAAATTATATTCCTCCAATTCAGTGAGTTGAATGTGAAAAAACAATATTTAATATTTGGAATAATAATAACTAATATAATTTATTATGATAGAATTAAGTTCATTTATTATTAATAGTAACTATAGTAAATATTTGTCACCTCTATAAAAGAGGTAAAATTAGGTTAAAATAATAGGGTAAAGATTTAAAATATCTTTAATAGTTGACTTTATCCAAATTCATGGGTGATTTTTGAATAGGTATATTTATATGAATCTAAATAATATATTTTAAAATATAATTTTGAATTTGGGAACCAAATATTGACATTTGTTATGTCAAGTTATCTTTTATAAAAATAAAAAAAACTATTTTTAGTTCTTTTTATTATATGGAATGGTTGGAAGATTCCATTAGGTATATTCATTCTCCAAAATCATAAAAAAATAATTTTTTGTGAAAAAAATATTTTTGGAAACCAGTTTATTACTTTATTTCAAGGTGAAATGATTTTTTACTTAAATTTGGTATTTTCTTAAAAACTATTTTTCATATATTTTCTCTTCACATATTAAAATTAATTTTTATCATATATAAAATTATAATATATTAAAATGGATTAAAAAATTTGAATAATAATTTTCATATTTTTTAGGAGTTTCCATCTCTTTTCTGAATATATAAATATTTCATCATGGTAAAAAAATGTTATGTTATCTTGGTTATGGTTGTTTAACAAAGAGATTAGGCTTAAAAGGTATCCAAAAACCTTTCCAAATATTATTGATTGAGATTAATTCTTTCATATCACATTTTATTATCTCATTTTGATTCCATGGTTCTAATTTACATAATTATGATCTATATATATAAATTATTTAATCTTTTAATTAATTCCATATGACTCATTTCCCTTGGTTATATATGGATTCCACCTCTCATCTCTTCTCCAAATATCATTAGCCTTATGTGTCTTCCAATACCTACCATAATACATCCCTTGATTCATTATCCACATCATATATCTTATATTCCTTAAAAACATTATTTCAAGGCTTAAGGTGCATACTAAAAGAGGTTTCTCAGTAAAGAGGTATAACTCACACGTACATGTTGAATACCAACTCCACATAACGATATAATTCATTCTCCATTACCATCAATAATGGTTGATAATTATGATGGATTTATAGTTTAAATAACATAATTATTATATTATTTTGTTTTATTAATGAAAAATATTATTTATGTTTCTTGATATCTTTTTTTAAAATATTAACAGAGCGTTCATATATACATATGGTCTGCTGTGTCCCAGAATGGTGTAAACCATTTCTCTATGTCTACCTTTATGGTTGATTATAATTTTGTATATAAATAAAATTAATGATATTTATATCATGATTATAATTTTTTTGATGATGAAACCATTATCCAAATACCATGACCATAACTTCCAAGATGAAACACAGATGAATAAAGAAGTAATTTTCACCCGAAATAATTATTGTAATAATAAATGTTAAAATATTGGTGATAAGATGACATAAGTAAATCATATATGTTTTGATATATATGAGTATTGTTCTAGAATAAAATTAATATATATATATATATATATTATATTGGTGGTTAAATCATGTACGAAGAATGATGAGGCTTGAGGTAAGGGGTTTATGTTTCATTCCTGTTTTAATTTGGATTATTTTTTATAGAATATCCATTAAGTAAATTATTTGATATGGATCTAATAAATCACTTAATTTTTATTTTCTATTTTTTATTTATAGAAATTTTATTTTTTACTATGGGACTCTTTTCACTTTTATAATATGTAGAGGGATACTTTACTAAGTTTACAATGGACTGGGGAGTAAACTCAATCCACTATGATAGTGTAGGAAATTATCCTTTAATATGGAAATGAGTTACTATGTTTTTTTATGATAAGTACTTATGTCTTAGGATTATATTGTGTTCTCATAGATTATGTGTAACACCCTGAGATTTTAAAAGTATAAAATATATACAATTGAATAAATGGTATGAATTAATGGGTTTATATTATGATATACATAATAATGATTTTCTTCAAAAACTTCCATTACACACATGGCCGAATTTTACCGAACAACAATATATTGTTGAAATTATTATTTGACATGATAGTTATCACCTAGATATTGGAGTGTAGGGTATGGATAAGATTATTTGAATTTTTAAAATATGGTTTACACATATATATGTATTGAATTCATTGGTGGCCAATTAATTATAAATTAAAATAAAACCATTTTAAAAATTAAATTAAATCTTTTTTGGAAAAACTATTTTAATGAATAGAACTGTGCTTTATACTAATAAATTAAAAAAATATCCCTTCTGATTTTATTTATTTAAAATTTATTCAATATAAGTTTTTAAATTTATACTATGTTTTTATAGACATGATATATAAATAAATCCAATTTCAATTTAAAAATATATGTATTTCTCAAAAAATTACTTTTGTCTCCTCTTTATGGCGTACATATTTTAAAAAAAGATTTTAACTATTTTTTTAATTTTTATATGAAAAAATAAACATAAATTTTTCTTTAATAATAGTAAAATAATTTTATGGTTTATTTTTTTTTGTTTTTTTTTAATTCTATTTTTTTGATGAATAGTGATAAATATTAAATTTTAATTTAATACAATCATTTCACAAAAATAATTAACAAAGATTAATTATATTTTAAATTGTGTTTAAAGTGAAATTAGATCAATTGTATATCAATTAATACAATTTAGTTCACTGTAACCTTTTTCATATTAAATTTATATATAAAAACTTAGTAATCTTATAATATTTTTCACTTTAAAAACTCATTTTCTCATCACATTTATAGGATTCATGTTAAATGATAATTTTCCACTATTGTGAATTTAATTTGGGAAAATATATTCTATATTTGGATTAAAAATAATTTATAATGTATAAAAATTAAAATTTAATTTTCTACCAATGTGATTATTGAAAAAAGTTAATTTAATTACAATGATTAAGGAAGAAACAAGTTTACAAAGGGATTAAACATTAAAAATAATGAGAACAATTACCTATAAACTTATACCAAACTCAATTTCAGAACATATTTCGACCCTTATGACCTAATGATACACGTTTATTAGTTTTTTGGATACTTTTACAGGAAATTTACCCATATAATAGGTTATATAATGAAAAATAAAAAATGACTTGTTTTCCTTTCAATTTATATAAATCCTTATAATAGGGAAAAAACATATATTTTGTTATATATATCTTTTTTAAAGATAAATCAATTTTTTCATTATAATTTATCATTAATTTTTAGATATGAAATAATTACAAAGCATTCTTAAGGATTTCTAACGTAGTAATTATTTAGTTAATAATTAACTAAAATAAATGATACTAACAATATTAAAAGCAAAGTAAATATAATTAATTCTGTTAAATTATTTTTATATATCAAAATAACTTTTTGAATAGGTTTGAAACTGATATATTCAAATTCCATTAGTTTCTTTCAGTTTTTATATTTAAATTAAATAAATAATGTCAAAATGAACTTTATTGATATTTTATAAAAAAGTATATATTATTAAATGATTAAAAATTACTAAAAATATTATATTATTCAAATTTATTTTTTAGTGTTAATAAATATCAAATATAGTCCATTAATGTATGAATTACAGTTTTATAATGAATATATTGACCCCTAAATAGTAAAAACATTTTTTGAAAAATATAGGGTTAAAATTGTGTCTTTACACATTACATGCGCTTGTATTAAAATTAATTTTTAACACATATAATTTTTTTATTATATATCATATTTAGAATTATTGGGTCAAAAATTTCTAGTAAGTATGACTTTAATTTATTCTTAAAGGATAAATTACCTAGGTTAGAAAACAAGTTAACTTAGTAAACACAAAAACAAAGTAAAATTCAGTAAACTTAAAAACTAAGGAGAAAAATGGAAAAAAAATCTTTTCATTTTGTGTTTCTTATGTTTGTATAATCTATAAAATCCATAAAATCTATTAGTTATTAATTTGGGAGCCACTTTAGGTAATTTTAACTCTAAATAGTTAATACTTTTAAGTATTTATAGAAATTCCACTCCTCCTCGACTATAAAAGGGAACTCACTCCCCTCACTTATTCACACCTATTAATACCTTTATATCATATACAATATTCCCAAATCACTTCTGAAAGGAGTTACTAGAAGAAGAGTTGAAGTTCATCAATAGGAATTTTCATTTTATTTCTTCCTCAACCCTATTTAGTTATTTTTATTCCATGATTTTATAAAAACCTTAGTATCCTACACATAAAGTTATGTTGTTATGTGAATGGTAATACCTAAACCATACAAACATCCATCAAATGGGTTATGAAATCATCTTTCTGATGTATAGTAGACTACCACCTCATGAACCAGTATAATTTATTATTCCCTTACCGTCTTTCAAGGTTGGGCATAATGAGAGAAAAACTATTTATATATGATATTTTTAAATTTATTATGTTATTATTCTACTTTAATTATTATATTACACATAACTTCATGCTTTAAATTTGTGAGAAAATGATAACATCGTTCGTGTGTATGGTGGACTACCGCCTTGTGAAACAATGTGGTTCATTCACACTTTACACAGAATGAATTAAAGATGAGTTTAACAAACATATGTGATATATATAAATTAAAAATTATAATAAAATGATAATATATATAAATATATATGTATTAATTTCATTTATTTCAATATGATATAAAAATGGAAATAGTGTCCATGCATATGTACAACCTACCGACTCCATTAGCAGTGTATTTAATTTCCTATCAATAAAACTTATGGATTAATCTAAATACATATATAATTAATATCTATGATATTTATATCAATTTTTACATAATATATATTATGAAATAATTATTTAAGTTATCAGATCAGAAATATATTGTCAAAACATATATGAAAACCAAAGTGGTGATTACCTGAACCGTCACTTTAATACGGAATTGTCAATAAATAGAAAATAAAAGGTCATAAGAAAATAATATTTGATATTAAGAATATTAATATGATTTTTAATAAATTAAATAATTTTTTAAAACAACTCTACATGAGGTTAATTAATGTTTAACCTGATGGAAGCATGAGGTCAGGGTTTTTCTCATCTCGTTTTTATTTCTATGAGATACATCACATATTCACCACTTATTTATGTTTTATAGTGTATATAATGACCATGAATTTATTTTATGATTACTATAATTAAATTACATGGATTTAAATATCAATTTTATGATCTCCCTTTCATGGTATGTTCAGTTTCAATGTTTACAAAGCGATACGTATTTTTTCACAATTTTTGTTCTTTGAGACAGTTTTTATGTTATACAACTATATTCCTTTATAAGATGTATGAACTACCATTATACATGATATATCATGAATATACTTGATTTTCATGATATTATAAGTTTAATTTAATATTATTATTTCATGGGTATTATGATTCAAAGTAACAAAAGAAAGTAAGAGTCTTTTATTATAATCTTATGATTTATCGGGATTCTCTATGATTTAGTATTTGATGTTTGAATATTATAATTCACATTAATTATCTTATACTCTAGTTATTAAATATATTTTAGTGTAATTGTACCATTTTCACACAATTTTGTACATAAAATATATCATAGTGTGTTTTTAAAAAAATATGACTCTATTTCTCTCTTCAGTTGGATATCTGTGTTTATTCAAAATAATGTTTTCTAAAAAAATTAACAATATTTTTAAATTATATTTTAATCTAATTTAAAAGGTAAATAATTTTAAATAATTTTTCTTTTTAAAAAAAATTAAATGATTTAAAAATATTCCTTTATAATTATAAAGTTTATTTTCACAGAAAAATGTTTTCGAAATGTTTTTTGTTTTAAAAAATTATTTTTGGAATAAACCTGTTATTTTCCTCAAAAAAATATTAACGATATTTTATGGTAGTTCTATACATTAACATAAACAAACCATATTGTTACTTATGCTTCAATGGACATATTTTGTAATGATATAATCCCCATTCTTTCTCTGGATGTATTATGATTATTTCAAAGATATTATTATAGATCCTATTTCTTTTCCACGAGTTAACCATGTTTCAAATTTATTTTTATGGAACCTTTTTCCTTTCCATATTTTAATCTTTTTTTTAAATAATAATGGTTGTTTTAATGATTTATGATGAAACTAAGTCTCCATGCACTTTATTTATGTTATGGTTCTAGGAGATTATAAATGATTGGTGCACCTAGATTGCGTTGAGTAAGCCCATTACAGCTTAACATGGGGTGGACCAAATAGTGTCAAGTAATCCCATTATAGATTAACATGGGGTGTCCTGGATAGAATCAGGTAATCCTATTACATCTTAATATTGGGTGGCCTAGATAGTGTTGGGTCATCCTATTATAGCTCAAATAATGGGAGCTCCTAGATATCACTCCAATGCACTGGGTAATGATTATTTTGGTAGTTAGTCATATGGTTATTACAATTAAAAGTGTTTTATTAAAATGATTATCTAAGTTACCAAAAATATTTTTAATTTACTGTTATAGGTTTATAATTTTTCTCATGATTGTGATTTGAAATCACATGGCTCAAGATTATTGATTCTGTTGACTCTTGCCTTTTAAATGTTCAAATAATTAATGAACCAAGTATTGATAGGTATTTTTTTTCTTTTATGATTCGCTCATAAGTCTAATTATTTATCCATACCCTTATGAACTTCTTTTTTTAATTGATTAAATTAAATATCTAATTATTATATTTACCCTAAATGAGAATGTTTTCCCACCCTTCTTATGTATCTTTTTTCCTGGGTTTTAAAGAATGATGTTGAATGAGTTATGTATAGAAGGTATTTTATATAGATTATTATGATGATGTATTAATTTGAAAAATAAAAGCATGTTATGTGGAATAAATTCTCATTTAAATGCATGTGAATAATTTATGTCAGAGTTTGTCTTAATTCCCTCAAACTCTAAACCTAAGTGATCATTAAGGTTGTAAGTGATCTATTTTTTCCTTTTGATTTTTTATGGTTTCATGGAAAAAATATGGTCATAATTATTAGTTTCAAAGATAAAAATGTAATTTTAATGAGTTGAATATAGTATTCAGGAGTGCAGGTATATAGGGTATTATAGTTGTAATCAAAGGTCGATTTGGATAACTTTTTATATTATTATGTTTTCATGTTAGGTTATCTTAAGTGTTATAGATACCATCCTAGGTATATAAGCTTAAGGATGTTCATTAGTTAAAAGTATTAAAAACCACATTTAGGTTTCAATATATGAGATATTAAAGTGTTCAATGACATTTTTGGAGATGTTTTATGGGGTTTCTGTGTTTGATTATTCACTTGTTTGTGATCAATGACCTCAATCACTCTCTATAATTATTTATGCTTTTCCTCTATTCCCACCTATGTTATCGTATTTGGAAAGCTAGTTATGTGTTATTGCACATGATCTTTGTACATACCTTTAAATATTATTTATAGAATGTTTTATTAAAAAAATTTACAAATTGTTTTTACAACAAAAGTAGTTTCAAATGTACATCCTTTAATATCGAGATAAATTTCAGATTTTAAGAATAAAATTTATTAAATGGGGGAGGATGTAACACCCCAATATTTTAAAAAAATAAAATTGTATTTGATATCATAAATGGTATGAAACACTAATTTTTTATTATGATAAATGTAACAATGAGTTTCTTCAATATCTTTTATTACACGTAAGACTGATTTTTAACGAACAACAATGTACTATTAATATTATTATTTAACATGATATTTATCACCTAGTCATTGGAATGGAAGGTATAGATATTATTAAATTAATTATGAAATATGGTTTAAACAATGTATTTAATGAATTCATTGGTGACCAATTAATTAGAAATGAAAATAAAACCATTTTAAAAATAAAAGTATATCTTTTTCTGAAAAACTATTTTAATGAACAAAAGCGTGTTATATACCATTAAATTAAACAAATAAATATTTTTTTTATTTTTTATATTTAATTTATTCAATCCAATGTTTAACATTCATCCTATGTTTTTTATAAATGATATAAAAATAAATACAATTTTCACTTAAAACTGTATATTTTTCAAAAAATAGTTTTCCCTCTTTTTATGGTGCACTTATTTTAAAAAAATATATAAATTTTATTTAAATTTTATTTTAGAAAATAATTTTTTTGATATCATAATACTATAATAATATTATTTTTATTTTCTTGAAGTTTTCTAAAGAGTTTCAATTTTGGATTAATAGTGAAAATATTGAATTTTAATTGAAAAGTCTCTTTCCACATAAATTATTTAAAAATATAAGTAATATTTTTATTTTGTTTTAATGTATAATTATCTAAATTATTTATATATTTATAAAAATTAGGTCATTGGATCCTTATTCATATTAAATATAGATATAAAAACTTAGTAAACTTTTACACATTATAACTTTATAGACCCGCTTCTCGTTGTATCTATGAGATTACTATTAAATTAAAATTTTCAAATTATTTGAATATAATATGTAAAAATGCATTCCATATTTGGAATATGAATAATTTATAATTTCTAAAAATTCTAACTTAATTTTTTACCAAATCTATTAGCGAGAATAGTTAAATTTATTTATAATGATAAAGGTAAAAACTAGTTTACCAAGGGATTAAACTTTAGAATTAATGGGAAAAATTAACTAAAAACTTGTATAAGATCCATTTCATGGAAATATTTTTACACTTATGACCTAAGGACCAATATTTTTAGTTTTTGGGACGCATTTCTTTGAATATGACCCATATAATATGTATGTAAATAAAAAGACAAAAATAAACATTTTTCCTTTTAATTTCTATAAAGCCTTGGGATTGGGACAAAAACTACATATATTTGATTATATATATCGTTTTGAAATACAAATGATTTTGTTATCATGATGTTTAATCTTTAATTTTTATAGAAAAAATAAAGACTAAAAATTCTTTTAGAATGCCAAAGTTGTAATTATTTAGTTAATAATTAAATAAGATAAATAATACTGAAAATATTTAAAGTAAAGTAAATTGAAAGAATTATTGTGTGAAATTTTCTAGATGAATATATCAATATAAATAGTTTTGTAATTAATATATTAAAATTTAATAATTTTCTTGATGTTTTTAAATTTAAATTAAATAAATAATTTCAAAATTTACATTATTATTATTTTATAATAAAAGATATTTTATTAAATTAATTAAAATTAAATAAAATATCTTATGAAAATTTATTTTTAAGTATAAAGAGGTATAAAATATGGTCTATTAATGTACCAACTACTCTTTTATAATGACCATATTAACCCCTAAAAAATAAAAACTCTGGTAATGTGGTCAGGGTTAAAGAAGTGTTTTTACGCTTTACATGCACTTCTATTAAAATTAATTTCCAACATATAAGTGTTTTTTATTAGATATCATATTTATAATTAGTGGGTATAAATTTTATAATACTTCACACTTTAATTTAGACTTAATGGATAAATTACCAAGGTTATAAAACTAGTTATCGTGGTAAATACAAAATAAGGTAAAATTGAGTAAACATGAAGACTAAGAAACAAAATGATAAAAATGATTTTATTTTTGTGTGTTGTATGTTTTTATAAACAATAAATTCCCTAAAATCCATTATTTTTAATTTTGGGGTCAGTTTATGTAGTTTTTTCCACCCAATAGTGAATACTTTTGAGTATTTATAAGAATGTCACTCTTCCTCAACTATAAAAGGGCACTCACTCCCCTCACTTATTCATACCTCTCAATCCATAATTCTCATACAAAATATTCCAAAATCACTTACCACTCATCTCCAATCATCATATAAGCCTTATTTTGGAATGAAAAGAAACCATGGATGGGCTTTGGTTCAAACCAAAATGAGTTACCAAAAAAAGAGGTATCATTTATCTACGATCATTTTCGTTTTATTTATTTACCCACCCCATTAAATTATTTTTATATAATTATTATATAATAAAATTTGTATAATCCATATAATGAGTTTTTTTAATTTAATTTTACAACCTAAAACCACACACACTTCTATCAAATGGTTTACAAAATAATCATTTGTGTGTACGATGAACTACCGCCCCACGAAACAATTTCGTTAGTTTTTCTATTACCATAGGATGGTCATAATGATGGAAATAATATTTATAAATTATATTTTTTATGTTATTATTATTCATTAATATTTATATAACACACACATTCATGCCTTCAATTTTTTGGGAATATGATAGTGTCGTTCATGTTTATAGAGGACAACTGCCTCATGAAGTGATGTGATTCATTCACATTTTATATGGATTGTATTAAAGAAGGGTTTAATAAAAATATGTGATATATATGAAATAAAATTTATACTAGAATTATAATATTGAAATATAGAAATATATTTTTTACTTTTCTTTCTTTGTATACCATGTGAAAATATAAACAGTATTCATGGGTATGTACGACCTATTGTGTCTGTGAACGGTGTATTTCATTGCTTATAAATAAATTTTATGGATTAATATAAATACATATATACTAAATAAATATGATATTTATATCATTTTTTACATTAAGGAGGTTATGAAATACTAATTTTAGATATAGGATCAAAATATTCGGTAAAAATATATACCAAAAACAAATTGGTTATTACATGAAACATAACTTTAACATGGAATTGTTAATAAATGGGTATTAAAATATCATAAGTAAATAATATATGAAATTATAAATATTAATATGTTTTTTTAATAATTTAATAACTTTTTTAAAACAACTATACATGAGGTTAAATTACATTCTACCAAAAGGAAGAGTGAGGTAAGGGTTTTTATCATCTCACATTATTTTCTATGAGATACATGCCATATTTACCACTTAATTTTCTTGTGTGGTGTATATAATACACTCGAATGCATTTTATGATTATTATAATTAAATTATAGTGATTTAAATATCCATAATCTGATTTATCTTTCATCAGGTTTGTAGTTTCAAAGTTAGCAAAGGGGTAAGATATGTTTGTCGCAATTTGTTTTCATTAAGACCTTTATTATGTTATACACTTTTATTCCTTTATAATGCGTATATACATCCCCAATGAATAATTATATCATTAATTCACTTATTTTTCATCATATTTGATGCTACATTTAATGTTATTCCTTTATATGGATTATGATTCAATGTTACAAAAGTGGTAAGAATATTTTGATATAATCTCATCATTCATAGGGATTGTGTATTATTATGTCTCTGACATTGGAATATTATAATTATAATGAATTATATTCTCATATGGTTATTCATGATATTTTCATATAATTTTACCATTTTCCAATTATTTTGTACTTATATTTTTTTAGAAATTGTGTTCATGAAAATCCAACATTATTTGTCTCTTTGGACAAAATTTTTGTACTTTAAAAACAATGTTTTATATAAATTTTTTTAAAAAAAATTTAAATGATATTTTAATTTTATTTTAAAGGGAAATGATATTAAATAAATTTTATGTTTTATAAAGTGTATTAAATTATTTTTGAAGCATCCTTTAAAAAATTTCAAGGTTATGTTGAAAGGAAAATGTTTTCCAAATTTTTTCAATTTTTAAAAGTGATTTTTAAAATAAAATGCTATTTTCCTCAAAAATATTTTGAATGATATTTTAAACGTATTTAAATTCATGAAAATAAATAAAAAATATTGTTACTTATTATACAATGTGGATATTTTATAATGATACCATCATAATTCTTTATCTGGATGGATTAAGATTTACTGCTGGAAATTTAGGCTATAGCCACTGTTTGAAAATATGGCTACAGGTACAAAAACTGTGGATATAAGTTATAGCCACAGTTCAAGGGAATGTGGCTGGTATTGTCATGGATATAGGGAAATTACTATAGCCACTTTTGTAAAATGTGGCTAAAGGCCTATAGCCACAGTTTCTTAACACACATATGGCTTATAGCCATGGTTTAAAATCGTGGCTAGAGGTCTATAGACACGGTTTTAAACTTTGGCTATAGGCCTTCTAATTTCATAAAAAATCACCACATCCCCCACCACTCCTCATGAAACCCCTCCCTTCACCACTACAAATCCCCCCTCCACTCCCCCCCGAATAGCCCCCCCTGGACAGACCCCCTCCCTCATGCAGACCCACCTTTCACCCCCTAAACACCCCACTCTCCCCTAGGGATGACCCCCCTCCCTTGAAATACCCCCCTAAAGACCCCCCCCCCTTTCCCCTAAACTCTAATCCTGGACCCCCCGCCCTTCTAGACACCTCACTCTCCCACCTGGACACCCCTCTCTCCTCAAACCCCCCTTGGACACCCCCCCCCCCCCTCCCTCCTGGACACCCCCCACCACTCCCCCTAAAGCCCCTCCCTTCCCCTGAAAATTCCCTCCCTACACTCCCCCAAGATAGAACCCATCCCTAAACAGACCATACCCCCTCCCTAGATAGACCCCCTTTTAGACCCCCTCCCCCTATAGACCCACCTTGCACTGCCACTGCACACCCCCCACTCTCCCCTAGATAAACACACCCTCCATAGACAAACCCCCATATAGACCCCCTTGTACCCCACACCCCCCCCCCCACTCTCCCCCTTCAGAACCCTTGCACCCCTCCCTCCTAGACACCCCTCCCACCTAGACACCCCATCCCTTTTGGACACCCCCTAGAAAGCCCCTGACCCCCCCCCCCTCCTGGACAACCCCTCCCACCTAGACACCCCCTCCCTCCTAGACACCCCCTCCCTCCTAGACACCCCCTGCCTCTACTGAAAATACCCCCTACACCCCCTAGAGAACTAATTAGTGTTTTCATGGGGTTGGATGTAGTGAGGGTAAAACGGCATTGAGATCAATTTTCAAAATCCATTTACCAGGTCGATATACCATTATAAGATCATGGTCAGTTGGAAATTCATAGGGTTGGGATCACCATGATGTTTATTTAAGCTTCATGAGAATATTAGTATAGTGGAGATAACCATAGGCTTTATGATGAATCAGTTGAAGACACCAAGGAGTGTTCGGATATATGGGTGTGGTGAGAGACTTCTTGGTGTTATAATTTGAAGTGAGTGAGTGGCTTGACCTCAGTTTAAGCCATGAAATTACTAGGGTTAGGAAGTCATGGTGTGAAACCCCCTCCCTCATATACACCCACTCCATCTTGGACACCCCCACCCTCCCTCCTGGACACTCTCCCCCTCTTGGACCCCCTCCTAAAAAACCCCCCATTCCCTCCCCTTTTCACCACCTTTCCCCTCACCTCAGAACCCCCCTACCCCCTCACCCTACCCCCTCCCTCTTGAAAACCCCCACCCTCCCTCCTGGACACCCCCCCCCCCCTCCTGGACACCCTCCTGGAAACCCCCCATTCCCACCCCTTTGCACCCCTGCCCCCTCCCTCCTGGACACCCCCTGGAACCCCCTCCCCCCCCCCTCACCCTCACCCTCTTTCCTGGACCACCCTCTATGACACTTCCCCTCTCCTAGACCCCCCCCCCCTCCCCACCCACCCACCCACCCACCCTCAATCCTGGACACCCCCATCGCTGAGGGACCCCCACTCCCCCTCCTAGACGCCCTCCTCAACACCTCCCCTTTTAAACACCCTCCTGCAACAGCCTATGATTCTAGAAATAAAAATGGTCACCTGCACATTTAAATCATATCCTTCCATAAAAAACAATGTTCCTGCAGAAATGAGAGGAAGTATCAGGGTGGAATACCCAAATAATCACCATCCCAAGTTGGGTCACAGTGGTTCGGTTCATGTTAGAATGGTATCAATGTAGTCTGAGTCCTAGGTATGTAGTTTATAGTTTATGTTTATATTAGGATTGGTTTGGAAAACTAAAGGTAATGTTGTTAAGGGGTTAATTGTTTGAATATCATAATAGAGGACCCAATAATGGTTTTATAGCCAATGTATCCATTCACTCCTTTTACCCCCTGCCCTCAGCACACCCCCAACCCTCCCACCTGCACACCCCCTCCCCTTCCAACATCATACCCCCTGCCCCTTCCCCCTGTACACCCCCTGCCCCCTGCCCCCCACCTGTACACCCCCTACCCCCAGTACCCCCCTACCCCAACACACACCCCTACCCCCCACCTACACACCCCCTCCCATTTCCCACCCCATGACCCCCTTTCACACCCCACCCCCATACACACCCCATGCACCCCCTACACCATCCACCTACCCCTTACAAAAGAACCCATCACACAACCTTGTCCCTCTCATTCCCCATACACACCCCATGCACCCCATCCACACCACCCTACACCCCCTTCACATCCCAATCACCACCTTAACACCCCCCTCCACACCCCTTACACCCTCCCACTACCCTTGCAAAAGATCCCATTACACTAGTGACAGACATAGAACCTAAGTGGAAAGTTCTATGCAAGTATTTTAAAACTAGGATATCCAAAAGAGTATTAGAGATAGATAAAGTCTTTTTTCAGGATATTTATGTGTTATATATTCAAATTAATAATATGATGTTAAACCTGCCAAGGTAAATGATTTGTTTCATGGATCACTACAGCAAATAGAAGTTAATATGAATTACTGTCCTTATGGTAGACTGATCTCACTATTTATAATGAAGATGGAAGTTTATTTGAATGAGGGATATTAGTGAGATTCTATAAGAGTAATACCATATATGCAATTCTTTTTAAGACCATTAGGTACTTCTAGGATACAAATTCAATTTCTTAGAAGCTACTTAGTTGGGAAGGAGTGGCTAAAAATTGAATTATGTATCCTTACAGATTTAGTCCCTATAGTGTGATATATTCATACCATTCCTTATGCAAGATTTCAAGAGTAATATTATGGTTGAGTTCCATGGTTCCAAAGAAGATGTTAGGAAGATTTTTATGGGAACTAATAGATCCTTAAATTAAGTAGTGGTCTTTTATGTTGAATTTAATGGGAAGTTAAATGAGATCATGAATGTCTCTAAGTATGATCAATGTATGGTTTTTAGATCTCTTGTTCGAGTATCTACAAACTAATAGTATTTTTTAACCTCTTTGAACAAGGTCTATAAATAAGTTCAAGGGATATATTCATATTCTTCCATGAAAAAACTAGTGGTTATTAGAAAACCATTTTTTTTAAATAAATAAATTATGGAAATAAGTTTTTAAAACAATCAAGAAATTATATAATTCAAATTAAAGTTTTAGGAAAAGGTAACCTACCTCAACCTCAAGGCACATTGATTTTGATGATGACAACTCAAATCTTCCTTTTTTCCACTTGCATGAATATGTAACTTCACACATAAATATATAAGGACACTTAGCCTCTGTGTAAAAATTTTCATGGCCAAATATGCACAAGGGGTTCCATATTTTTTTTTATACTTTCATATACCCCTTTACACTTACACATGTATGCATTTTTCATATCAATATATAATCACACCTAGACCCAATATATATATTCATACTACCATGAGTGAATATATATAAAGGGGGAAATTATATATGTATATTACTACCTAATTATACATATGTATGCCTTCATCAACGATGACTTGAATCCACCTCAACAAAATCCAAAACACACTTCAAAAATATAAGGAACCCAAAAATCAATAAATAAACCCTCATTAAAATTGGTCCAAACAATAAAAATGGAATAAACCTTAACAAAATCCTATTTTGAACACACTATCTTCAATAGTGTTGGATAAAACCAGCCTCATCATAAGAAACCACCTATAAGAAAATAGTGGGAAAAGAAATTAGATATAATGAATTTTTATAAATATGTGATCAGTGTGTCAATTGTACATGATATATGATACATGAATCCATAACCAAAAATAAACAAATAATATTCAGATTGATATGTACATCCCAATACTAAATAACATGATCATTAAAAAACCTTTATTTTTCAAACATCACCTTCAATTTCCTATTCAAAAATCAAAAATCACCAAAATATGGGAATAAATTAAACTTCTATCAGCACTTAAATGTGAGAAATGGAGATTATACATTGTTCTTAACCTAGAAAATCCATTCATTGAATGTATAAAATACCTAAAACTCTTCATTTCTATATCCTTCTTGATTTTCTATATTTAAACCTCATTTTTTGCATGTTTTTTTATGGAATTCACCATTATTATTAGTTTATATAGGTTTATAAATTTTATAAAGTAGATAATTTTTCATCCTTTATTCTTAATCAATCCACTTGGATTTTTCAAACCTATTTTCTAATATGATTAGAAAATATTTTGGTGAATGATCTTCCTTCTTCTTTATTTTTTAATCATTATTTATAGAAACTATTTATGAACATGTTATAATTGGTCCTCTCCTTTTATCATTCAACACTTATTATTGTTAGGGAATATATTTCATAAATTCTTAAAATTTTGGACTACTTGGTTTCCCTTCCACACACACTTTCAACAGCCTTTATAGTACCCTTTTTATGATCCCTTTCAAACTCCACTCTATAATTGTCAATAATTAGCCCACTATAATATCAAATATTGATACTTAACCCAAAAAATTGATCTGAATGACATATTAGAAATAAAAAAGCTCTAAATATCCTATTTACCAATATAAACTCTTCATAATTAACTGAACACACTGACTATACCAACCACTATAGGTAAATCATTAATTTTGGTGCAGTCTTGGAACCAAATATGGTTCATCCAATATCCATCTCCAAACAGACACTAAATTCATCCTTTTTCTATCTAAGTTCATAAATTTCACAACCATGATATTGATCACCATCCGTTGATATATATTTCACTCAAAAAATATGTTTTTGAATCTCCCCGCTATAGTATTATTGATACCATCATCAATACTACATACACATGTCTAGTGCCTCATATCACATTATGATCACTATAGAAGATCTTATCCTAATAATATTAACACAATTTCTTTATTTAAAAACTATCATCTTTCAGAAACACAATATATTCAAAAAAAATATATTAAAAAATATTAGATAGAGAAATACAAATTATAGAAAAAATAACTTTAATAATCCCTCAAAAATTATGGTACTAAAAGCCCCTTCAACTAGGATGGATTATCCCAATAGAATAATCTCTATAGAAACCCACATCTCAGTACATACATGAAACCTATTTTTCCTATAAAAAACTAATGGGATGCACACACATTATTGATACAAGAGAAATAGACCAGAGTTCATTTATTTTTCTAATATTGAGCTAAGATATTACTCATTCAATTTACTATGTCACCCTCATACCGAGACTCACCAACAAACATTCATTCCTACCTAGTTTCAATAATTCTCCATGCACTTTCCTATGCAATGGATGTATCTACATAGATAGCTCAGTCTTTCTTAAATATCTCCAAGTAGTTGTCCAGATAAAATGAACCTAGTCATACCCATAATGAGTATATAAGACCATTTAAAAAAATAATTCATTTACAAATAAATTTCATTTTAAGGATGGCATGAAATGAATACTCCTTTTGAATTTAGTGGCATACTCCATTACTGATTCCCATAATGATATAGCTCAATGAATTCTAAAAACATGATTTATTCTATAAATTTACCATATCCTCTCATAGAAGAGGGAATGAAACTTGATCCATAAAACCTCATCATTACTTATTTTATAATCAAATGTATTTATCCATTCTGATTCATCTATTTTGAATTTAAAAACTTCTAGTTTCACCCATATATCCTCTAGAGTTCTAATCCTTTCAAATAGGAACTAAAAATTATTAAATATATTCTAAACATCATATTATCCTATTTAACTATGGAAAATTAGATATTTCTACTCCTAGAACTCATGGATAACTTAGAAAAACATTACTTTTCCTTTTCAAAGGCCATGGTCAATGGATCAAAGTATTTGTAACATAATATGAGGGAAAACCACTTGAGAATATTTCCCATGAGAACATAATTCCATCCTAATTATATGACTTGTTGGTGAATTTTGATTCAACTCCATCTGGTAATAACAACATTACTAATTAAAAACCCATCATTCCACAATCCTAGGCATGCATTATTAGAACAAAATCATGAAAATACCTTTAATCTATACTTTATAACAAAATATAATTTCCAAAACACCAAACCCTAAGGTTTATCATAATAATATTTGTGTTACATTCTTACACACCAAGTATAACAACCAAACCCCACACATTCACCCCTGATAATAAGAAACCATCTACCCCCTTAACTGATCTAACAAAGAAACTTCCTAACATAAATACACAATCAAATCACCTAGAAATCACCAAAATTCCCTATATCAAGAGTTTTACATCAAAATATCAAGAAAAACCCCAACAATTTTCACCAAATTGAGGGATTACTACCAACCCAAACCCCCAAAGACAAATCCAAACCATACCTAATACATAGCCATCATACTTCAAACTACTAGGAATATAATATCCTAACAAACCAACTAATGGTTTTCATCTACCATATAAACATGATTAATATATCATAAATCATAAAAAAACACATTAAAACCACTATTTTACAATCTATTAATTAATACACCATCAATAGGTTATTATAGAAAACCCCAATTCATATATTATTGATGTTTTAATTAATCAAAACCACTTTCAAATTAATTTTCTAAAAAAATGACCACAAATATTAATTTTTAAACCTACTTTCCTTTTTTAAAACCATTTTTCATAGAAAGGTAGTCATGAACATGTAGAAAAACCCCTATATTTCAAGTATGATTCATGAAATCATATTCTATTTCCACCCCATACTAAGTGTCAAACAAAAAATAATAGTCTCAACCTAAAAATAATACTTGAATAAATATCTCAATGATAATAGTGTAAATATATAATGGAAAACTACACCCTTGGGGACTTGGGTTTCCACTATACAAGTTTCCTTGATGCATAAAACTGGTGTATATCCTAATATCCAACCAAATCAAAATTTATCTACTAAATTCCCCAAAGATTAAAACAACAAAAAAATGTTTTCATAATAATTTTTAAATCATTGGCATGGTCTTGTCCAAACTGTGGTTATGTCGATGATGTTATAATACCTCTGGCATACCTCCCCGTATGGAAGAAGATTTCAACTATTGGTGAGAGTACATAATCATCATGGTGAGAATATAATCTCAGTATCATCACATATAATAATGTATAAATAACTAAATAAACATAAAACATTATAGTAAGTTCAAGGAATTAAAATTATGGTAAACCAATAATAATAAAAATATATATTTAATTTAGAAACAAAATGGGCTCATATCAAAACATATAGGCATTCATCAAGAGGAAAAGAAACTTGGTTGATAAAGTACAAAATAGATCAAATAAAAAATGGATAGTGGAGATATGACCAAAAAAACCAAGTCCCTCCCTACTCTAGTCCTCCAATACTCATCCATCACCTCTCACCAGGTCTCTTGTATGACTTGTTACCCAAAATACAATCATAAACTCTACACCAACACCAAGGTTCCAATATAGGGTATAATAAATACATATTCGTATGGAAATTCCATTTGGTTTCCTCATATATATCATATTATTTCATATAATCATGCATGAAAAATAAAAAAATAGTATAAAAAATATACAAGAAATAACATTTGGACATCAAGTGATAACTATGCCACCCTAACACTCAAACTCTCCTAATTTCAATAACACAAATGTATCTAGTTTTTCATACATCATTCGATATTGTAAACCACCTAAAATACCATAAACATATAAATTCCTACCATTGGAGAAAATAAATATTAGTGATATTTGATGGGTTAAAACCCTAAATACCTCTGGTGGGTAATCAGGAGATCTAACCAATCGAGGAGAAGGATCATCCCTAGGAGGTGGGGTACCACTTCAGAGGTGCACTAGAAGAGGAGGTTGAGTGGCTGTCTTGGAGTAGCATCGGTGGGGTGGTAGTGTTGGGTGGAAACGTCGGGGGAGGATTCTATAGTGAGGAGCCCACTGTGAATAGTATGAGAGAGGTCAACGGTTTGGAGAGGAGGTTTGTGGTGAGAGAGGTTGACGGTAGCGTGATAGAGGGAATTGATTGGAAGCATCGATGGGAGGGCACCGTGATGAGAGAGGTCAACAGTTTGGAGAGGAGAGTCATAGATCGGGGGAGGAGGAGAGCCCATCACATATAGAGAAAAAGAAACATGGATCTCTAGCCACAATCATCTAACTGAATCATGCCTATAAACAAGCTATATCCACAAACCTATAAAACTGTGGCTATAGGTCTGTGGCTATAGCCTAAATTTCTAATAGTGATTGTTTCAAATATATTATTATGGAACATGTTTTTTTTTCACGGGTTAACCATGTTTCAAATGGATTGTTATGGAACTAATTTTCCTTCCTTGGGTTAATCATGTCATGAAAATAATTATGGTTGTTTAAATGAGTTGTGATAAAACTAAGTCTCTTTGTTCTTTACTAATGTTGTGGTTCTTGGACATTATAAATGATGGGTGCACCCAAATAGCACAAGGTAAGCCTGTTACAACTTATCATTGGGTGGCCATGATAGCATTGGGTAATCACATTAGAGTATAACATGTGGGGGCCCCAATAGCACTAGGTAATCACATTAAAGCTAACATGGATTAACCCAGATAGCACTGGGTGAGCCTGTTATATCTCAAAAGATGGGTGCACCCATATAGAGCTCCATTTCATTTAGTGTTGAATATATTTAATGTTGGCTATCTATTTTCGAAATTAATAGGGTTTTGAATGTGTTTTATGATAATTATACTACAAGTTACCAAACATGGTTTTAATTACTAGTTATGGGGTTATAATATTTCTCATAACTAATATTTTATATCACATGGATCATGAATGTTGATTCTAATGAATATTTCCTTTTTTATGTCTTCATAATTGATGATCTAGGTATTTATGGGCATGAGTAATTTTATGATTCACTCAAGAACTCTAATTATGTATTCATACCCTTAAGAACATATTATCTTCATTGATGGAATTGAATTTCTAATGCTTATGTTTACTGTAGAGACATAGTTTTTTCCTAGTAAGAATTTATAATATTTATACATATATCTATAGAGCCAAGTGCTAAAACGATATGTAATTATGTGGCACAATGTGCCCAAAATGAATTTTATAAAAATATTAATTATATTTCATATTACACACACATGATTTATTAATGAAAATGGGATAAGTCTTAAATTGGATCTTAGATCAGAAATTTGAAACCGCACTTGAGTCTTGAGTGTGATGTTTACCCTATGGGTGAAATAAAATAAGTCAGTGTAGGGCATTCTGATAAAACGGTTTTTGGCAGTATGTTCAGTGGAATAATTATTTATTTATTTATTTATTTATTTCATTCGTTTCACCTGAACTATTTTTTCTGAAGATACATATCTATGGTGAATCCTATAGGATTAACAACAAAATCCCTGGGAGTATTGCAGATCGTTCTACCTCCTTTCATTGTTGAATCACATCTGATGATGATAAATCATTAGATCGAAGAATATCTGAGTGAAATTACTTCTTCAATTCATTGTAGAGTGAATTATTAGACAAAAAATTATTCAATCTCTGGGTAAGACTCATCAATTCTTGTTTTATTCCCTTTTAGATTAAATTTATTGAGAAACGTAATCTTTTTGCCTTTGATATGTGCTAATTGTAGAATTTCCATGTGCCCATTAATTAAAATTTGATTAGTTATTCTTTTTTTCTAACCCGAATCTCCCAATTGTGTTCGTTGGACATGAACTATTGGCCAATGATAGATAAACCGTTTTTGATTGTTATTTTCTCCAAAAAATCTTCACGTTCTTCACTAATTGGAATATGAGGTAATTGTTTGACTTATTCGGATGGGAATTAGCCTGAACAGACCCTCAAATTCATGAAAGATTCACATGAAAGAGACGGATCAAAAAAATGGATGTTTTCCATAGGATTGTGGCTTATGGGTGATATTTTTTATCATCATCATCCAAATATTCAATGGAATAATAACTCAAGGCATGTGATTCATACATTGAACACCCTCGGGTCAATATAATCTATTTCTGGGCATTGGATGGCCAGAAATGAAGAATCAGTACTAGATCCAGTAATTTTAGGTGAAGGTTAGTATAAATTCTCTATACTTTTAGAAATATTATTACATGAGTTTAACCATAAAATATAACCAAGTATTGTAAATTGTTGTTTATTTGGAATATTAGGGACATAAAACTGAAAACATGGGATGAAAAACATCTCTTATTTAAACTCCATAATAAGATCCTAACTTCCTTTAAGACCTTATATCTACATAGGATAATATAGGGAATATATTAAAAAATGGATGAGCAAAAAATCCCAATAAGGGAATAAGCATATGAATAAAGCATAACACATGGGTTAGAGGGCTTAACATGATTGAATAAAAAGACATGAATATACATAAGAAAGAATAAAATATGTGATGATGGTATCATTGGAGAATTGGAAACAACATACAACATGAAATAAGAATGATTCATTCTCATTGCACATGGATGAGCACGAGTCAAGGCTAACCACCAAGACTGTTGCACATGGATAAAAAGTCAAGGATAACCACCAAGACCAATGTACCTGACATCTCATGAGACTAAACATTACCCAATTCATTGGTGCACTATCTTGGAACCAAAGGCCACTTACATCATCCATGACCTAAACATGACTCAAAAATTCATTTATTTATTTATACCGTAAAATATAGTATTCACTATTCACAAAAAAAATCAACTATTTTAGAAAGATCTAAAAAATTTACCATAACAATTTTTCAACATGTAGAATTTAAAAATGGACTCCATTTTATGAAAATAATTTTATATATATGAGAAATTTATTTTTAAATAAAATCATTATTTATTAAAAAAATACCAAATTTAAAATTATAAATTATTTTATAACACTTTTAAAATTTAAATGAGGTCTCATAAAATTAACTTATAATCATAAGAAAACAAAATACTAATTCATGAATATATTTTATGAAATTAAATTTTCTTTTAAATCATTATAATAATGATAAAATAGTAAATAAACAACGTTTCAAAAAATGTATCAATACTTAATTTAACATTTTTAAAACATTTAGTTACATATACTATGATATAATTATGTCAAATTTTCATTTATAATATGGATAAGTTTTATATATAATTTCATTGGTGAGATTACTATTCTATTGGAAAGATTACTATTCCTAAGTATCATATTACTATTCCAAAGGTCGAGTTACTTTTCCATTAGTATAGGTTCCTTAATTTTTGAAAATTCCACTTATTTCATTAACTCATCGTTTATAATGATTGTATTATGTGATCTATGTGGTTTTATGTGATTTATACTATGTTACATAATTATAATAAGGGCAATTTCATTGATAGAATTTTGGGTCATTACATTCTTCTCCCTTTATGAAATTTTACCCTCGAAATTTCATTTTACACACTAAGGGGAAAACATGTGAGGGTACTTCTAATTCATTGTTTCCTTCGGTTCCCTTGTTTCCTCTTCTTACTTATGGTACTGACATAGTATGTTGACCAGGTGATTGCTCTTATTATGTATAACTTTATCTCGGTGATCGAAGATTCTAACTTGTTGCTCCTTGTAAGAGATATCATTATCTAACTATACCACCACTCAATTAAGTACATATGAGGGATATGATATGTACTTCCTAAATATGGATACATGGAATACATTGTGAAATTTATACATGGTTGGTGGAAGTTCTAGTCAATAGGCTAGAACTCCAACATGATCAATAATCTCAAATGGGTAGATGTACATGGGACTTATCTGTCCCTTGTTCCTAAATATCACGATCCTCTACCCTGGAGATATATGGAGGAATACCATTTCTTTACTCTTAAACTCTAGGTTTCATCGAATATTGTCTACATAAATCTTCTGTTGAATTTGGGTTGTCCAGATATGTTATTGAATGGGTTTCATCTCTTCAACCATTTCTTCATCCATTTCAGGTACTGGCATCTTATGTTCACCAACATCACCCTAGCATGTCATTGTTCTACATATTTTCCCATAAAATTCTTAATATGGAGTCATTTTAAAGCTTGAGTGGAAACTATTGTTGAAATAGAACTCGACTATAGGTAGATGTTGGTCTCATCCTTCTTTTATGTCCATAAAACATGCTCTTAACAAGTCTTCCAGTGTCTGAATAGTTTTCTTAGATTGGCCATCAGTTTGAGGATGATTAGTCATACTAAAGTTCAAATCCATGTTTAGATCAGGTTTAAGACTTTTCCAAAACATGGAGGTGAATCATGGATTCCAATCAGATAAAATCTACAGTGGTAATCCGTGTATAATCACCAATTCTTTGATGTATATCCATTCAAGTTGATTGAGTGATAATTCTTCTCAAATTATGATAAAGGGAGTTTTCTTTGTAAGATGATCCACAATGAACTGTATAGAATTATTCCCTCTGGATTTCTTTGGATGTCCAGTGATAAAGTCCATCATAATGTTATCCAACATCCATGTTGGTATGGATAATAGTTGTATCGTCCCTTTAGAATTTTTCATTTCATACTTCACTTTCTGACATATTAGGAACATTAATTTATATTTAGTGATTTCTTTATTAATATTTTCCAACTTATAATTTTCTCAGATATCTCGATATATCTTTGTGCTTCCTAGGTGAATAGAGAAGGTTGAGTTATGTGCATCATTAAAAATCTCTTTATTTGTTTCTAGATCATATGACACACATATTCATGACCCAAATCTCATGACTCGATCATCATCTATCTTGAACTCATGGGATTTATCATTTCTGATAGCTTCCTAACTTTTTTTGGTATTTCCAAATCATTATTTTAAGCACCCTTTATTTTCTACTTGATGGATGGTTGATAAATCATTTGAGAAAGTATTTATGATTTTTCATCCTTAAATATTCCCATGTCCATACTTTGAAGGTCTAAAAATGTTGGATCCTTCTCAATTCTCATTATTTATAAATATGAATGATCCTTTTTACTAAGATCATCTGCTAATTTATTTTCATTACTAAGAAGGCAGTGGATTGATTATTCATAATATTTAATGGGATATAACTATATTCACTTTTTTATATTATGATTTATCTGTGTGAATATATATTTTAGGCTTTTATGATAAGTATATATCTCACACTTCTCCCCATAGAGATAATTCCACCAGATATTAAATTCAAATATCACAACTTAAAACTCCAGATCATGTTTAGGATTGTTTTTCTCATTAATCATTAACTTACTTGCAGTGTAGGATATCACGTGATCATTTCTCATTAGTAGATAGCCTAATACCTTCCTTAAAGCATCATTGTACACCAAAAATAGTTCCCTACTTGAAGGGAGTGTCAGTACTAACATAGTGATACACCTCTTTTTCAACTCTTTGAAACAGTCTTCACATTCACTAGTTCAAACAAACATTACTCCCTTCTGAGTCATCTTGGTTAGTGGGCCTGACACTCATGATAAATTATTCACAAATCATTTATAATACCAAGATAGACCAAGGAAACTATGGATCTCGATTACATATTTTTTTCTAGTCGACTCTTCAATTTACTTTGTCTTGGAAGGGTCCATAAATATTCCCTTGCAAGTGATTGCATACCCCAAGAATGAAACTTATTCAATTCAAAACTCATGTTTACTATATTTTTCATAAATTTTCTCCCTTCACAATGTCTTCATCAAATTATTCAAATGATCCTCATGCTCCTCCTATCCTTTGGAGTATATCAGAATATCATCGATAAAGACAACCAAAAATATTCAAGGTAAAGACTTTATTCATTATGTCCATGAAAATTTACTGAAAATTAGTGATTCTGAAGGGCATCAGTATGAACTCATAGTGTCCACACCATTTTCAAAAGGCAGTCTTGGGAATATATTCCTTTCTCGCCTTCAATAGATGATATCCTGACCATAGTTCCACCTTAGAGAAATACTTGGCCCTATATAGCTGATCGAACAAGTCATTTATCTATGGAAGGGGATACTTGTTCTTCATCATGATATTATTTAGCTCACGAATATCAATGAAAAGGTTCATTGATCCATTATTCTTCTTAAAAATGAGTACTAGTGCACCACATAATGAATCACTTGGGAAAATAAAACCATTTTATAGTTTCTCATGTAACTACTTCTGTTCTTCTGGCTCAATGGTGTCCATTCTATATGGTTCCTTTAATATAGGCAAATATCTTGGAAAAATTCAATTGGGAACTCAAATTCTTAGTCATGAGGAAGACCATATAACTCTTATGGGAACACATCAGTGTATTCCCCCAGAACAATCATGTCATCGAGCATGATTATATACTTTTTCTCAATCAAGTGAGCTAGATATATTTATTCATAAGGAAATAATATCCACAGTTGAGACAATGATTTTGAAGTAGTTTCATATTTCTCCATACACTTGTACAGAATTGGAGGATACCTCATGATGTGAAGAGTGATCTACCTTTCCTAAAATTCGATGTTGTATTTTTATAAATATAGTCAATAAATACCCAATATAGAATAAAAATCCACCAAAGTAAGTAAAATAATAATTTATGGGAGGTTCATTCCACAAACATTAATTAGGGAGGAGTTATATACTTTGGATGAAATAATTTCACAATTTTCTATTCTCATAGATAACTCAACCTCAAAATTTTTTGGTGGTGTTTTAATAGTTATACTAAACTTGAAAGAGATGATAGAATGAGTAGAAACAAAATCAAATAGTAATGTCTCTATTAATTAATTAATAACTAGTGTAACTATCACCACATAATTGTTGGGATCCACCTCAGCAGTAGTGATAGAATATTCCCATTCTTGATGCATTGGAGGTTGTTGTTGATGATTGTCTCTAACAACCCTTGTATTTGGGGAACGGTTCGCATAATTCCCATGTTACTAGTAGTTTAAACGTTTTTCTATAGGTCCAGTGTTGATTTGAACATTACTATCTTATTCCATATTTGTGAGATTATTCATATCCCTTTTCTAGTTAATAGCAAGATTCCCCATTCTTCCACATTTGAATCATTTCCTTGTTCCCTTTGGAAAGTTCCCAGGATGATTCTTCCAACAATTTTGACACATGGTATGTTGGGTTTTATTTCCATCATGGGATTTATCTATTTATACTCCCATATTAAACTCCATTTTTGGATTTTTATCATTGATACCATGAGACCACTAATAGCCTCCTATCTCTATTTCAAGCTTGAGGTCACAAAAAACAATCTCTTTACAGCTGTCAAAGTCACGAATCTCTAATGCTTTCCATAGAATCAAATTTATTCCACTAAATAAGTGATCCACCCTGATTTTATTATAATAAAGCCTTGTGAATTTTTACTTGTACACCTTGATAGACTCATATTCCTTTTGTTTCAATCCAAGGAACTCCCTACCCATCTTAAGATGATGTATTTAGGGAAAATATTTATTGAAAAATATTTTATTGAAATAATCAAATTCCATGGAATCAATTTTCTCATGGATTTTTTGTTCTTGATTAGTGTCCACCGCTGATTATCTTTCCCATCAAAATGATATAATACCAATACAATATTCTCTTCTTATGATAACTATATGACATAGAATATCTTTTCAATGGAGTTAATCTGTTGTTCCATGATGAGGGGATCATAAGATCCACTAAACATTATAGACCTTTGAAACATGATGGATTCGATAAAAAATTGGTGTTTCTTTAGATAAAGAGGGTGTTACACATGATTCATGTTATTTTTTATAACTTGATCTTGTTGAGAAAGTACTTCATGAAGTTTTGAGCCCCTGTTTCAATCATATTTGGCATATAATTAGGGAAACTGATACATTTCATATCACATTGATTATTGTCATAGTATCTCCTATTTCAATCCATTGACTAAAAAATAAAGTATAATTATATGGGATTGAATACTTAGTTAATTATAAAATAAAAAAGAAAAATTGAACATAAAATGATAAACTTGTAAATGAAAATTATATCTTAACTTGTGATTACCTAGGTTTCAATCTAGGTTAACTATGGTGAAAGAATTATACCTAGGGTTATTAATAAATTTCTCCAGTCCAATTATTCAAAAAAAATAGACCATGATCTAATACCAACTATAAATTTCCTATAATTTTACTCAAATTATTACATGATTTTAACCATTAAATATAGAAAAGGATCATAAAGTCCAATTTCTTTGGAATATTTTTTATATAAAACTAAAAACATGGGACAAAAAAATATTTTATTTAAACTTCATAATGATCTCATAAATTCCATTGAGACACTACATCTTCATAGGACAGCCTTGGGAATACATGAACAAAGGGATGAGATAAAAACCTAGTAAGAGAATAAACATATAAATAAATTATAACACATGAGTTATAGGGTATAACATGATGGCATAAAAAGGCATGAATATATATAAGGAAGAATAACATATGTAATCATGGTATCATAGTATATGTGGAAACAATATAAAACAAGACATTATCATGAGTCAAGGATCATTACACATCGAGAATCATAAGTCAAGGCTTTCCACTAAGACCATTTTGCATGGAGTATAAGTCAAGGATAACCACCAAGACCATTGCACATGGAGCATGAGACAAGGCTAACCACAAATACCATTGCACATGACGTATCATGATACAAAAAATAACCCAATGAATTTGAGATTTATCTGGGTACACCCATTATAACATGTTTAAGAATATGTGTTCCGCATGAAAATAAACATAAGAGTTACCCATGGAAATAAATAGGTTTCATAATCATGTCATAATGAATAATAACTAGGCATATCATAAAAGTTTCCATGAAATAATGGATTTAAGTCATACATGGAAATTAATAAGGTAAAATAGGCATAGATCATGATAATTTATGTCAAAATAGAGTGAAAACATATAGAAATAGTTTTTAAGAAATTTTAGAAATAAAACATTTTATTGTGGTTTAAGGAAAACATTAAAGATAATTTAAAGAAGAAATGGAATAATAGTTTATATAAAACCATAATTGAACTAATATAGTTTTTTTATGATAAAATTATTGAATTTTGAAAAATAATTATAGCCTAATACAGATTATGGAATGCAACTGAAAAATATATTATAGACTTTTTGATGAGTTTTATAGTACAATTTCATCATTCGGAAGTGTTCATTTCCTTGGTTTTCATGATTCATTCAATTGTATACATGTATGGAAAATCATGTAAAAAGAGAATAACTTTTTATAGTTTAAATTATATGTTATGAATTAAATTATATAATATTAAATAGATATTAATATCATTTTTTATATGTTATGAGGATGAATCATTAGATAAAACTTTTGTGATAATCGTTGGGATTATTTTTCTCATTTTCGATCATTATAAACTAGCTTCATTTTATTATTTAATATTATGTATATATGTTAGTTGAAAAAAATAAAATAGGTTATGATAAATATATTATAATATTTTTTCACAATAAAATTTTTTTATTACCATCCTTGAAGGTGGTAAAGGAAAATGAAAATGCATCATCCACGATTTCGGTAAATTGATACATCACAAGTGATGCTTTCATTTATAGAATAAAATTGAGAGAGAGGAATGATTTTAATGATGGATCTTCCATTAACATTATATAATTACATTATATAAATGATACTTTAGTTATCATAGAACGTGGACAATGGTATGTGAGGAGAATATAAGAAAATAAAAGAACATGAAAAGAAACTAAATAAAAAAAAGAGGGTTTTACCTCTTGAACTTCTTCTCCTTGAGAACATCCTTTGGGAAAAGGGTTTGGTATTTTATTGATTAAAAAGGTTAATATAAAAGAGGGAGAGACTTGGTATGAGTATTGGTAACAAATTGTACAATATGAAAGGCTTTTGAAGTGTGAGTAGAAGAAGTGGTGAGGGGTGGAGTTTATAGTGGAGGAGTATGGTGTTTTTTGATTATTCTATTCATTGTTTTATTATTTTTATCAACATAAGAAATCATATTGATCTTGTGACTAAATATAGTAAATAGTTCATGTGATTTCATACCAATTTCAACTTACATATTCTATGACTCAATAATGACTCAAAAAATCATTTATTTACTTATACAGTAAATTATAATATTTCACTATTCATAAAAATCATCTGTTTTAGAAAAATACCAAAAAATAATCATGACCATTTTTTGAAATTTAGAATTTAAAAATGGACTCCATTTTATGAAAATAATTTTCTATATATGACAAATTAAATTTTTAAATAAAATCGTCATTTATTAGAAAAATACCAATTTTAAAATTATAACTAATTTTTTAACACTTTGAAAAATTAATTATGGTCCTATAAAATATTATTATAATCATAAGGAAAAAAGTACTATTTCATGAATCTATTTTATGAAAATAAATTTTTCTTTAAATCATTATATTATTGATAAAATTGTAAATAAATAATTATTTTTCACATAAATATCAATAATTAATTTAATATTTTTAAAACAATTATTTACTTATACTATGATATAAATATATCAAATTTTTATTTATAATATGGATATTTTATTTATATAATTTTATTGAGAGGTTAATATTTTATTTCTAATATTACTATTCATAATGGTCACATCACTATTTCAAAGGTCAAGTTATTGTTCCATTAGTTTAGGTTCTTTAATTTCCAGAAATGCCACTTATTTCAATCATTCTTCATTTATAATGCTTGTATTGTGTTATATGTGTTGGTTTATGTGATTTCTACTATATGAAATAATTATATAAAGGGAAATTTCATTGATTTAATTTTGGTCCATTACAATGAGGCTCGATTTGAAGGGGCGAAGTCAAATTTGGAGCATGTAACATGGATCTAGATTTCTATGGAAAACTTGACTACACTACATGTTGTTCAATGGAAAATTTGTGTATATCCCCTATTATGTGGAGGCTAGGGTTTTTGAAAACTTATAAGGACAAAAAAACATGTAGTCTCCCTAAAAACCATGTACCACTTTCTTGGGTGGTCAAGCCATTTGGTGGATCACACAGAGAAGCCCCCATGTGGAAAGACACAGCCAGACACATGGCCATGTATAGAAGTACACATACATGACCATAGTGCATGATCAGGGACCCCGAGTGTCTTGGACACACCATGTGGCCTCCCTACATATCGTGTAGTGCTACTTGGATTAGTGAGTCATGTAACTTCAGCTATGCAATGAGTATATGGAAAGAAACCACATGCCATGTGGGTCCCCTCATAAGTCGTGTACCCTTTTGTTACTTTTAAGGAAACTTTAATCTCTCATATATTCTTTGTTTGAATTCATATTTTGGCCAAGAATTATCCTATCATGATTGTTTTCCACATACAACCTGATGTTGGCCTCTATTATGGGTTTGATACATGATGCAAGATATTCCAAGTTGGTATCTTGTTTAGGTGACACTCGATAATGAAAATGACCACACAGGGTCACCAAAGGCTTCAAAGTGGATCCCTCCTATGGAGTTAGGGAATGGGTCCTCTATAATTAGAGAGTGAAACCCTCCAATCAAAATAGGGCATCAGTCCTATGCCTACCTACTAGTTTGGAACCCTCCCATAGAGTCAGGGCATGAGTCCTATATTATAGTGGAACCCTCTTGTATAGTCAGGGCATGGGTCCTCTACTATTAGAGTGGAAACCCCTTTTTGGAATACGTTATGGGCCCTCTATCTATTTACCATTAGTATGTAACCCAACCACTGAGAAGGTAATGGTTCTCCTATTAACTATTAGAGTGGAAACCTACTATTGGAAAATGGTATGGCTACTCTATATATCCACTTAGAGTAATCCTACTATTGTTCCAGGGAATGGGTCATCTACCTAGATATTTTTTCGCTTAAATTGTGTGGCACAATGATAAGGTGTGTCTTGACTTTTATGTTTTCTATTGGGAATCATTTATGAAAACATTGAACTGTTGGTGACTCTTTTTCCTGGGCTGGTTTGTGAGACGAATATCCCCATTCTATCTCATTTATGACTCTTTGGTTTGTGCATATATATATACATATGTATCCATGTTGTTGGATTATGTTACTCTACTTCCATGGGTTGCAAAGACATGTAGGGTATGCCACATGTTTCGGTGTTTATCTTCATGTGGTTAGATGAGGCTACTCTCCTACTATGGGTGGGAAAGACACAATGTGTAGTCCACCTAGACACAATGTTGAGCCCCTTGTGTTTGTACAAGGTTTATTTTTTTTCTTTAGGTTGATGTGTATCTTTTTTACTATCTACAATCATCATATTACAACTATGTCTCTTAAATATCCCCCTTTCAGCTTTTTGGGAATCATACTAGATATGTATATACCCACCCCTAAATGGTATTTTACTGCATGGGTCATGTATTATGCAGAAGATGGATTTGTTAGAAGTGACTAAATATGATCTTACGGATACATGGTTATTTGTACCATGTACGATGGTCATATATTGGAGATTATAATATGGTGTATCTCTGTAGTTTACTTTCCATTTTGATGGGTGGGTACATATTTTTGGATGGGAGTTTGTTTGGCCCCTTTACTTTTTAGTTTTCACTATCATACTCTTATACACCCAAGAGGTTTTTCATACATGGTTTAGATTATATTTGTTTCATATTTCAATTTTTATTCCTCTTCACTTCTACATTGAGATGGTATGGTGTCTATAAAATTACATTATGCAATGGACTCCCAATGTTAGATATGACTTTAGGCACTTGTCGTTATCCCCTAGCTGATGAAGAAGGGCTTGATTTTGTTGTATCTTGATCCCTGGTTAGGTTCGGGTTATGATATATTTGTATCAAAGGTTTTTTTATCCTTGGGATAGTGTTTAGATTAGTCCCCTAAGAAGGATTGTTTTTTGGGATTTAAGGAAATATGTTCAAAGTATTTTGAGTGCATATCTTAGGCTAGAGAATCTAGTGATTATAAGGGAATCTGACGTATCCATTAACCTAGACCTTGGATACCTTCTTATTGAAAAATACTATCAAGACATTGGTTGCAGGGATAAATGGTAAATGCATCATATAGGATTGAGTATTTGACTATCTTTCTTTGGTCAAATCTCCATTATATATATATATATATATATATATTCTCATCTGACTGTGGTACGTCTTGATAACTTTCAGGATGCCTCTGCGATGATAGCTAGCCAGGATACTAGTTTCAGATCATGAAGATGATCAGATGTGTGATGAGGACTCGTTTTAGGGTCCATCACATGAGATTATTCCTCAATATTGGTAGGTAGAATCACCCTCACATGTAAATAATAATATCATCACAGAATAGAAGGTTGAATATTCACATATTCTTAGCGCACTCTTCAAGTTCTAGCACTAGAGGCTGCTGAGGTTCCATGGTGAGCAAGATCCCTAGGTAGTGGAGGATTAGATAGAGTCCTTGGTTTAAGTCTTAAGTCACTTAAAACACTAAAAGAACATGTGGTTTCCCAGGCAGATAGATTTTCTATAGAGTAGCTGGGCGCTGGTGGAATCCAGTTACCCAGATTCATGATGAGCCAAAACTCTCATGGCCCGACTTCCGACAGCTATTCTGGGAGGAGTACTAACTGTCTAGTTTTTTCCTAGTATATATTCAGGATCTTATAGAAATTATATATGGATGGATAATGGTGTATGATTATATTATGAGGTTTATAGATCGTACAATATACTCCCTTGATATGATCATGGATGGATACTTCAGAGCACAAACGATTAGGAAGAGACTCCATCGAGAGATTTATGCTAGCATGGTACCCTTGTGTATTGCCACCTATGATGTGGTGTTAGAGCAGTAAATAGGGATAGAGATATTCCTATAAATTTTAAACTAGGAAGATGGAGCTAGAAATGGGTGTCAAAGAGTTGAGTCATATGCAACAGCTAGCAGGCATCCGTCAACAGGATCTTGGTACAAGATATCCTATCGTGACCAAACATATATGCATGGTCATGTGGCATAGGGACTATTTAAAAGGAAAAGGTATCATGGAGAGGGGCAGTGATATTCTAGCTATGTGAGAGGTCACATAGCACATGAATACCTAACCAAACATACTGAGGAGCATAAATAGATTATTGAAGGACCTCCATGATAGAGGCAGTGTTGTGATCATTAATTTAATAGGAGAGAGTAGGGAGACCACCATAGAGGTTGAACTAGAATAGGAGTAGGAGGAGGTATTTTTGGTTTAATAAACTATGAGATCCTTCCACCACCACCACCACCACTAGGTGGTCTACTTCAGGATTAGGGGGGCTAGTGGTTGGGGTCGGAAGTAGTCTCTAGAGGCTTATGACCCCACAACACACTCGATGATTAGAGGTATAATTTTTGTATTTTCTAATATTGATTTAGTATTTAAATACATAAGTTCTATACATTACATTATCCTTATACATCTAGTGCAAGATTCGAATCTTCTATTCGAGGTTCTAGTGCAGTAGCTTCATCTTGAGGTTTCAAAAAGGAAGGCTTGTTTTATATATTTTATCTAATGGTATTGAAAGTTGTCACTTGGTGAAGATAGGTTCACATGGGACTATTTTTTCATCATTATGGAACCCTATGAAATTATCTTGATTATGTATTGGTTTTCCATGGTCCAAGACTAGATTTATTTTCACCATAGATGAGTTAGATGCCTTTGTAGTGATGGGATGAGATTCTCATTTGTGGGTGAGAGATATCACATGGTGAGACGAGTGGGTTATATAAGCATGATTCTACAACCCATAACCAATTATTTGGTGAGTATTTACCTTTTTATAATAGTATCTTTAAGAATTTGTATTCCTTTAGTCATGTAGAATTATTTGGATTCCTTCCTCAAAGAAATTCAAGGACTACCTCAAAGGGAGGAGATGGATTTTTTATCGAATTACATTCTAGGATGGATCTAATATCTTATGTGCAATATCAAATAGACCTTACTGATCTTCGAGAGCTACAATTACAGTTGGAGGATCTTTGAGAGAAGGATTTCATTAGGACCAGTCTATCCCCCTAGGAAGCCCTAAGGTTTTTCATGAAAAAATCGGATGGAAGATTTCCACTTTTCATCAAGTATAATTATGTGAACCATGAAATAATAAAGAAAAAGTACCCATTTTAATGTAATGAAGACTTATTGGAACAATTGTGATGCGTGGGGTGGTTCTTGGGGAATGATCTCAAGTTCGGATGCCACTATTTTCGGCTTTACAAGGATCATATTCTAATGATGGTATTTTATATGTTTCTATGGACATTACGAGTTCCTGGTGATTCCTTTCAGTGTGATGAATGCCCACAGCATGTTTATGTAATTGATGAACCAGATGTTATAGACATAATTGGACTAGTATGTGGTTATCTTCATTGATAAAAAACTCATCTACTCTGTGAAAAAGGAGGATCATGTAGAGAACTTGAGGTTGGACCTAGATTTTCTTAGGGACAACCAGCTTTATGGTAAGATATCGAAGGTCCAATTATTGATTCATGAGGTTAAATTTATATGGAATATCATTTATTTTCATGATTTTCTCATGTAATCATTTAATATTGATTCAGTTATTTATCGGGATCCATCCAAGAGTATGTTATAGGTGCAGAGTTTTCTTGTATTGTAAGGTTACTAACAGAGGTTTGAGGAAAACTTCTCCAAGATCACAACCTCTTTGACCCCCCTGAAATGGAAAGAGAGTCACTTTAACTAGATTGATCAATGTTTGAGGTCCTTCAAGGAGTTTATAATGAGTATGATGAGTAATTCTATGTTGATACTTATGGAGGAGGGAATGAATTACATAGTGTATTGTTATGACTCATGAGATAGGATCTACTACATGTTGATGCAGCAGTAGGTATTTATCACATACGGGTCGAGGAAGTTGATACCCCATAAGAAGAACAATGTGAATTAGGGCATATAGATAGAAATGATAATCTTATCTATGAGGATGTGGAGTAAGTATCTTTTGGGAGATCACTTTTTTGTCTACTTGGACCATCAGAGTCTCAAGTATGTCTTTACGCAAAGTTACTTGAACTAGAGATGGAAGAACTGTTTAGATTTCATGTAGGGCTATGAATTTGTAATAGTCTATAATATGGGTAAGGTAACCATAGTATAATATTACCTTAGAATAAAATCTCTAACTCACTTGGTAAAAGAGGCTTATGACCAGTCATCTTCCCTATAGGTGATCCTGATGAAGTGGGAGAGTACAACTTTTTTTCAATCGATGGTGTCGACTCCTCTGCTTCTAGACCATGTGAGAGATTCCCAGCTAGGAGATATTGACTATGTAGTCATTCATGATCAGATATCCATGGGTTATTCACTACATGGTTATTATGAAGGAGGTAATCATTCCCTCTTTTTCTAGGGCCTGATGGTGGTCCTAGTCATGATGAGGGAGGAGGTGATGTGGGAGTTCCACACTTATCCCCTTACTATATATACTGGTGTGGAGAAGATGTATAGAAACCTTTAGTGGAATTTTTTTTGGTTTGGACTGAGATAAATCATGGTTGATTTAATCTCTCAGTACCTCACCTATCAGTAGGTGAATGCTGAGCACCAAGTTTTGGTAGGTTTGTTGTATGCCCTTAATAACCTAGAGAGAGAGTGGGATTTCATGTCCATGGACCTCATGATAGGGATTCCATGAATAGTGAAGATTCATGATACAATCTAGGTGATATTTGATTGAATCATGAAGTTGACACACTTCCCTGCTATCTGGGAGTAGAGTTCAGTAGAGAGATTGGGGAAGATGTACATATGAGAGATTGTTTTCCTCTATGGGGTTCACTCGATGATTGTCTCTAATCATGATGTGTGGTTCTTATTATATTTATGGAGAGGCCTTCAAGAGGAATTCAGGACCCAAATGAGGATGTGTACAACCTTTCACCCCCAGAATGATGGGAAGACTGAGCTCACTATCCAAGTGATGGAGGATATGTTGAGGGATTGCATGTTAGACTTTGATTGGGGCTGCTAGGATCACTTTAATTTGGTATAGTTTGTGTACAATAATAGTTACCACTCTACTATCAGCATTACACCTTTCGAGGACCTATACGTGAGACCCTAAATGTCACCCTAGTGATGGAAAGAGATTATAGAGGCATCTATTGTGGGTCCAAAGTTGGTGCAGGTGATGATGAAAAATGTCCAAGTCATTCGTGAGTATATGAGGATAGCCAAAGTAGGAAGAAATATTACACAGATCATCATTATAGACCCTTGGAGTTCGATCATGGAGATTATGCTTTCTTGAGAGTCTCCCCATGAATAAGACTAGGGTGGTTCAGTAGGGGAGGAATTCTATCCATGAGGTTTATCATGTTATTCAAGATCATTTATAGGGTTGGTGAGGTTTCTAACCACTTCAACCTACCCCCATAGCTATAGAGGGTGTACAACATCATTCATATGTCATGGATGAAGAGATACATGCATTATTACACGCACATCATTGATTGGGGTGAGCCGGACATCAAGGATGGAGCCACTTTTGCAGAGAATCTGATGGAAATAAAGGATTGATAATAGATGAACCTTTTTGGATGCATCATCCCCTTAGTTTTCATATTGTGGTAGTGCAAGAATGTGCAGGAGAGATCAAGGGAGTGGGAGAACTAGATGCGGGCTCGTTATAATGAGTTGATTGATTAGTTTTTCTTTTCAGTGATGAATATCTTGAAGTAGAAAATGATTTAGAGAGCCTTTTTTTCTTGGTAATACATTGCTATATTTCTATATATATTTCTATATCCATACGCTAAGATGGAGTTCAATTTTGAGGCCTAGTGTGGTTAGAATTAATTTTATAAAAATATTAACTATATTTTATATTATGTGTGCACAATTTCTTTTGTAAAATGATATAACTATTAAATATGAGCTCAGATCAAGAATCTAAGACCACAATTAAATTTAAAAATATTATTTTTACCCTAGTTACAATCTAAAATAAGTTAGAACAGGGTGTTTGGATAAAGTGTCCATTGGTGGTAGATTCAATTAATTAATTAATTCATTCATTCATTCATTCATTAATTTGACCAGAATTGTTTTTCATAGAAATAAATCTATATGGAGAATCCTCCATGGTTGGTCACATAAAAACATGGAGGATTTTGGATCATTATTCATCCTTCCATTGGTGAATCACATTTGATAATGATGAATCTCTAGATTGGAGCAGATTAGAGCATAGTTAACACAGTTACTTCTTCCTTTCATTTACGAGTGTGTCCATTCAGGAAGAATGGTCCAATCTCTAGGTAGGACTCATCAATCCATGATTTATTCTCTTTTGATTAAATTCACTAAGAAATATCATCTTATTACCTTTTATATACACTAATTGTGTCCTTTAAATGTACCCAGGCATTGAAATTTAATTGGTTATTCTTGTTTTCTAACCCAGATATCCCAATTGTGTTCATTGGATAAGAACTCATGGACAATAATTGATGATATTTTTTTAATTATTCATTTCTCTTATAATTCATTATGTTCTTATCTAATTTTCTTTCACGTTATCGTATTAACTTTACCAGATGGGACTGAGCCTGATTGGAACCCCACATTCATGACAGATTCACATGCGAGAGATGGACCAACAAATTGTGGGTGTTTTAGGTAATATTTTGGGTTTTGGGTGATTGTTTTGATGATCAGAATTCAAATAATCAATGACAGAAGAACCCGAGGCATGTGATGCATATGGTGAACCCCCACAGGTCAAAAAAACCAATTTTTAGCCACGAGATGGCTAGAAATGATGAATCGGGATAAGATCCACCAATTACGGGAAAGGAAGAGGCTCAATTAGAAGTATTGAAGTCACATCTAGAGTGTGGAACATGGATATATATCTCTATGGAAAACTCCACTACACATCATGTATTTCAATGAACACAAGGTGTGTATCCCCTATGTTGTGGAATCTAGGGTTTTGGAAAATTTATAAGGATGGAAAGGTGTGTAAACTCCCTATATGTTATGTACCACTTTCTATGGTGGTCGATCCATGTGGTGGAGCACACAAACAATATTGTATTTAGATTGATATGACCAGACACATGACCATGTACTGATGTACAAGAACATGGCAAAAGTGCTTAGGTAGTGACGTTGGGTGGCTTAGACACACTGTGTAGCCTCCTTACACATTGTGTACTGATGCATGGGTCAATGAGCTATATACCTCTAGGGACACAACCAAGAAGTGGAAGGGGACCACATTTCGTGTGGGTCCCCTCACAAGCCATGTACCCCTTGGTTATATTTTAGGAAAATTTAATCTCTCATATCTCCTTCACTTGAACTTATATTTTTTCCCTTGGGTAGACGATATTGTTTGTTTTTCTAGGTAGAACATGATGGTTTCCTATGTTGTATATTTTGAGATATGATGAGAGATATTACTCATATGGTGCTTATTTAGGCGATGCTTGACAAGAGATGTGACCATAAATGTTCACCAAAGGCTTTAGTGTCTAACCATCATATGGAGTCTAGTAATGGATCCCCTAACATCAGAGAGTAGAACCCTCCTATTGGAATAAGGAATGGGTCATATACCTACCTATAAGAGTAGAACCCTCCTGATGGGGTAGGGAATGGGTCATCCATATTTTAGAGTGGAACCCTCTGACTAGACTGGGTATGGGTCCTCTTTCTACCACTATAGTGGAACCCTTCTATGGAGTTAGGGCATGGTTCCTCTACCATCAGAGTGGAACTATCCTACGGAGTTAGCACATGGGTCCTATATTATCATAGTGGAACCCTCCTGTAGAGTCCTGGAATGGTTACTCTACTATTATTGTGGATCCCTCCTACTAGAACAGGGTATCAATCCTCTATTTATCTACCATTAGAGTGGAACCCTCATGCTGGGAACAGAATGGGTCCTTTATCAATTATTAGACTGCAAACCTCCAATTCATATAAGTCATAGGTACTCTATTTATACATTAAGTGGAACCCTCATGTTATACCAGGGCATGGGTCTACTACCAAGATATTTTTTCCCCTTGACTATCTGAAACAGGGATGAGGTGTGGTTTGAAATGTATTTTTTCTCCTGGGTGTCATTGATGGTCTTCTGGAACTGTTGGTGACATTTTTCCTATGAAGGTCTATAAGAAGGAGATATCAATTCTCAATCATTTGGGCTTCTTTGTTTTGAGTAGATATATATATATATATATTTGTATATATATACATATGCATCCATGTTTTTGTATTCAGTTATTCTTATGTCATGTGTTGCAAAGACACACAAGGTATGCCACATGCTTTTCATGTTTAGATTATCTTGATTGGATGAGGTTAATATATAGCTATGGGTGGAAGATACTCGACATCTAGTCCAATTACACAATATTTTGGTCCTATTATTTTTAAAATTGGTTTCCTTCTCTTTCTGTGGGTTGAGATGCATCTTGTTTACTATCTACTTTCTTTCTATTCCTACTATGTCTCTTTGTGCTCTCCCTTTTGTATTTTGGGGAATCCTACTAGGTATGTATATACTCACCCATGTATGGTATTTTCCCACATGTGACACTTCTTATAAATATGAAAAATAAGTTTTCAGTGAACATAGTGGAGCTTAGGGATACATAGTGGTTTTGACCACATATAATGATCGTAGCTTAGAGATCAGGGGATGGGTTCTCTTGGTAGTTTACTTTTCAATTTTTTCTGGTTGGGACATACTTCGGGTTGGGCATGTATCTTTTCCTTTTAGTGTTTAGTTTTCATTTTCATACTCTTGTACATATTAGAGTTTTATCATGATTAGTTTACATTCTAATTGTTGCATCTTTTTATTATTATTTCTCTGCACATCTGAATTGATATGGTGAGGTGCATTCATATAGGTACAATAGGTAAATGCCTCCTCATGTTAGATATGCCTTCTGAAGCTTATCTTAATACCCTATATTATGGATCCATGCTTGGTAAATTTCCAGATCAAACCCCATTTATGATTGGGTCATGACATTTACCCTTACTGAGCATCTGATATCACCCTTATTATGTTTACTTTCAACTAGGTTTTAAATAATTATGTTAAACTAGTTAGGTATAGAATGGATTTCATATGGACGTTGATGATGTATTATTACGAAATATAAAAGATTGGTTATGTGGTATAAATTATTATTTAAATTCATGTTAATTATTTATATAAGATTTTATCCAAATTATCCAAAACTCTAAACCTAAAAGGATGTCGAGGATAAAAGTGATCCAATTTTTAATTTTGATGTGGTAAGGTTTACATGGAAAAAAATTGGGTCACGATTATCATTATCAAATCCAATAATCTAATTTTCATTATTTCATCATAGGATCCAGAAGTGCGGGTATCTGATATATTATATTATGACTGATTTATGATTCCAAAAAACTTATGATGTTTGTATTTTTTTATGAGAGAGATTTATTCCATGATTTATGATTAATGATATTAGACTAATTGAGTATGAATTTTTTTAATTTATGACCATATTCTCATACCATTATTCTTATTTTATTCACAATCATAATCAATGATTGATATCCATTATATGTTCCCTTATTGAGCATCTGATCTCACCATTTCTTATGTTTCCTTTCCTTGGGATAAAAAGAAAAGTTTTAAGTACGGAATTTCTCAGAATGGTATTATGTGGGAAGATCAATATGGGAGATTTTGAATATATTTCATCAAATAATAATTTTGGGTTTCTAATATCCAAAGACATTAATCTTTTATTTTTATTTCATGGATTATAATGTTATTTAAAGAATATTTATCTAATAATACCCAGAAAGCTCATCCAGAGACAAGGTCTCTGGCCATTTATTAAAATAAAGGAAAAGTACAGCAAGAAGCATAACAAGCCAAGAAACACAACTACATGTCATAACAACCATACCCATCATCATTCTCATAATCAAGTGCTTCATCCGCAGTGGCCGAATCCCATTCTGAGCTTTCATAATGCTTCAGAATCTTAGCATACTTTCTCCTGAGATTTAACTTTTCCAGAATAAAAACTCCTCAGAAGGCTGAGTAACTTTGCCTTTGTTGACGGAGGACCTAGTGAGCATTGGCTTTGGCATAGAGGAGTAATCTCTCCTTTGATTTCTTCTTTTTGTATTGGTCATAACTTCTTCCTTCCCTGACTCAATCTTCTCTCCAACCTAAATAATATCACTATAAGAGGTCCTGACCCTCCTGCCTGCATTCTCCTTTTCACTTTCAGATATATCTCTCCAATTTCCATAGATACTCACCCCCTGGAAGCCATCATTCACTCCTTGTTCTTTACTAATGAGACTATTAGCATCAAACATTGATAAGCATTACGGATGTTCCATAAGTTCAAGATCACCATGAACCTCCTGCAAAATATCTTCTTCACGTACAACATTTGGGGACTGAACATCGGACTGTATTTTGTCACCATCACTCCTTTTTGTCTCCTTGTAAACATGAAAATTCCTACCATGATTACATTATTTACCCATGTTATGTGTCTCGTTTCCATTAAGATCATCAAAAAATTCAACAGTTGTCTTGCCATGAGACATGGAAGATACATCTTGCTTCACTATAGCCGGATCCTGAAACAATTCCAAACCATCATTCATCAAACCCTCAAAGCAATTTCCAAGTGCAATGCTGGTCACTTGCTTTCCCAGCTACTGCTTTATCCCGAATGAAACCTTCACCCATCCTCCATTTTCATCCAAAGGCATGCCTGCCTGAATACCCACAGGAGGGATGCCCCTCACTGCAACATTATTCCCATCAGATTTAGCTGCTGGGATCACAAAATCCACCATATATCCTGTTTTTTCAACCTCAAGAACTTTCCCATTGGTCCCGGCTGGTTGTGTAGCTTGGATATTGTCCACCAGACATCCTGTACACTTTCCAGCCACCACATCCACCCTCGAGTTCAGAGACACCTCCACTGACTTCAAATGGACTTCGCTAACAGGATCCAAGACCTATTTCCCTAGCCGATGCTGCAAGATCCCCGCAACCAAACCATCCGATGAAACCTGCAAATCAACCCTTATACCCCTGTAAACATCCTTCTGATGCCCAACTTTGAGACACCGGGAGCAGTACTCAAGCCACGACTCAAACACCATAGACTGGGTTTTTTTTTATATACATTTTTTCAAAAAAAAAATTTTGAAAATAGACCTAGGTTAAAAAAAATTATTTTTCTACCCCCCAAAGGCGGCACCTGGTGTGTCGCCTTTGGGGAATTTTCCGCCCAGGGAAAGGCGGCACACCATGTGCCGCCTTTGCCCAAAAACTAACCACAAAGGCGGCACACCAGGTGCCGCCTTTGGTTAAAATTTTTTTTAAAAATTTTTTTTTTATTTTTTTTGTTTTGTTTTGTTTTATATATATATATATATATAACAAAACTTTTTCGAAGAATTTTTTCTGCTATTTATTATCCAGTGGTTCTGCCATTACAGCAGTCTGGATTCTAACTGATACCCTCACCCAGGACTCCCTTTTATAAGGGAGTTTGCCCTGAAAACAATACTGCATTTCCGATGTGGGGTTCTGGTTCTCCTTTTCCTGCACAGTACATTCTGCGTTTCCGATGTGTGATTCTGTTTCAAGTACGCGACTTCGAAAGACTATAAAAGATAAACTATAAGACCAATACAAATAAAATTTTAAAAACTGATTAAACATATAAGAAATAGTTGAAAACAAAAATAATTTCATAAAAAGTGTTGATACAGATTAATTTATAAGCTTTCAAAACCACCCACTTGAAACTTAAACATATTTCAAGTACGTGACTTTGAAAGCTTATAAAAGATAAATTATAATATCAATACAAATGAAACTTTAAACATTGATTAAACATATAATAAATAGTTGAAAACAAAAATAATTTCATAAAAAATGTTCACCAAAAACAATTTATAAGCTTTCAAAACCATCAACATGAAACTTAAAAATGTTTCAAGTTTCCAACTTTGAAAGACTGTAAAACATAAACTATAAGACCAATAGAAATGAAACATTAAACATTGATTAAACATATAAGAAATAGTTGAAAACAACAAAAACTTTCTAAAAAATGTCCATAAAAATTAATTTATAATCTTTCAAAACATTCTACTTGAAACTTAAAAATGTTTCAAGTACACGAATTTGAAAGACTATAAAACATAAACTATAAGACCAATATAAATGAAACTTTAAACATTGATTAAATATATAAGAAATTAATAAATTTTTTAATTTTAACTTAGTCCTTCTAACTTTGTCGTAGCATTCAGATGCATTCCAACAATGAAAACCTCAACCAGCTTATGTGCTTTACACACAATAGAAACATCTTTGCAATTTTGTCATGCCCCTGAGTATAAATCAACCTCAAAAGCTGTAGATAATTTTTCTTGGTAAGGTGAGATGAGAAGGGAGGTATTATACCATCAGGAAGAGAGATTCTAGAAATGTGCAATGCTATGACAAACCTTTAAATGAAATGTGTCAGTTCCCCACTAGATGTGCATGTTCCTTCAAAATTTTCAGGCTGGAGATAATCCACCTTAAGTTTCACATAGTCTTATGTCTTCCATGTATTAATGTCAAACACTTCAACCAATTTGTTTACTTTATGGGGAAGTAAAACCTCATTCCTTTGAATATGCACATTACCATGAACATATAAGATCATCATTTTGCAAGAAAAACTACTAATCTCATGTTCACTGAAATACCCCTTAACGTAAGAATGATACAAATAGTGTAAGTACCCAATAGCAAGATTCCAATCCATTTTGACTGGGCTATGTGGAATCATTGGTGTTTTCATCTGATTAATAATTTAAAAGGTTTCAAAACCACCTTTCTAAAACTCAAAAATGTTTCAAGTAAGTGACTTTGAAAGCCCATAAAATATAAACCATAAGATCTATTGAAATGAAACTTAAAACATGGATTAAACATATAATAAGTAATTGAAAATAAAAACCATTTATTAAAATTTGCTGATGAAATACAATTATAAGCTTTAAAAAATACTTCTTTCAACTCAAAAATATTTCAGATATGAGACTTTGAAAGCCTATAAAATATAAACTTAATGACGCATATAAATAAAACTTAGAACATAGATTAAACATATAAGAAGTAGTAGAAAAGTAATTAGTTAATTCTGGTTAGGGGGAAAACTGTTAGACCCTGGAATTGAAGGATAATGGGGATGACAAGGAAACATCAACCCCCACGCCCACCCCTTCCACCCATTCAACCAACTTCGGTAACTCCTATAGAAGTAGCTTTTCAAAAAAAATGAAATGTCACCCCACCACAGCTTCCTACATCCATATTAACCCCCCAATTCAGTTTCATTAAATGTGGACAGCCCCCATTTTTACCAAAGTCAATGATGCACTATTAAACCACCACTTTCAACCCCCCGCCTCAATAATACAAAATGCTTTGAGGGATGAGAAATGATTCGACGCATTTCAATGTTCTAAAGTCAATGAGAAATGATTCGACGCATTAAATGTGGACAGCCCCCATGGCTCATACTCTACCTGATCTGATAGGTAGAATCGCATCGTACGTACACCTGTGATACAATGCTCTGCTCGATTGTCCCAGATGGCGACATATTGGGCATGTCGTCGTCGCCAATCGACATGTTGTCTCCCCGTGAGCTTCAATCCATGAAGCGCTGGTAACTGTCGTGGTGCAGGTGGAATCAGCTGAACACAGCAAAACTGACGCATAACTCTATCGGGCTGGTGACACTCAATAATATGAAAGTGAATAAGTGGCACTACAGCCATAACCTCATGAAGTCCAGTAGTACAGTATGTAGGTAAGTCCTGAACCAGACTCCAGTATGGCATCCAATGAATCTGTAATGACATGTGACATTTCATCAGAGAAATTTGTTAACAAAAAACAAAAATGATGATATATACTTACGCTGTCAGGTAGTAAATTGTCCAACATGAGACGATATGCAGCCAAATTGTGGGTTGGAGCATCGATGAAACGATGTGCCTGACTCCACCTATCAAATACAACATTGAAAGTGATAAATAATCAGAAATTAAATATAATAAATCATAATACAATCGGAAACAAATAAATATGACGGATCATACCATCGTCCACGTGGAGCGTCCTGTAGCACATCTATAGGAAGCCTCTGACCAACAGTAACAGGGGCGAGGACAGGGATGCGCTCCCATGCCCACAACTGTATAAGGACGACACATCCTCCGAGATCTGTGTGATCTGAGCGGCATGTCGTACATAATGCTCTATAAGTGTAGGCCAAACATGCAGATCCCCAACTGTATCTCCCGATCCGATCAAAGTCCTCCAGTAAACTAAGATACATCATGTGCACATGCACACCCGAGTGATCTGAACACAATGTACCTCCAATAAGTCGTAAGATATATGCCCGAGCATAACACATGATGGTCTGCTCATCAGCATCAGCAGGTAAATGTGCAAACTGCAAAGCAAGCCAAGGCATAGATATGGACCCACCATCTGTAGCAGTATGATCAGCCAAAATATCGACACCTAATAATCTCTGTGCCAGCTCAGCCCAATCCCCGATGGTGGGTCCAATAACTGCATCTCCCTGAATAGGAAGACCGAGTAACACTGCCACATCCTCTAAGGTGATAGTCATCTCTCCCTCTGGCAAGTGGAATGTGTGAGTCTCTGGTCTCCATCTCTCTACCAAGGCATCAAGAAGGGGATGATCAGTGTAAGTGAAATCAGAAACGGCAATGCCGTAGAAGCCAGCACGACGTAAGTATGGTATAATAGCAGCTGGAGGCGCCATGTGTCGAAAATGGTGTGCTCGCCGCACCCTAATCCGTCGAACATCCCGACCCTCTATCACATCACGAGAAACATGCCTATGCTGCTCGGTGAGGAGTGGAGCATCATCCATCTGGAAGCCAGAAAAGGAAATTAGTATTCACTATAAAATATAAATATAATGTTAAACTTAATAGAATTTAATGATTGGTATAATGAACAATATGTGATGTTTTTTTAGAAAACATTAAGGTAATGTCGTCATATTTTGGAGAACATTTATCTATCGTGTCTTTATATATGTTTTTACCATGAAAATTATGTTTTTTAAGATATGGTGTCATACATTTATATATATAAACATTTTATCCGGGTTATGTATGATTTATGAAGATCCTTTATGATAAATGTTTTAATAATTTTTTGTCTTCGATGATAAATAACCTTTTTTTAATAATGTTTTTGTTCTCTAAGATTACGTTCAGATTAATGGATTTAAAAGTAATGAATACAGAGGTTCGTTATTGGAAGGAGAGAAGTTGCTTATTGGAAATGTGAAACAATTCTTAAAAAGTTCATCTCTGATATTAACAACATATAACTGACTACATGAAAAGATCATGTTGGATACAACACATCATTGTGGCTGAGTGTGTGAACTCGATCCAGCAATGTTAGGACATCGTTTCCGGTTATGCCCTTCTTGATGACATAGACGACATCTCAACCTTTTCCCTTGTTCTTGAGGCCAATCCATCTCATTTCGTATCCTGTTGGTCTTAGGTCTTCCCCGTGGTCGTAATCTACTGATGTCAGGAATCAGTATGGGCTGGTCTTCAGGCATTGGGAAATATCGAAACTCCCCAACAGGCGTCCATGGCGCAGCATAACAGTTAGAAATGGCCTCCAATCGGTATACTGGATCAACATAAGCTTCCCATGATACGTTCACAGACGCACATGCTGCGATGGCATGTGCGCATGGAAACCTTAATGCTTGAAACTTTCCACACTGACATTGTTTTTCTTCTAGAAGTACCACTAATTTTTCACCGCTGTTACCTGTAATGGGGTTACAATACTCTTGAACTTCAAATGCCGAGTCTTCCCGACGGAATAGACACACTCGATAACTGGAAGCTTCTTCAATGTTCTTGTCAATATCTCGTTGAAAGTTTTTTCCAAATCTTAACCCCTGTTGAATCCCATCTGAGGCCAGTTTTTGTCTATCAACGAAGTACTTGACACAACGATAAAATGTCTCCTGAACTAGGGCAGTAATTGGTAGCTTGCGAAGCCCTTTGAAGATGCCATTTATACACTCCACAATGTTTGTGGTCATGTGTCCATACCTCTTCCCCCCGTCATAGGCCAGTGTCCATTTCTCTTTTGGAATCTTCATCATATAATCATACACTTCTTGGTTAGCCTTGCGGATTTCTTCGTAACGCGCCTCAAACCTTCGTTGATCTGGCTCATATGCTACATAAATATGATCACAGGTCATAGAAAATATATTTTTATTTACATTAAAATAGTAAACATCAATGACAACATTGCTTACCAAGCCTCGTGATTGCATTCTTCATAGCCTCATTATGGAAGGTTTTGCGCACGTTACTAGCAATGTGTCTAATGCAGTATCGATGATGTGCATTTGGGGGCCTCCATGAATCAGGATCCGCATTGATTGCCTCATTGATTGCCCTATGTCGATCAGATATCAAACATACACCTCCAATGCCTGTGAAATGGTTGCTGATGCATGCCAAAAACCAGCTCCAAGATTCATAGTTTTCCTTCTCTACTATTGCAAATGCAAGCGGAAGTGGTGAACGGTTCCCATCTTGGGTTTCCGCAATCAACAATACGCCCTTATACTTTCCAGATAGAAATGTTCCATCAATTTGTATGAAATGTTTACTGAAACGAAATGCGGAAATACATGGGAGGAATGCCCAGAATAACCGATGAAATTGAACACGAGATTGATCCAATCGATTATCTTCAAACACATGTTCCTTCGTATTTATATGGTAGACAACTTGGTTGTTGTGGCTCAGCATGGCTAATAATTGCAGCAACACCCGATACGAGTCATCCCAATCACCGTAGACCTTCACAATTGCCTTCTGTTTCGCTATCCATGCCTTGTTATAAGAAATCTTATAACCAAAAGTTTGAAGAATCCTCTCTTGCACAAGGGCTATAGGAACATCTTGACAGGTCCTAATCATCTCAACGATAACAGTTGACACAAATTCGGCATCCAAAGCAGTGTGATCTTGTGTCAAATTTGGCTGAACACAAGAATGAGCTGCCTCAATCTTTGAAATTCTCCATCCACCAAATGCAATGTCTGGAATCGCCCTCAACCGGAATCTACAGTCTTCATCAAATTTATCACACCGTATAACATATTTTTTTCGACATGATGCCTCAACTACATATCTACAATGCCTCTCAATATGAAATCTTTTTAAGAAGCTCTTCAACGCATCCTTACTTGGAAAATCCCTTCCATTATATAATGTTTTGTCCAACTCACTAAACCTGTCCACTATAACTCCAGGAAACTCTGTTTCAGGTGTCAGAACATTGTTGTCAAATTCAGGTACACGTTCCATTGCTTCGGACCAAGATTCAAAGGGTGGTGGATGATTTAATGTTGGTCGAGAATGTTCTTGAACTACTCTACTTCGAGAAACTACTACCTTATCTTCTCCAGCTCCCTCCCCACCTCCAGCTCCCTCCCCATCATCATTGTCTTCTCCGTCTGTTCCATCATTATTAAATTCCTCATCTGAAGAATGATTTATATGTAAATCCGGTAGATCATCTAAGTTGTCCTCCTCCACAACAGGGCGAACATCCTCAATTTCTTGGGATGAGGCTTCTTCAACAACTATTTGTGCATGTCTACGACTTCGAACATTTTGATGTTTTTGTACATTAGAAACTTCAACATATAACTCCATCATTGCACCATCAGACCGTTGGGAAAATAAAGTTCCCACTTGGACCCAGTGCTCATCAGAAGCCAATGGACAAGCAAGATGTCATAACGTGGCAGGGAATTGCAAATGTCTATAACTAATAGACTTTATCTCTTGATGAGGACCGAGATTTAAGCAACCACGAATTCTATCTTGAAGATCAGTTATGGTAACACAATCAGATGTGTTAACCATAGATGTTGGCTGTATACTATAAGAAGCTCCTTGCTCGGTTTGAATTACCTTTCCATAGCAGTAAACACAAGAAAACATGTCTCTCTACATGAAAAATGTTTACTGATCACTGAATATGTCAATAATGTTTTGTTACGTGTTAAATAAATTTTTTTATCTTCTTAAAGGTATTTTAGTACTTCATGAAGTAAATATCAATCATCTAAAACATATCCCCCGGGAGTGTCAAACCAGGAGCGCAGCAAGGCCCGTTGTCGTGTACCAGGATACCCCGGGTCAGGCCCGAAACTCCTTGTCGGGGCTTTCACCCCTAGGTACAGCTGTGCCAGAGCCACATCATCCACTTGTAGTATCCAGACAGGGATTTAATTTCTTAGATAACGACATAAACTTTCATGACACCAAAATTTTAAAACCTTCCTAAATTAAGCCACTAATGTTTTGTAGAACAATTTTTTAACTTTCCTAAAGATATGTTCAATGATCTCTAAAAAATAAGATTCATTACAGTGCAGTTTAATCACTAGTTAAGTGTCGGTCACTACTTAAGTGCTGGTTAATCACTACTTAAGTGCTGGTTAATCACTACTTAAGTGCTGGTTAATCACTACTTAAGTGCTGGTTAATCAGTTAGGAGTTGGTCATTCACCACATAATCATCCCTTAATCTTTACTTAATGACCCCTTAATCATCCGTTAATCGTTAGTTAATGACCCCTTAATCGTTAGTTAATGAACCCTTAATCACCCCCTAATCATCCCTAGTTAATCACCCCTTATTCACCCATTAATCGTTAGTTAATCACCCCTTAAACATTCCTTAATTACCCCTTAATCAGCCCCTAATCATTCCTTAATCGTTAGTTAATCACCCCTTAAACATTCCTTAATTACCCCTTAATCATCATGTAAACATTCCTTAATTACCTCTTAATCATCCCCTAATCATTCCTTAATCATTAGTTAATGACCCCTTAATCACCCCTTAATCGTTAGTTAATCACCCCTTAATCGTTACTTAATCACCCCTAAAACATTCCTTAATTACCCCTTAATCACCCCTTAATCACTCCTTAATCATTAGTTAATGACCCCTTAATCACCCCTTAATCACTCCTTAATTACCCCTTAATCATTAGTTAATCACCCCTTAAACATTCCTTTATTACCCCTTAATCACCCCTTAAACATTCCTTAATTACCCCTTAATCATCACTTAATCATTCCTTAATTACCCCTTAATCATCCCCTTAACCCCTTAATCAGTCCTTAATTACCCCTTCATTCCTTAATTACCCCTTCATTCCTTAATTACCCCTTAATTAGTTAATGACCCCTTAATCACCCCCTTAATCCTTAGTTAATCACCCCTTAAACATTCCTTAATTACCCCTTAACCATCCCCTAATCATTCCTTAATCATTAGTTAATGACAACTTAATCACCCCATAATCGTTAGTTAATCACCCCTTAATCGTTACTTAATCGCCCCTAAAACATTCCTTAATTACCCCTTAATCACCCATTAATCACTCTTTAATTACCCCTTAATCATCACTTAATCATTCCTTAATTACCCCTTAATCATTAGTTAATCACCCCTTAATCACTCCTTAATTACCCCTTAATCATCAATTAATCATTCCTTAGTTACCTTAATGACCCCTTAATCATCCCTTAATCATCACTTAATCACCCCTTAAACATTCCTTAATTAATCATCCATGGTTAATTACCCCTTTAATCATGACTTAATTATTCCTTAATCATTATCTAATTAGTCTATGATTATCTCTAAAATATTAATAAATTATTATTATCCCTAATTAACTAATTAAAACATTAATAATATAACTATTTATTTCTTTTCTTTAAATAACTACTACTACATACTTAAATATTTAAAATTAACTAATTACAATTAAATAAATAAATAACTTTAAAATAAAAAAAAATACCTCTAAATGAAGCTTGAAACAAAAATCTTGTACTCTTTGCGTCTCCGGAAGCACCACGAAGAAAAACTCTACTTAGAGAGAGGAGCTCTCAAAATTTTAGAGAGAGGAGCTCTCAAAATTTTAGAGAGAAGAGGGTTTTTTGAGTGAGGAAGGGTGGGAGGGGCGGCTCCCTTTTATAGGGAAATTTTTGGCAAAGGCGGCAACTGGGAAGCCGCCTTTGGCCATTTAAAACACGAAAGGCGGCTCTTCCGGAGCCGCCTTTCGCAGAAATAATTTCGAAAGGCGGACACTGGTGTGCCGCCTTTCGTTTCCCCAATGGTGGAAGGCGGTTCCTGGAGAACCGCCTTTGGCCCGGCGGAAACCGAACCGAAGGCGGCACACCATGTGCCGCCTTTAGGATGTAAAAAAAAAAAAATTTTAAACCTGGATGTATTTTTAAAATTTTTTTTTTGAAAAAATGTAAAAAAAAAATAACTCCCATAGACTGCTTATACCTAAATTCCTCACTCACAGTAATGAAAAATGAATTGACTGGAGGCTTTGATAGATCAACTTCAATGCATATTCTCGATGAAACCGGATGGCACATAACCTTAGTTCTACTTTCTGAATAGAGATATCGGCAAACCAAGTTTCTGAGCATACGAATAATGGTAGGGTTCTAGAAAGGAAGCGGTAATTCAAGAAATCTTACCCAGATTGCAGTGGTCGGAGAATCTCGTTTCATGTGGAAGTCATAAGACCAACAGAAGATAAAAAACTGAGCGCCATCACATGTTCACAGAGTAGAGGACCATTCCATAACCAGATCTTCCTCTGAATGAAAACGAACCATTACGTGCCTTGATTTGAGGAGACCAACAGTTTCACGCTCCCTTAAATTCCACGAATCGAAGATGAAAGGATCAAAGAGATCCACGGATGGACGTCATTGCTTGAAGCGTGCTATCAAGGTCAAGTTCAACAGAGATGAGGCATCAATGAATTCACGGGCTGTGATCGATAATTACGGGATCCCATCGAACAACTCAGAAACTTTGGGAGATAAAGGTATTTTCAGAAACAAATGCAGGATCTTAGGATTTGAGAAAGGAATAAATCGATGAGTCGTATGGGGAAGCGACGATACCCCCTCCACCAAGGGAGGAGGGATCTGTTCGGAGGCCATCACCGCCTACGGCAGTGATCGCCAAGCTCGAACCCTAACGCCATCCCTTCTTTCATTATCTAATAATATGTAATACATATTTTTAAAAAAAGTATAGGTGGTTATATTTTTGTTATATTATCATCATTATATAATAATAATGTTTTTATTTTCATGTTTTTAAGGTGATGAAGCATATTTTAAGGGAATCCAATATTAAATAAAATATAAGATGAAAAATGAAATGTGTTTCTTTGTAGAGTAGGTAGTCTGCACGTAGCACAAGTTACGTTTTTGTTTTTCAAATGGTTGGAAGGAATTTTGAAAATTGATTTCCCGTAAATATAATAAAAATTTATTATATTAATTATATTTATTAAATTATTTCAATAATATTAGATTATATTCATAGGAGGTATAATTATAGAAATATAAATTAAATATAAAACAAGTACCTGAAGATTTTACCTTACGCCATGGAAGAGATCTGTTTAAAATTGGATTAAAGATTTTAGATATAGTGTTGTATGAAGAAAAAAACCTATATTATATTTATATAAGTGTTGGGGGTTATTTGGGAAGTGTTTCTTAGAATCTAATAGGTTTCGATTGTGAAAATAAGTTCGATGGTGATGAATCCTTTCATAAGGGTAGGAAATGGAATTTTTGAAATAATTTAAAAGGTAAACACACTATTAAATGGTCATGTGGAACCAGTGATGGAAAAAATAGATTGGGCAATGGGTAAGGTCTATAAATATGCATTTATATATTTTTTAAAATATTTTAAATATGTTTGTTTTTCTATTACTCTTAGATTTTTCAATTTTACCTGTATTGATTTTAAACATGGTATTTAATATTTACATTATTATTATACTATTAATTCATAAATATATATTTAGGATTGTTATATACTATGTACCCAATGATTATAATTACAAAATCTATTTTTTCAAATAAAATTTCTATGGGTGATAAAAGGTCATATTTAAAATTATCACACTAAATGTTAGAATCCATTTTTAGAAAAAGAATATTTTTTATGATTATATAATGATTAAGATATAATTATAAATTTTTTCTATTTATATAAAATTATGTAGTTTATAATTAACCAAATAAGTGTTATGTGTCTGTCTATGTAATCCATAACCAAATTTGACCTTTTGGAGACCTATTTTAAAAAATAAAGTATATTTTTTATTACGGTAAAATATTAGATAGGTTTCCCAAATGTTAAAGATGGGGTTTTTAAATTCAAAAATAAAAGTTTAAATTATTTATTTATTTTAAAATATATATTTTATTTAATTTTTTTAATAAATTTCAAATCATTATTATAGTTTAAAAATCATAAAAGTGCTAGTATTTTAAAATTTTGTATTTTTTCACTATTCATCCGAAAATTAAACCATTTCATAAATATATCATAAATGCATAGAAAGATAATTTTAAAATGATGAATTAAAAAAAATTCATTGTATAAAATTTATATTCTAAGATTTTTAATAAAAATATAAAAAATTAAAATATAAAGGATTTTTTATTGAAAAAATGATATTTTGAGTGTTATTTATATTATTTCATATCAATTTGTGATTTAAATAATGTTAAAAAATTTATACTTATATAATAATATTTCAAATTTTGTCAATTTTATTTTTTTGGATTAAATATTCACAAAATTTAAAAAATAGATATTTGATAAAGAAGAATCCATTTAATCATCAAATAAAATTATTTATATATTATTTAAATAAAAATATTTTTAGTTTAGTAATATATTTTTTTAATAGATGTTTTATTATTGAAATAATTATCTTAATAATATTCATATAATATGTTTGTACTCATTTTAGTTCAATGATGTGTTTGAATAAATCTATAAATCATAGTATTTATTTTAAAGGTAAATATGTACCATGATCTGAGGATGTTACATTCCTCCCCTTAAATAAATTGGGTACTCAAAATTTCAATTATCATTATATAATTAATGAATCTAAATGTTCCCTAAGAAACTCAAGATATATTTTTAACTTAGATATCAACATCCATATCATAGATAAGTCTAGGAGACTCTTCAATCTCTTCATAATGGGAATATATCAAGAGATTCAAAAATATATTCCAAATATGCATCGTTAGATGACTATATGTCTTGCAAGTTTCTAGAGATGCACCTTTTAGAACATAATTTTCATGATCTTGAGTCCAGAAAAATAGAATAACCAAAATGGGTATGATAATATCTGAGATAATTTAAATAAATAAAGATTTAAATATTTAATCTCAATTCTAAGAGGATATCCCCAATGACACCTTGATTTCCACATATTATACATTCATTTCAGTTATGATATAATTAAGTCAACTTATCCATCAATTGGTTTATCCTAGGTTTTCTATGGTTACTTCCCTATTTGGTTTTCTAACCTAACTAGTTATATATATCATCGTTAAATTAAATTTAAATCATTTACAATGACTCATAGAGATTATGTAAATCACAAAAGCATATCACCTTAGAGTTTCAAATGAGGTGTAAAGTTATCAATAACTATAATGAACTTATTGAAAATTGAATTAATACTAAACACTCCCCTTTTGGGTTACTACCCTTTGTTACAAATGTGACAGAGCTTATATGAAACTTCAGTGTCCATCTATGGATGTCATTAGTAGGAAAACCACACAATCCCAACTTTTCAAAAATTTCAGGTCGTTATCTTGTACATAGACTCACTGATGGTCTTTAACTAGTGTTTTATCATCTTAATTCCCAAAAAAATAAATAACACACTGTAAAAATACCCTAAATATAATTATCCCCTTCCATAATTCCAATTAATATTCCATGGAACCGCACTCCCTAGTTTAGTGATAAAAAATAGAATTTAAACTAGCTTCAATACATAGTTAGATGAAAAAATATAAATATATCATTATTTGTATAATTTTCATAAGTCAACCAGTATATTTTGAAATAAATATACAACCCCAATAATGGAAGCTTCATTATATTTGAGGGCCATCATCATAAGCAGCATAATATATGATACATGTGAACATTTTTCAATACTTGGTCCACATTAGACTCCCTTATATTCTTACCATGATTTATACTTCTCTTTATAACATGTTTAATGGAAAAAGAAAATGTATAAGCTAAAATTATCAAAGAATAAAACAATAATAAAATTTTCTTAAAAGGTTAAATCAAAAGTATACGAGATACATGATCATAAGAGAATTATATTTTAAAAATAACATGGTACAATAATATTTTTTGACAATTCATTATAAAAGAAAAGTAATATCATATAATAAAAAACTCTGACATAAGTTTGTGGAAATAAGAGACAATAAAAATGATCAATTAATTATAATCATAAGAATATGATAGATAATCTAGAACAAAATTGAAACATAGTTGATTAAGGAATTATGGAAGAAATATAGGAATATAGAAATCATAACATTGTGAAAAAAATCCCTCAGTCTCACATATTATGTTTTGAATAAAAAAATTTCCATACATCACGTTGTGAAAAAATAAAATTTCAAAAAATTAGGTTTTGAATAAAAAATGAAAGCAACTCTTGTTGAGAAAAAAAATTTAAATGCATCGTGTTGTGCAACAAATATTGTCCAAGCTTCATGTTGGGAACAAAAAATGTTCATAGTTCATGATCCAAATAGACAAAATTTCCACCCTTTGTGTTGTAAAGAAATTTTTTTTCATGCATGATATAATTCTATCATGAGATATAAAACGTTTACAAATTCATTGTAGGGAATCATATGACATGGACCATCAAATAATCCTAATTCATAAATATGTTCCACCAGTTTAATTAAAACATTAAAAACCCTTTATCACTTAATTAACCTTTTAAATGGACAGATGGGTTTCATGAAAAAATTCATAGAACATTTCATATTATATATAAAGAAATAAAGAGGATTTTACTATAGTGACATATCCCATTTGAAACATAAGAAATGTTATTTATACGGACATACTTATAAAACACCATTATAAGGGGAACACATTGAATAGTATCATGTAAGGATGGATCGATAATTTGATTGTTTCAATTCTATTAATTTGTTCCCCAAATAGAATTTCAATATGCGTGAACTTATAGGGTAATTTATGAAATATAACTCCAATGTAGGGAATATGACATTGAAATAAATGAAATTTTTGAATTAAAACACAATAAAGTTCATCAAAATATTTCCTCTCATTATCCAAAAAATAATATGTTATGTGTCACTTTAAAAATATCACTTTTTAGATATTTAATAGAAGGATTGTTCAAAATAATTATTTAGAAATATATCTAAAAAATGAATCCTTGGAAAATATATAAAGGAATCAAAAAAGTTGAAGTGATGTTTTATGAACATTTAATCTTAAAAATAATCTTGAATTATTTATCCTTGAAAATACTAAAATTATTTTCATATAAAAGGAGGTCTATCAGACAAAACATTCTATTTTGTGAGGAAACAGATTTTTAATATTTATAAATACCTTTTTAGAAAACTCGCATCATAAAAGTGTGATTAATGAACCATTTGAAAATATGTAAAGATATTTTTTAAGATCATTAAAAACTAAAATAAATTAATATTTTAAAATAATAAATCAGATAATTACCAATAAGAGTGAATATAGACCTAGAAGAAAAATAGATTATTTAAAGAAATTGTGAATTATTATTAACTTCATGAAATTTTTTGAAGAAATAAATTCATCAATGTAATTACCTAGAATCATACAAGTAAATGGATTATAATATTCTCATATAATAGAAAACAACCTTATTCTAAATCCATAGTCAAAGACGAATCATTATTACTAAAGAAAACAATTTGAGTCCAGAAAAATCCCTTTCAAATTTGATAACAATTGAATCAATATGATTGGAAAGTCGTATTTAGGAAAATACTTAAAAATAAATTTTAAAAAAATAATTATAACAGTATAATTTAATTGGGATGTATATACAGTGTATAAAATATTAAAAGGTTCCTAATATGAATAGGTTTTTAATGAATGGAAATTATGATAAAAACCCTTGGAGACATCATAATTGATAAAGTAAGAAAACATTGAATTAGGGTTTATGTCATATAAATATATATTCATGGAAGGATATAAGTAATTTACACATAATTCATTCATAGTGATGAATATAACCAACTTAGAAAAATATTTATCAAGATGAATCATTGATTCTCAATGAAAGAGTATTGAGTTAAGAAAGACTCTTGATACTTTTTTATCAATTGATTTAATATATATTTAAATAGAAATTGTTAAATGAAACATTAAATACCATGAATATATATATATATATATATAATCATGTTATAATACTTCAAAGAGTAAAAATACACACCATATAAACAAAAATGGATGCATATTAGAAAACATGTCTCAAAGGAGATAGATTTGACACAATACCAATACCTTTTATTCACGCTCACTTGAACACACTCTAACATCATGTATAAATAAACTCACATAATAAATTACTTCAAAACCTTATTCATATATATTAATTTTTTACCCCAATTATAACTATTTATTAAACATTTACTAATTAGTTAAATTTTATTTTCATTATCAAATATTCATAATTGTAATTAGTTGCGTATTATTTTTAATGATTATGTTGATTCCTATTATTTGATACAAATTTAATAATTTATATATTATTTAGGGTAGTAGAATATAATTTTTATGATTATTTATATTTTCTAGTATTCAAAAAAATAGAGTTTTAGGTATTATATTCAAAGACGAAATCAACGAAGAGTTATTTTCGGTCATTATTTTAATTAAAAAAGATGATATTAATAATAAGTTAAATATCAATGTTACATTTCCATATGCTTAAAAAATAATTTCTAATTTATGACTAATAATATTAGTATTCATTTTTCCATAGTCATACATGGATGGAATTTGTATCATTTTTCACGTAGATGGTTAAACCAACATAATTAAGAAATACTATATTTTATGGGTGAGTAGGTTAAGGGAAGGGAATATTTTGAAATAATATAGTTTTTAGAGAATCATAAAGATATTATTTTAATGTTTTAATGTGTTGAATCAGATTTTTGGAGAATTATAATTTGAATTAAATATATATTAAATAAAATACTTTACTTCATAAAGTTGTTAGTCCAAACATACACTTGAGCACCTTTATCATTTTCCATAGATAATAAAACATTTAGGAAATAGATTGTATTTTAAAAATATTAATAAATAAATAAATATCATATTAATTCATTAAATACCACCCTTTAACTATCTATTTGTGGTGATTATTAATAATGGTTCACATAGCTTATTGAGGTGGTACTCCGCACGTAGCACATGCGACGTTTCATTTTTTAAATGGCTGAAAGGAAGGTAGAAAATGGTTATAGGGTATTAAGAAAAATAAAATTTTAGTATAAAATTTATTCATAAGTAATAATTTCATCCTATGGATACTATATTTAGTGGTGGTATAATTGTAATGAAATGAAATCATATAAAAATGGAGAAATTTATAATTTTACCATAATTATTGGTAGTGATCCTTTTAACTTAGATTAAGGCTTTGAGAGGAGGTGTTTTGAGAATTCCAAAACCTCTAGGAGGTGTCTAGTAGTTCTTGAGAGTTATGTTTATAGATTTTATTCAAATATAAGAGTCTTCGGTTGTAAGGTGAAGAGGGAGTGAGATTTTTACGATAATATAAAAAGTATAGTCACTATTAAAAGGTTAACTGGATCTAATAGTGGAAAATAATGAAATGGTTGTAGTTTTATGTTCAATAATTATTCAAACATACATTTTGGAACATGTTTTTCCATGTTTTTTACTCTCTCACACCTTGATTTTTCACCATTACTTTTTTTATTTATATGGTCATAATTGTTTAGCTATGTAATTTACTTTAAATAATTAATTATAAAGTATAGATGAATAAATAATTTTGACCTAATTATGAAAAATTTTAGATTAGTTCTTTAGAATATTACTTCTATATATGATAATAATTAATTTAAATACTAGCACACATAATGCATAAAACCCATTTTTTGAAAAATTATATTCTAATTCTTAAAAATTATGATTAAGATATAATATTCAGGGTTATTGATTTCTAGAAAAGTAATTGGTTAATTAATAACAAAATAAGTGTTATATGGAACTAGAATTTATCCAAAACATAATTCAAACTTTTTTATACATCACTATAAAAAACTGACCAAATAATGGGTTTTAAATTAAAATATTAATTATGTTTCCAAAAATGATAAACATGTGTTTTATAAAATCAAAATTTTAATTTAAAATTAAAAATTAAAAATTAAAAATATATAGATATATTTTATAAATTTATTTCATATACATAAAGAACATTATTATATTATAATAATGTCATAAAACTGATAGTGTTTTCAAAATTTTTATTTTTTCACTATTCACACAAAAATTCAAACTTTTCTAAAAAATATAAAAATTCATCTTAAGATAAAATTGATATACTAAATTGAAAAATGAAGTTAATTTTAGACAAATTTAAATTCTATAATTTGTAATTATTTTTCATTTAAAATTTAAAATATAAATAAAAATAGTTTTATTGAAAATGATGTCTTTTAAGGTTCTTAATATTGTTTTATATGAATTTATAATTTAATTAAAATTTAATTATTAGTTCAAATATAACAATATTTTAAATTTTATCAATTTAATATGTTATGATAAAATATCTATCAACCTAAAAATATTTTTTTTAGAAATAAAAAACATTTTAAACAGTAAATCATATTAATTATTTATCCTCTAAATGAAATCCATTTTATTTGATAAATATATTTTTATTTGCTATAGGATTTTTTTAACTTATTATTTTATTAATAATATTTTTATATACTTTTTGTGACTCATTGTAGTTCAGTTTAACATGGGAAGGAAGTTATTTATCATAATTTTATTTTTAAGGGAAAATACATAATTAAATCAAGGGGAATTACACTTGTAGTTTAAAATCATGTAACAAAGAGCTTAATTCCTTTTATTTTATGGTCAAATGACTTTGATCTTTATGAAATGATGTTTCACAAAAATTATTTTTTTCATGAATCTTTCATTGGTGGGATGTGTAATATTCTCCCCATCCTTGATCATTAAGAAATATGCTATATTTTAGAGAAAAAAATAGTATGAAGTAGGGACCAGCCCATTTGGACTATAGTTTTTGAATAATTTCTAGTTATGGTGGATTTATCATAGGAATCAATGGTTACATCAAGAGTTATGCTAATTCTCCTCGAAAAAAATGTCATAGTTGGACTCACTAGATTAATACATGAGACATCTTATTTTTCTTGACCCAGGTTTTGTAGAGAGATTTTATTCTACTCACATGAACATATCCAAACACATTTATTTGGATTTTTGACTACTCATATTTATTAAATTATTTATATATGGGTGTTATAGGTGAGCGAAATGTCACTTATACTAGTATTTTGTCTATAGTCCCTTATATAATAAAATAAGAAGTTCCTTGTGTATAAGTGTTAATAGTGTTACAATAAGCCCAAAATTAATTGAGAAGAATACCTTCCAAAATATTCAAATCCTTTTACACTATATTATATAGGGTATTCAAAAGGGTTTTATTTAATTCCTCTATTTTTTCAACAGTATCCATGTGATAATGAGAGAAATCGTTGGATCCTATGTCACGAACTGAATTTGGTCTCCATCAAAACCAACACTCAAACTGGCCCAAAAACAAGGCCCGAAGGGTGTTCCCGATACCCAGGGGCTGGTACAAGTTCCTGGGTATCATAAAATGAAAATTTAGAATGATTTACCCAAGTTTATAAACTTAAAACAACAAAAGAATCCAATAAAACGAATCTGGATTTTTCAATCCAAACAATCTTTTACAAAAAATCAGAACTAAATTAAATATTTTAAAACAACTCAACAATACTATAAAAAAGGTACAAAACCAAAACATAATATCCTAAGAACCCTCATGTCTAGGGGCACCGCCCTCAAGCCATCTCCACAAGACTTCACCACCAAGGACCTGCTAGAAACCCGAACCACTGGAACTAAAAACTGTACCCAACCTGTGACAAAAAAAATAACCAAGTCTACTTACACCCAAGGGTTTAAGTAGGGTGTGAGCCAAATCCCAATAGGATACCACCACTAATAGATTCCATGTGACAAACATTTAATGATGAAAATCATGCAAGTTTTGAAAAACATGAAATGATAGTTAAAATTTCTAAAAGATGCAACATTAAATAAAAACAGTTTTCAAGTGTGATAATTTAAAGAATAAAAACTTTTAAAATAAATAACAAAGCTACGGAATTTTCCAGCCACTCATACCATATGCCGATGGTAAGCACAAAATATCTAGTGAGCACAAGCAATGGGAATTAACCCCTAGGCACTAGCTAGCTCTAGGTCTTTGGTACCTCGTATCTCGGTGAGAGTAACCATCACAAATATTTGTTATCATGCACGAAACACTAGTAGGGAACATACCCATAACATATTGGTCCCAAATCATCATCATTATAGTTTAGTTAGAGTTGTAAGCGTCAATCTTGCTAAGTGAAACTGAGGCCAAACCCCACAGATTCACTAGCATATTAGTACACGTCCACCCACCTAGATACCCGAGTTTTCCCTTTGTGCTCAAACAAGTTTAACAAGTCAATGAATATACTTTTCACATGAAAATATCATTTACATATCATAAATTCAGAAAACATCCCATATGTATAAAACACAAGTCACAAAAGTCCCCTTTTCATTCAAATTGATTTTGAAATCCAACTCACACCAAAATAGCCTACAACACTTTTCACAATTCTTTAACACTTCCACAAATCCATTAAAAAAATTTATAAAACCATTAAAATATATTAAAACTCTCATAACATCCCACTAACTTGTTACATAATACCCTTTTTACCTTCAAAATCATTTTATCATCAATCTTACACAAAACAGCCCACAAACAAGTTTCGCTCCAACATCACAATTTAATAAAACATTTCAGAAATTTACAAAACATTTTAAAAATGTTTGACATCTTAAAAAATCACTTCACCTTTAAAAACCCTTTAATAGGTGAACAATCATACCAAACAGTACATATCCATCCTTTTCCCACTTTGTTTAACCAACTAAAACATTTACAATTTTCATAAAAAGAACCCAAGTGGTGTAAATATGTCTTTCACACAAAACCCATTTCAAAACCCCCATTTAAGAAAAACTCCATACTAATTCCTATCCAAAAAATAATGGGAAGACCTAGATACATTTATAAAACCACTTTCAAGTTTTATAAAATCACCTTGAATAATACTACAAAAGATCCAAATGAAAACACACATTTTCATAAAATGCTCTCAAGAAGTATAACAATGTTTTACACATAAAACCTATTCAAAACCCTTATTTTAGGCCCACATGAAACTAATACATTACCAAAACATAATTTTCAGGCGAAACAAGATTTATTAAACCAATTCCATATTTTATAAAATGCACCCAAATAATACCCCACGAGTAACACATGAAAACACCCAATTTCAAGTTAAAATGCAACTATAAAATTAAACACTTAACCAAATCAATAATAAATAGTTTTCACACCACAACCAACATATGAGAAATATGAAAAATGAGTAAATACATCAAGATAACTCATCAATAATTTTTTACACATGGAACCACCTACCGAAATTGTCGAATCCCTCAAAACTTGGTGCGAAACATCAACCGCACCACTGCCGCATCACAAGGATGATAAATCCATCCCTAGACCACAATATTAAACCGAAAAGACACCAAATCAAACCATAGGTTCGAACCCTAACTTCTGGACATTTTATAATAAAATGAAAGAGGGAGGAAACCCTAAGGAGAAGGAATAAATTGAAGAGAGAAACACATACTTAAAACAATCTTGAATAAAACGACCTAAAATCCACCAGTATCTAAATTTTAAAACATTCAACCATTCAAGGGAGGTTCTAACAAGGATGATAAGATCATTTAGAAACTGTAATGGGGGAAAAGAGTAAAAATATAAGGAGTTATGAAAGGATCAATTTACCTTTCCAAATCTGGGTGATTTCTGAAATCTAGAGAAGTTTCGACCAATTTCTCAATTCTATTGAGCTCCAAATTGAGGGATGAGAGAATGGAGGCGCGGATTAGGTAAGTGGGCTCGGGTGAGAGTTGGAATAATTGAAAATAGGTAAATATTTAAGGAGATATTAAATAATTACAATTTATTTTAATTGTAGAAAATGGACTTTCGGGCAGGCCCAATCCCTTAAATAAAAACTCATATCCACCATGGTAATAGATTTCTAAATGGTCCAAATTAATATGGTGTTGTTAATAGGTCAGGGGATGACAATTAGGAATTGTAATGGATAAAAAATGTTGAAAAATAAAGGATTTATAAAGGAATAAAAATTTATTTTTAAATCTGGAATTGGGCTCACGGTTTGGCCCAATTCATGAAAACTCACCCATTCCTCCATAAAAGCATGGAAAACCCCCAAAACAAAGTTTTAATGGAAATTAAATGGAATTTCACTTTAAAATAAGTCATTTATGTGACAATTCTCCCCACCATGAAAACTTTCCACCCAAGAAAGTCACATCAAGGTCAAAGCAACAACCAATCCCAACTGAGAAACCAAGAGGTCTCCCTTGCCAGGTTTCACCCCAAAAGGCCAAAACACCTCCAGTGATCAATTAATGAATTATTACTCTCACAACCAAAAAATACACCACTTTCCTAAAATAATCAATCAAATTCTTACTTTATCCCATAATAAAATTACTTTAACACTATCTGAACAAGACTCAATCAATTCACCCAAATGAACAACAACATCGAACAAGGTTACACTTACCTTGCTATAACTAAACCATTGGGCACTCTCCAATCTCAACATTTACCCAAGGAAGATGTAGGTAGCTTGATAGCTCCGAACAAAACTAACTACCTCTAATCCAAGACCATGGATAATTCTGAGTTACTAGTACGGGGTAACAAAAATAGGCTCCCCACCATAAGAGACAACCTATATTTTTTTCTAAGACAGAATCAGGACACTAACAAGGGAGGCCTGAATAGACTCCCTGGTATAAAGGGTATACTTCCATCAGAAATTTACAAAAGAACATATATAAGACTCATAATGGGTCTCCCCACCATAAGAACCAGCCATCTTTACCAACCATCACGGGCCGGTACAGAAAGACCCCAAAATTTAAAGAGTTGGGACAACCACATGGTTAGTCTGCATGGTTTGGGAAACCATACACTAATAGTGGGGATCCTTCTATCTATGTGGTTTTCTGTGGCATGGTCACTACCAACTAAGCACAAACCATGTGCTCAACCTTTCTAGCCAAACTTTAAACCTTTCTCCAAATACTCAATGGAAACCAAAGGGGGAGGGAATAACATTGGGCAATGACATGGGTACAAGGACCTCCACCTATTTCCATCGAATAAGAAAAACAGAAGAAATATGATGACACCATACATTTAAAAACTTCTAATCTTTCATACTAAGGATAAGACTTTGTACAAGGGTTTAAACGAACATGGGATTTCTCCTAACTATGAGCCAGCTTCTCTCTGAGGCATATGGATAGAGCACAAATGATTGAAACATATTCGGGCTCACAGTTAAGCTTTAGAAACCCCCGGAACGAGAACTCCTCTTTTAGTGCAACCAAAAACTACACTGCAATCCCCGATAAGTTTTACAAGACATAACACATTCCAAATTCACTTTACCCTAACATGATATTTCACTAAAACAAGGTCTTATAAGATGAACACACATCACACCTTTTTTGTTCAAGTGAGAAACAATAGAAGTAAAGAACACCCATACTCACCTTCCTCTAAAATGGAATATTTTTAATTTTTTACAAGGGAGAAATTCTCCCAATATAACAGAGAATCTCAGATGATTGCCCAAGTTTCACCTTTACAGTCAATCGATCACATGACATCATAAGGCATCACTGAACATGACCATTGTGATTGATATAAACAATTCATGTAGAGGTACCTTATACAACATCCCCAAGCAACACACAATTCTAGAAAGTGGCCACAATATCCTATCGTGACCATATTTCTGACACTAGTGGTTTAACATGAACTCATGCTTCAAAGAAACTATGAAGAACCCATAATCCCTCTTAGATGTCATCGAGACACTCATCCCCACTAACAACCCTAGACCACTTCCAGCTTCGACGAATTAAGAAACTTAAGAAACTAAGGTCTATTTCAACCTTCCACGAGAACTCTCCCGCTACAAGAGGATCTAAAAAATCAAATAAAGGAATGGGTGTAGACTAAATCAACAAATATAGAAAAAAGATTACTTATATTGATCAACTGGAGGATTTTCCAATGGCGAAACAATCCGAGTTGCACTTCAGTTATGCATTAACACTTAATGGGGGCGTACCTTATCCAATGAGAGAACCCAAGGACCCAAAAAAGATGGTCCATTGGTCAAATAAATCCATAAACCAGATCCAAACACATTAAGGGAACCACCATAAAGGTGTCCCGAAACATATCTCAGAGGAGACTATTAACCGGTCCTTCTACACAGCTTACCGACCAAACATAAACCCAAAACACAGTTAAAACAGGAGGGGTTCTTGGACTCAAAAATTCCCACAACATCAAGATTTTCCAAAAAAACATAATATAAGCCATCCAAAATAATTCATCAAGACATAATTTTTTTATTTAAAAACATTTCTTGAAAACAAATGGTTCAGTGGTTAGCGTATCCACCAATGGTACCCCATAGGCCTTAAACATGCATGTTTCTTGGCCACACCGGGCACCCTCTTCATATCCATCCCGACACTCATCCAATCGTTCCATCAACCATCCATCATCCCATATAACCCCATTCATGTGGTTTCTCACAAAAATACCAAAGGTTAAAACAAAAAATTCTTTCCACTTTTCAAAACCAAAATAGTCAACCAACACATCCTTTTTCTCAAAACTGCTAACCACAAGATAAAAATCCCAATTCACATCTTACAAAACTTTTTATGAAGACAAATACATTTATAAAACAACTTACTTTCTTAATATTCACATAAATTTCAAAACATCTTATCCCATTAAAACACCCTTTGATTGTTTAGAAAACTCTATTGGAAACATTTTTCAAAACCAACTTCAATATAGTTCCTACTTTCAAAAGAGGTGTAAGCACACTATTTTCCATTTCAAAAAAATTATGAAATTTCAATTACACCATTTCATAAATCAAACCATTCCCTCTTTATTTTAAAATCATTTCACAAAAACTTTACGCTTCTTAAAACCAAAGTTTCAAGTTTTTAAAACTAAAGCACAAAACAATGCGAGAAGAAACTAGTTTCAATAGGTGACTTAGACATATGATTGGCGGCCATATTCAAATCACTTCACTATCACATAGATTATTCTAGGAAATATCCTTATCTCTACATGGCTTTCCATGCCTTACGAGCTCACTAAGACCATTAACCCAACTCTCTTTTCATTTCCCCTAATCATCATCGAACCAAGAAAACCAAAGGACTTGGATAAATCCTGACTTCTCCTAAAAACTTGAATCCCATCATGAGGTGTGGTGATCAGGCACACTACCCATAACTAGAATTACAAATCGAAACAATCCTAACTCCAGACTATCCTGACTCTTCCCCAAATAACATGACCCAAAGAGTTAACCCGAACCTCCTCTGATACCATTTTGTCACGAACCGAATCTGGCCACCGTAAAAACCGGCACTTGGCCCGGCCCGAAACAAGGCCCGAAGGGCGTTCCTGAACCCCATGGGATGTCACAAGTGCCTGGGTATCATAAAATAAAAATTGGTAATGATTTACCATATTTTATAAACTTAAAACAACAGAAGAATCCAATAAAACGAATCTGGATTTTTCAATCCAAACAATCTTTTACTAAAAATAAGAATTGAATTATATATTTTAAAACAACTCAACAAGATTATAAAAAAGGTATAAAACCAAAATGGAATATCCCAATAACCATCAGGGATAGGGGCACCGCCCTTAAGCCATCTCCACAAGACTTCACCATCAAGGACCTGCTAGAAACCCGAACCACTAGAACTAAAAACTGTACCCAACCTATGACAACAAAAATAACCAAGTATACTTACACCCAAGGGTGTAAGTAGGGTTTTATACAAAGCCCAATAGGATACCAACACTAATATATTCCATGTGATAAACATTTAATGATGAAAATCATGAGAGTTTTCAAAAACATGAAATGAAAGTTACAATTTCTAAAAGATGCAACATTAAATAAAAACAGTTTTCAGGTGGGATAATTTAAAGAATAAACACTTTTAAAATAAATACCAAATCTACTGAATTTTCCATCCACTCATACCATATGTCTATGGTAAGAACAAAATATCTAGTGAGCACAAGCAATGGGAATTAACCCCTAGGAACTAGCTAGGTCTGGGTCCCAGGTACCTCGTATCTCGGTGATAGTAACCATCACAAATATCTCTTCTCATGCACAAGCAACTAGTAGAGAACATACCAATAACCTATTGGTCCCAAATAATCATCATCATAGTTTAGTTAGAGTTATAAGAGTCAATCTTACTAAGTGAAATCGAGGCCAAACCCCACGAATTCACTAGCATATTAGTATATGTCCACCCACCTAGATACTCGGGTTTTCCCTTTGTGCTCAAACAATTTCAACAAGTCAATGAATATAATTTTCACATGAAAATATAATTTTCATATCATAAATTCATCAAACATCCCAAATGTATACAACACAAGTCAAAAAATTTCTCTTTTCATTCAAATTGATTTTGAAATCCGACTCACAACAAAATAGCCCACAACACTTTTCACATTTCTTTAACACTTACACAAATCCATTAAAAAAATTTATAAAACCATTAAAATATATTAAAACTATCATAAAATCCCACTCAATTGTTACATAATACCCTTTTTACCTTCAAAATCATTTTATCATCAAACTTACACAAAACAGCCCACAAACAAGTTTCGCTCCAACATCACAATTTAATAAAACATTTCAGAAATTTAAAAAACATTTTAAAAATGTTTGAAATCTTAAAACATCACTTAAACTTTAAAAACCCATTAATATGTGAACAATCATACCAAACATTACATATCCACCCTTTTCCCACTTTTTTTAACCAACTAAAACATTTACAATTTTCATAAAAAGAACCCAGGTGGTGTAAATATGTCTTGCACACAAAACCCATTTCAAAACCCCCATTTAAGACCAAAAACCATACCAATTCCTATACAAAACATAATTGGAATCCCTAGAAACATTTATAAAACCACTTTCAAGTATTATAAAATCACCTTGAATAATACTACAAAAGATCCAAATGAAAACACACATTTTCATAAAATGCTCTCAAGAAGTATAACAATGTTTTACACATAAAACCTATTCAAAAACCATATTTTTAGGCCCATATGACACTAATAAATTAACAAACCATAATTGTTAGTCCAAAAAATATTTAGTAAACCAATTCCATATTTTATAAAATACACCCAAATAATACCCCACGAATAACACATGAAAACACCCAATTTCAAGTTAAAATGAAACTATAAAATTAAAAACTTAACCAAATCAATCATAAACAATTTTTACACAACAACCAACATATGCGGAATATGAAAAATGAGTAAATACAACAATCTAACTCATAAATAGTTTTTTATACATGGAACCACCTACCGAAATTGTCGAATCCCTCAAAACTTGGTGCGAAATATCAACCGTACCACCGCCACATCACAAGGATGGTAAATCCAGCCCTAGATCACAATATTTAACCAAAAATACACCAAATAAAACCATATTTTCTAACCCTAACTTCTGGACATTTTATAACATAATTAAAGAGGGAGGAACCCCTAAGGAGAAGGAAGAAATTGAAGAGAGAAACACTTACTCCAAACAATCTTGAATAAAAAGACCCAAAATACACCAGTATCTGAATTTGAAAACATCCAAACATTCAAGGGAGGTTTTAAAAAGGACGATTATATCATGTAGGAAATGGAATGCAGGGAAAGAACAGAAATATAAGGAGTTATGAAAGGATCAATTTACCTCTCCAAATCTGGGCGATTTCTGAAATCCAGAGAAGTTTCAACCAGTTTTCTCGATTTTATTGAGCTCCAAATTGAGGGAGGAGAGAATGGGGGCACGACTTAGGTAAGTAGTCTCAGGTGAGAGTTGGAATAACCGAAAAAAGGTAAATATTGAAGGAGATATTAAAGAATTATAGTTTATTTTTAATGCAGAAAATGGGCTTTCGGGCAGGCCCAATCCCTTAAATAAAAGCACTTATCCACCATGATTATGGATTCCTAAATGGTAAAAATTAATATTTTGTTGTTAATATGTCAAGGGATTACAATTAGGAATTTTAATGGATGAAATTTTTTGAAAAATGAAGGAGTTATAAAGGAATCAAAATTTATTTTTAAATCTGGAATTGGGCGCACGGTTTGGCCCAATTCATGAAAACTCGCCCATTCCTCCATAAAAGCATGGAAAACCCCCAAAACAAAGCATGAATTGAAATTAAATGTAATTTAACTTTAAAATAATTCATTTATGTGACATCCTATATTATACATTTCATACAATGTTTTTGAATCATGTGTATAGAAATCCATTCCATTATCTTTGATGTTTGTATGAGGAATTAAGAATATTTTAATGATGCTGAAAATTTGATATTTAATAAATACACTGGTTTTTAATTACATTATATGAATATATTTTTTTAATTTAGAGTGGAAATTAGTATTTTTTGGTATATAATAATATTATCAAACTGTTGTAATAAGATATGTTACCATGAAATACAAAACCCATTTTGAAAAATTATAGGTGTATTGGGAGATGTTAAAAAATATAGGGATTGATATGTGATATTTTATTTAATTTTGAATATATAGAAATTGAATTTATACTAAAAAAATCATACATCGTAAATGAGGAGAGGTGTCCATTAATCCTATTCTTGTGATTGAGTTTAGAATCAATTAATTAGGGCCCACATACTATTGTGTGGACCTATTCGATCACATAAAGATCCCAAATTTATAAATGAATTTATGAAGTATCAAATCAAATACTAACTTATAAGTAATTATTTAGTATTTTTGGACTTTATGTTTTAATAAATCCTCATCTCTACTATGAAACTATTATTTTTTATCTCATTCATGGGAAAGAAAACAAAACATGGGAATTTATCCATAAAGACCACAAAACTCATTATTTTAGAATCATATGATGGGGTATAATTTCTCCCATAAGGGGTTTCTACCAATCTCATTAACCCTAAAAAAATTTCATTAAAAGAGGGGGTTTCTCCTTCCATATTCCATAGTTATAACTATTTTACTTTGATCTGCATTAGTGGGGGGAGTTTTTATGATGGATATAAAATACAACATATAACTCTATAATTATGGAAATTATGATACTTTAGTGTATAAGGTAATATATTCCATATATCACAAGAATAATCAAGCATAGATTTCATTCACACTTTCATTATAATTTATTCTATACTGACCTGTCTAATAACCAGCTCTTAGAAAATATTAATATTATGGTTTTGGATTATAATTTTTAATTCCAAATCAAATATTATGATCAAAATATGGTATGAATGGACATTATTGGTACATCCAATTGATTTGGGGAATTAAATAAGTATGATAACCTTTATAGGGGATATAATTATAATCCTTTGACCAACCTGATTAGATTTGGGATCCTATATCCTTATTCCAGTTGTGCTTCCACGTGCACTTTAAAAATTAAAATCTCATGTTTGGGATTTCTTATTTATAGAAAGTAAATCTTCATTATTCGGTTTGGTGTATAAGGAAATATTTTTCAGTGAATTATGGGTGGTCAATAAATCATTAAGTGCCTACACTTTGGTGCGATTTTGTTAATCAAACGTGATGTAAATTTTTTTATGAATAAAAACCTATCATTGCAAAGTGAATACCATAATTTTTTGGTTGATAATATACATTCACTACTGAAATTATATGTATTTGTGACGGGATCCCGTTGCAAATAGGCTTTAGTGACGGGGCCCCGTCGCAAATAGCCCGTTGCAGAAAACGGCGTCGCAAATATTATTTTTTGCGATGGGCCTGTCAAAAATATAATATTTACGATGGGAAATGTCCCTGTCACAAATAATTCTCTGATTATATACATTATATATAAATAAACCTTTTTCAATGGGCCCTTCGCAAATACTATTTGTGATGGGGAACTGTCTTGTCACAAATAATCCTCTAATTATATACATTATATATAAAAAAACCTTTTACGACGGGCCCGTTATAAATAGTATTTGCGATGGGTCCATCGTCCCGTAGAAAAAGGTCCTGTCGCAAATACTAAATATAATAAAAAAATATTTAATAAAATTATAATTAATGAAAAAATTATATTAATATTATTAAAATAATAAATAAATAAATAATATTTTTATTAGTAAAATAAATAAACATTAAAAAATATAATACTAAAAAAAATATTTAATAAAATTATGATTAATAAAAAATTAATCTTAATTTTATTAAAATAATAAAAAAAATAAAAAATTATTACAATTCTCTATATTTATAAAAAAAATATAAAAAAATCATAAAATGTTATTATTATTAGTAAAATAAACAAATATTAAAAAATATAAAACTAATAATAAATAATAAAATATTAAAAATAAATAAATTATGCAATATTTTCACCAATATAAAAGATAGAAACTGTAAATAGTTCATATAACAATAAATCTTCAATTCAAATTTTTTTTAAAATAAAAAAGAAATCACTAGGGGGGTCGTCTTTTAGAGGAGGTGGAGGAGTTGTAGGATATGATTTAGGAAACTCCATCCCTAAACTACGAGTCAGACGGTGCATGTACTTCATCTGCTCGTGATGTTGCTGCTACCATCGACGCATCTCCTCCTCGTGTTGTTGCTGCTGCTGACGCATCTCTTCATGTTGCTTCTGCAAGCTCTCTATAATCCCAGACTGAGATCACAACTGCTATTGATACTGTGAGGTAGAAGATGATGTCTCTCCAGGATCTCCTCTCGAGCTGGACGCCGACATCGCAGCAATACCATAATAAGTACCAGGAGTCACATGATAGCTGATACCAACTACTCAACCCTTCTCAAAGCCATAATGAGTCACCCGCATCCATGCCGCCTCATCGAAATGGTGGGCACTGGTCTGCTCAGTCATTTTGCCCTGACTCTCAGCCTATGTCTGAGAGGTCATAGCCTCATATGACTCCTTCAATTCCAATTTAAATTTAAATGATGAAAATATTATATGCAGTTAATTGTCAAACTAAAAAAAATAATACTAACCACAATCCAACACTGGCGATCACCTATAATCTTTCTAGTGGCTGGATTACTGTAAATCCTCTGATAAACGTCGAACTCCGTAATATCAGGATTTTCGACTGCCTATAGAAATATAAAATAAACTTTTTATATTTAATGTTATATAAAAAATTTAAAAAATATACTTACCAGATTCTATCTATGCATACTAAATGTATGTCTACCAACTCGATGTGTTACCTCTTGTCTCCCCTAGTTATGTCATCCCACTGAATATCTCCTCTGAAATCCACCACCCAACCAGTGTAAACATAATCCATCCCAAACGTGAGATGAAATATACTCTGGTCGGTGGGATCTACACGACTCATCAAATTATGTCACTCCTTCTTTCTTAATGGTTGCTCTTCTCAAATTGTGCAAAAATTGATGGAAACAGTCATGCATAGACACCTAACATGTTGTGTGGATAGCGTCATGCATGATATCATTGATGGGATACCATAAACCCTACAAATAATTTATAATATAAAGTTATTAATAAAATAAATTTCAAAATAAATATTCCTTATTTACGTACCATCCAATGATCGAACATGTCTCACCTCGCAAGAACGGGAATCTGTTCCCATGTGACCCATGACTGAGAAAAATAATTGTGCAAGATAGCGCTCTCCTGTCCAATAGCTACATGCGAAAAACTATGAAAAAGGAATAAATAATCAAACAATTAGTATATATATAAATAAATTAATGAAAGATAATTAAAATATACAGGTTACCATACCTCCGTGTGCGTGGATCGAATCCAAGACGTGGATGTCTCTCAGGGATAGAGTTAGGAATCATCAGTCATGCAAGACCGCAGCCCCTCCATATACCCCTTAAACCGTCAGTAGGCTGAGGGTAAAATGGTACACAATCCCCCTCATCCAAAGGTAGATCAGCTTCTTGAAAGTTGCAAAATAGATTAAGATTCATCTAAAACAAAAAATTATTGTTGTTAGCAGATAGTTAAAAATAACTATTATATATAGATATATATTAGTTATGATTGTAACCAGCATTTAACTAAGTCAATTTTCATATTCATATTCATCTTCATAGCTGTCAATGTCAATGTCTTCATCTTCCTCCTCAGCATCATCAATATCCATATGAGTTTCAGTTTCATCATCTCTTATCATTTCAAATTCATTTGTAACATCATTAATATCTCCATTATCATCGATCCTTAATTGTGAAGTGTCATCATCGATATTCACGTCTCTTTGTAAAAAAGATGGATTTTGAGCAGTCTCTTGAAAAATTTAAATTTCTTCCACTTTAGTGGAACCACATTCAGTTTGAGTAAAGTGATTTTCCTGATATTTCATTTTTATTATGCTCCACAAATCACTCAAGTCTCTTGAAGTAGCACAGTACTTTGCATAATAATTTGATGTGTCTATTGATCCAGTAAAAATGGTTAATTTACTGCAAAAAGACTTTTATATTTAATATCAATGATTCCATGAGTCAGATGAATACGCAAGCCTCTCTCAGTATCCAATAACTGGCATTTAAACATCGTTATGTAATTATTTCCTAGATAACACAGCTCAATAATTTCATCCAAAATGACATAAAAGTCAACTTCAGTTTCTCTGTGATGTGATCCTCTCAAGAAAACTCCATTGTTCATTGTTTTTTTAATTACCCATACGCACATGTATGAAATCGAAAACCATTCACCACATATGCATTATAAGATTTAACCATTTTGGATGGTGGGTTACTCAATATACACAGTATCTTATCAATTTTATCAGCATGTTGAAACACCTGAAAATTTTTAAGACAGTTATCAATGTGATAAATAATAAACCGAATTGATATTAAACCATCAATAATTTATGTTACCAGTTTTTGAAACCATTGAGAAAAAAAAGTTTGTTTGTGTTCTTCAAGAGCAGCTACTGTAATTTGTGGAAGTTGTTTCTTGATAAGATTATCATATAACCTACAAATATAATAATTTTATATACTGTAACATAAATTATAGAATAATTGATAGAAGAACTCATAGTGAAAATGATTTCATTTATTCACAGTTGAGCATAACATATGTATGATCTCTATGATGTTCATCATCTGAAAGCCATCATTCATGAACTTCATCGAAACCAAGATTTTTCTGATTAAAAAATAATAATTAATTTTCCATTTCATCATTAACATTCCCCCCATTTCATCCTATGCAATTTTTTTGAGGAATATTGAGATTCAAAATAATTAGAGTAGAAAAAAAATCAATTTCCTCTTCTAAATAATCTTCAGCAATTGAGCCTTCAACTGATGCTTTGTTACGTACTTTTTTCTTCAATTTCTGCATGCATCTCTCAAATGGGTACATCCATCGAAACTGTACTGGACCTCTACATTTAGCTTCATGTGGAAAATGTAATATCAAATGTTTTATTGAGTCAAATAAAGCCAGCGGAAATATTTTTTCTAGTTTACATATCATTACAGCAACATCTTCTTCCAGTTTTCTTAGCGCATCATAGTCTGTTGTCACTACACAAATGTATCAAAAAAAATATGATATGTTTTTTATCGAATCCCAAATCATAGAATTTAACAAACCTCTGAATCCAATTGGAAAAAGTCTTTCCATTATAAAATGACAATCATGAATTTTTAATCCGGTAATATAACCATTCTTAAATCATCTTCCCAAATTGGAAGCATATCCATCTGGAAGTCTCAAATCTGCAATCCACTGACAAAATAGTAAGTGACTCTCTTTGAACAGTGTATAAGCTGCTTTTGGCTTCATTAACCTCTATGATCTGACATTTTCAAATATTTTAAGTTCTGGTCACTTGCAAATTTGGGCAAGATCTAATCGTGCCTTTACAGTATCTTTGGTCTTACCTATTGTATCCAAAACTATATGAAATAAATTATTAAAACAGTTCTTCTCAATATGCATGACATTCAACATGTAGCAGACCAACAAATCAGACCAATATGAAAGATCCCAAAAAATGATTCATTTTATCCAATTATGTTCTTTCCCAAAGCCATGAATTTTCTGTTGGTTTACTGTTTCCCCACATGTGATGGGAAGTAATGAAAATACAACTGATTTTAACTCTGTACCTGAGATCATTTTTGTAGGTTCATCCCTTTCAATTTTACCTTTTCTGAAATGAAATTTGTTCCTCCAAAAATTATGATCGGTTGGAAGAAATCTACGGTGACAGTCAAAATAGCAAGGTTTTTTTTTTCATTGACGAGCATAAAGGATTTGTTGTCTTTCATACAGTAAGGAAATGATTTCGGACCATGTGTACTCTATCCAGATAACATTTCATATGACAGAAAGTCACTAATCGTCCACATCAATGTAGCTTTTAATATGAAATTTTCTTTCGCAGCAACATCATATGTACTAACACCATCACTCCACAATGCATTTAACTCATCAATCAATGGTTTCAAATAAACATCAATATTATTTTTTCGATTTCTTGGGATTAATAAGGTTAAAAATATATAGGTCTCCTTCATCAACATCCATGGAGGTAAATTGTACGGAGTTATAAAAACAGGTCAACATGAATACTTACTACTATAAGAACCAAATGGACCGAAACCATCAGTAGAAAGACCCAATCGCACGTTTCGGGCTTCTAAAGCAAAAGACGGATGTAGATGGTCAAAATGTTTCTATGAATCACCATCAGACAGATGATTCAATCTTTTATCAATTGGAATCTTTGTTTTGTGTCATGACATCATTGACACTGTGTTTTGAGACATAAATAAATGTTGCAACCTGGGTGTAAGGGGGAAATATCTCAACTATTTTACTGGAATCAATCCATACTTCCCTGGTGGAGCTTCTTTATACCTCGATTATCTACATGTGGGACAACTATCCAATGAATCATTTTCACTAGAATATAAGATGCAATCATTTTTACATGTATGAATCTTATGATAACTAAGTCCCAGATTACGAACCAGCCTCTTGCTCTCATATTAATTTGCAGAAAACACATTTCCTTTAGGTAACAGTGTTTTAACCAAAGAAAATATCTAATCAAAACAGTTGTTTGACATTGCATTATCTGATTTAATAGCCATAAATTTTACAACTACTTATAATTTTTTTATCTTGTAACCAGGATATAATTCATCCTCAATAGACCTCAACAACTCATAAAATTCATATGGTGCCAACTTAGGAGTTAAATCAATATCATCTTGAGTTTTAGTTTGTTGAATAGATGGACCTACAACATCATGTAATAAATTTTGAAACCCTGATGGATCCAAAATCAAGTTATTAGTATCTTCTCTGGAACTTTGTTCACCGTTTTGATACCAAAAAACATAATCTGGTTGAAAATCAAACCACAAGAGATGTCCCCCAACCTTGTTAAATATTTCAAATGTTCTCAGAGCACATTTTTTACAAGGACACTTTATTGCGCCTTATGAAACATATTCTGGTTTTGATGATTCTAATGATAAAAATATTCAACACCCTCAATATATACAGGATTTAAACTAGAACTGTTTCGATGTCTACGCTGAGTTATCCAAGCACGATCATCTAATAATGATTGTTGTCAACTTCCTTGTTCCATATTTTTCTACAAAATATAAAATCGTTACTTTTTTGAATAGTTTGAAATTATAAAAACACTATCTGAAAAAAAAAATATAAATAATTATAAATACTTCTTAATAATTACAATTACTTACGGGCGACACAATTTCCAGTGGATTGAAGGCTACTCTTTTGTCCAACGGATCATTTACTTGAAACTTTCTCACACAGAAATCAGAATGAAGAATCTGCTCGGAGGTACGCATATTCATTGCACGAGAATGAATATGCGTACCACCAAGAAGATTCTTCATTGTGATTTCTGTGTGAGAAAGTTGCAAGTAAATGAGCCGTTAGACAAAAGAGCCCCCTTTTCGTCGATGAATCATCTTCTTGCAACTTTCACCGCCTAAACACATTATGAAAAATTTGGTCCTATGAATTGATATTCAAACTCAAGAATACGAGATTAGATATGTATACGTAGAAGCATACTTTTCATAATGTTTTGAATCAGTGAAAATTGAAAGGATAAGAGTCATTGAGCAAAAGGAGTGTCGTCAATCCACTGAAAATTGTGCCAAGTTATAACAAGTTATTACAATTTATTACTATTTGTTACTATTTATTACAAATTATTACTAATTATTACTAATTATTCTTATTTATTACTAATTACTCCTATTCATTACTAATTATTCCTATTCATTACTATTTAATACTAATTTTTACTAATTATTCCTATTCATTACTAATTATTCCTATTCATTACTAATTATTCCTATTCATTACTAATTATTCTTATTCATTACTAATTATTTCTATTTATTACTAATTATTACTAATTATTTCTATTTATTACAAATTATTACTATTTATTACAATTTATTACTAATTATTATTATTTATTACTAATTATTACTAATTATTACTATTTATTACTAATTATTACTATTTATTACTATTTATTTCTAATTATTACTATTTATTACTAATTATTCCTATTTATTACTAATTATTCCTATTTATTACTAATTATTCCTATTTATTACTATATATTGCTAATTATTACTAATTATTACTATTTATTACTAATTATTCCTATTTATTATTAATTATTTCTATTTGTTACTAATTATTACTAATTATTTCTATTTATGACTAATAATTATTATTTATTACTAATTATTACTAATTATTACTATTTATAACTAATTATTACTATTTATTACTATTTATTACTATTTATTACTAATTATTCCTATTTATTACTACTTATTCCTATTTATTACTAATTACTTCTATTTATTACTATTTATTCCTATTTATTACTAATTATTACTATTGATTACTAATTATTACTAATTATTAATAATTATTACTAATTATTACTAATTATTACTAATTATTACTATTTATTACTATTTATTACTATTTATTGTTATTTATTGCTATTTATTGCTATTTATTGCTATTTATTGCTATTTATTGCTATTTATTTCTATTTATTACTATTTATTACAAATTATTATTATTTATTACTAATTATTACTAATTATTACTAATTATTACTAATTATTACTATTTATTACTATTTATTACAAATTATTACTAATTATTCCTATTTGTTACTAATTATTTCTATTTATTACTAATTATTCCTATTTATTACTATTTATTCCTATTTATTACTAATCCTATTGATTACTAATTATTACTAATTATGACTATTTATTACTATTTATTACTAATTATTACTAATTATTCCTATTTATTACTAATTATTCCTATTTATTACTAATTATTCCTATTTATTACTAATTATTACTAATTATTACTAATTATTACTAATTATTACTAATTATTACTAATTATTCCTATTTATTGCTAATTATTTCTATTTATTACTAATTCTACATATTTATTACTAATTATTACTATTTATTACTATTTATTACTAATTATTACTAATTATTACTAATTATTCCTATTTATTACTAATTATTACTAATTATTACTAATTATTACTAATTATTCCTATTTATTACTAATTATTCCTATTTATTACAAATTATTCCTATTTATTACTAATTATTCCTTTTTATTACTAATTATTCCTAATTATTACTAATTATTACTAATTATTACTCATTATTCCTATTTATTACTAATTATTCCTATTTATTACTAATTATTTCTATTTGTTACTAATTATTACTATTTATTACTAATTATTACTAATTATTCCTAATTATTACTATTTATTACTAATTATTCCTATTTATTACTAATTATTCCTATTTATTACTAATTATTCATATTTATTACTAATTATTACTAATTATACATATTTATTACTAATTATTACTAATTATTACTAGCTATTACTATTATTCCTATTTATTACTAATTATTACTAATTATTACTAATTATACATATTTATTACTAATTATTACTATTTATTACTAATTATTCCTATTTATTACTAATTATTCCTATTTATTACTAATTATTCATATTTATTTCTAATTATTCCGATTTATTACTAATTATTCCTATTTATTACTAATTATTACTAATTATTTCTAATTATTACTATTTATTACTAATTATTACTATTTATTACTAATTATTACTATTTATTACTATTTGTTACTATTTATTACTAATTATTACTAATTATTACTAATTATTACTATTTATTAATATTTATTACTATTTATTACTATTTATTCCTAATTATTAGTAATTATTCCTATTTATTGCTAATTATTCTTATTTATTACTAATTATTCATATTTATTACTAATTATTCTTATTTATTACTAATTATTCCTATTTATTACTATTTATTCCTATTTATTACTAACTATTCATATTTATTACTAATTTACATATTTATTAGTAATTATTCTATTTATTACTAATTATTCCTATTTATTACTAATTATTCCTATTTATTACTAATTACCCGTAATTATTACTCTGAAAATATAGTTTACAACTACTAATTACTAATTACTAATTACTAATTACTAATTATAAGTAATTATTTATAGACAATACTAATTTTCGTTAATAATTATTAATTATTACTAATTGTTTATTATTAATAATTATTAAGAATTACAATTAATAATTTCAATTTATTATTACAAATAAATACTGATAACAAAACAATTTAAATCTAATATAATTACAACTAATCAACAATAATTAAAATTGACATAAAAAAATGAAATAAATACTAAATTAAATAAACTATAAATACCTTTAAACTTGATCTCCTATTGATGTAATCGACTTCACAACTTTTCTGTAAAAAAAACTAACTCAGAGAAATTTTCACTCTAAAAATAGAGTTTAGAGAGAGAGGGGAAGTGAGAAATGAGAGGAAGAGAAAGAAAAACGGAGGGGGTATATATAGGTTAGATTAGTTGCGACGATACTATTTGCGATGGGATTACTGTCGCAAAAGGTACTTTTTGCGACGGGGCCTGTCGCAAATACCTTTGCCCGCATTAATTGTTGTCGGTGGTTAAAATGGTATTTGCGATGGGCCTCGTCGCAAAAAGTAACCTGCCGACACACCTTTTACGACGGGACAACAGCCCGTCGCAAAAAGCCATTTACCGCCGCCGATATTTGCGACGGGTCCCATTGCAAATACCCTCAGACCGACAAACCATTTGCGACGGGGGGATGCCCCCGTCGCAAATAACCTTCCCGCACTTTGGCGTGCATCCCGCGGCAAACCGCGCATTACTTTTTGCGACGGGACCCCAAAACCCATCGCAAATAACCTCTGGGATAGACTATTTGCGATGGGAATTAATCCCGTCGCAAAAGCCTGTTTTTCCCATAGTGATTAATGGAAGAAAAATAAAATAAATTTATTTTTAGATACTATAATTATTGTAGTAGCTTTTTTACCACAATTATTAGTGAAAAACAATTCTTCTCGACTATGTTATGTCCTCTCTCATTCTATATAATGGTGTGATTAAGGTAATATAAAATTTTCTACTACACTCATATTTTTTAGACTAATAGTTATCTATGTTATTTCTCAATAATTTCCATAAAAATGTTGGTGGATTACATTCTTATAAAAAATCAATATATGAGGGTGAAATATATTTTTCATTAGTCAATTATATGTGTATCGACACTCTAAATACCATTAAAAGGCTTCACCCTTTGTTATTTTTTTTTTTGTATAAGGGTTGGATTTTTGGGCTTTATTCATGATAACAATAATAATGTAATAAAATAACCATTAATGTCCTTATAACTCCAAGATAATCCGACAAGAAGGAATATCTTGTACGGATTTTTTTCTCATCGGGGTCAACCTCGATGGCTTGGTGATACACCACGAACCTAATAAATTTTGTGGAAGTGACCTAACATTTAAATTTTATAGGATTTATATTCATTCCATGCCTTCAAAAATTGAAATAAACTACTTCAATTTCCATAAAGTTAGTGTAGTTTTGGTAGGGTTCACAAAAAATTCATCCACATAATATTCTATTATTTTACCCTGAAGGGGTTAGTAACTCTGGTGTATGGATTACTAATTGACTATTACAACACTAATTATAATGAATGAAATCCACTGATATCAATACAAACATTTTGAGAGGCAATATTATATAACTTCTATATTTGTAGGGTCTCTTCAGAATTTTTTATATATAGAGTATGCATCCATGAATGAGAGATCCTCAAAAATAGTAATTACATCAATCCAAAATTCTATGATTGAAAATGTCACGTTTTCCTTTGGTAAATGATAGTTGAGGTCCCAAAATTTCAGTAAGTATATGATTTGTCTATTTATTTTCTTAAAAATAATGATATTGTAAATCCATTTTTGGTTTTGAACATCCCACATGAATCAAGATTTGATTAACTTATATGCCTAATTCTTTATCATGGAACCATGAGTTGAGTTCATTTTCATCAAAGGCTATTTATAGACATGAAATATTATTAGGAGTTGTAGGTGATAGATAGTCACAAATAGGTATCATATTATCATCTTAATATAATTCAATGGGAATACATTTATTTGTTTCTTGAGGAAAACATTGTATTTCTCCCGATTATCAGTGTAACACCCCAAAATCCAAAAGTAAGAACATTATATTTGATAGTGTGTACCACACACATCACCAATCACATAAGGGGATATAATACCCCGAGGATTTAGAATATATTTATAATTTTAAATAAATTAAATCGATGATATTTTATTAAGTGAATGTGATATTGAGTTAGCATACGTCGCATGCAATAAAGAGTTTCTTCAAATGGCTTGCGTCACATGTATGACTGATTTTTACTGAATAAAAATATATATTATTAACATATTATTTAATATAACCTATCTATTAAATAATTAGACAAGAAAATTTTTAACTAATTAATGAAAACATATGGTTATGAACATATAAAATAAATTCATTAGTTATAAATTAATTAAAAAATAATATGAAATACAATTTAATATAAAGAGAAATATTATTATTTTTAAGCTCACAAAGTTGTTTTAACCTAATAAATTAAATTAATTACAATTATTGAGTAATATTTATGTTATATATATATATATTACAATCAATAATGTTTTCTATATTCATCTAATTGATTTGATTGGATTCAGATAAGATCAAACCTAATATTACACATAAAATACTACATTTTTATAAAGGTTGTTTTCCCACCTTTGGATGGAGAACCCATTTTAAATCCATTTTTTGATACTTATATAAATTTAATATGTCAAAATAAACTTTATATTTTTAATTTAAACATTAAAATTATGTTAGGGTAAATATTTGGTATTTTTTTGTGAAGTTTCATTTTTTAATAAATAATTAAAAATACTGAATTTTAGTTCAAAATTGTTTTTTCATATAATTTATTTATAAGGTTAAATTATATTTTATATTAGTTTTAAAGTTTAATAAGATCATGTTTTTATCAATTAATCCAATTCAGGTCATTTTAATCCATCTCAATTTGAAATTGACTAAAAAACAAAACAATCTTTCGAACATTTTCACATTAAAAACCCGCATTGTCATCTTGTCTACAAGATTAAATTTAAATCAATTTCTTCAACTTCTATGATTATAATTTAAAAAATATAATCCATATTTGGAATCATAATAATTTTTAATTTATAATAAGTTCATCATATCTTTTGACAAAAAAGTTAAGTGAAAACAATTAAAATTAATTACAATTATTAAGGCAAAATTATGCTTAATAAGAGACAAAATCTTAATCATAAGGACCCAAATGACCTAGAAACTTGTCAAAGAGACATTTTATAGACATATGTCTACCCTATACTCTATTTTATCTAATTTTTACATTATTTTATCCAATTTCAATGTGCAAAACATGTATGGAATTTCTTTGTCAAAATATTACAAGAGTGCCACTCCTCCTCCACTATAAAAGGGAATTATATCCCCCCACATCCTCACACCTCTAAATCCACTTTTGATCAAATAATATCTAATAAAATAGCTCCTAAAAATACCTAACATATTATTATATTCCTTCCATTGGGCATAAATTAATCCAAGGAATCCTTTGATATTAACCAAAAGGTGTTACACGATTTTTAAGGTAGCGATTTCCAACGATCTCTTTTCTTTTATTTACTTTTTCACCACTTATATATGTTTCATACATGTTAATTTAACAAAACAATAATCCTAAATATACTGAGGTTTTATTATATTAAGTTTTGTACCTACACTCTCACACACTTCTATCTAATTGGTAACAAACATACTGTTTTTGTGAACGAAGAACTACCGCCTCAATAAACAATGATTGTTTGTTCTTCCTTTACCCCCCTCATAGGGGTCATTATGATGGAAACACTACTTTTATAAGATATATATGATATTTATAATATATTTATACTTCTATAATTATTCTATAACACATAACTCTATACATTCAATTTTGTGTAAATACGATAACATCGCTTGTGGAAGCATGGACTATTATCCCCTAAATGTGATGTGATTCATTCACGTTATACATGGAACATATTAAGGATGATATTCATAAAAAATATATTAAATATATTACATATAAATTATATTGTAATTATAATATATTTATTTATACATATCATTTACTTTTCATTCTTTTAAAATATGACAATGAAATGAAAGTAGAGTTAATGTGTGTATACGACATATCGTCTCCATGAATGGTGCATTCCATTTCCTATCTCCAATTATTATATATGATTATAAATACATATATAATTATTATATATGATAATTAATTCATGGATTAAATTCTTTATATGATGAAACCATGATATAATTATTGATAACAACAAGTAATAAGTTAAATCTTACTCGAGAAAACTAGGTAACTAAGAACCCAAATAGTGAAATTAATGAATGTTTGTTAAAAAATGGGTAATGATATATTACAAGAAGATAATATATGGTATTATAAAAACTATTATTTTAATTATATTAGTTACTAAAATATTATAAACCACTTTATTGGATGCTATATACCATACCACAAAAATAAAGGATGAGGTAAGGGATTTTTGCCTCACCTTTTATTCCATGAGGAATACATCATTTAAACTTATTACCTCTTTTATGTTGTGTATATAGTACTCATTTTGATATATTATATTATTAATTATTTTATATTCATGGTATTATAATTTTCATTATGAATTTCCTCACCCAAAAGGTTTATCATGAAAATTACCAAGTGGTAAAAAATATTTTTTAATCTCACTTTCTTTTGTAATTGTCAACATTCTCTTTAGACAATTAATTTATTATGATAATTTATCATTCGATATCCCCTTAATTATTGATTTATGGATATTATTATTTCTTAAACCATATACCATCTTACATATGGTGTTTACTTTTATTGTTATTTGATTAACTGTGGAATTATTGATAAATAAGTATTTCTCATTCAATATAGTTATTTGATAAGGAATATTATTTATTTTGATTATTAAATATGGGGAAATATTTGGAGTGGAAATGATTGGTTGGGCCCACATTTATATATCCCCTCTATGCATCAATAGGTTCTCATGAGATGAATTATTTGGCAACATTAAACAGGCTTCTATTTATGGTTTTAATCTATCTTGTGAAAGGTCTTGACGATATAGGTTTTTATACTCCTTAGAAATGACATCCAATAATTAAACATTTCCATAATTTAGATTTAGTTATTATTTATCTATGATATTATTTTTTAAAATATCTATGGATTTAATTCATTCTTAGTTTGTTGATTTATGGCATGTGTTCCAGTTTCTTACCTTGCAATATTTATTATGCCTTAACTAGTTATGTCAATGGAAAGTGTGTTCAGTTATTTACCATTCCATATAGATTGATTCATTATTTCTTACATTTTATTTACCCTCAATAATAATTTGAGATCAACCTTATTTTTTTTATTTCCCCATGTTATAAAGAATTGTACTTATAATAATCTTTCAAGGAAGCAGTTTATTTCATTTTATAATGTGTCATGTTTGTAATGTCTATTTACCAATGTATTGTGGATATCATGTATGTAATATGGATTTCCAATACTTATAAAATGATTGGTCCTTCCGGATTTGATTTCTTGTAATCATTCCAATGGAATAAAATAATATTTCGGCTTCTAGCTTCTGGGTCGGGGGTGTTATAGTTGATATTAGAGGAAGTTTAGCAGAAACCTTAGAAACTAGATTTAGAAAACATAGATTAGGTAGAAAAAACCTAACATAGACATTAAGGATAAGTGTAGAATAAATCCTAAAATTTTTTAAGATAAATATTATGTGGGTATATATAAAAAAACATCCTTATCTAGATACTAAAAGTGTATTTAGTTCTAGAACATATGAACCTAGGAGTAACAAATCCAACAAGATGTGTCAACTCGGTGTAACCTGATACACGAGAATGGGACTTACTGTGCACCTAGTTTGACACTCACGGGGGATACACATAAGATAATTCATATTTTCATTACCTACCATTATGAAGGATTTGAATGTAAATATTTACCCTATGTAACCAATGTTTATGATTCTAGGAGTTACGATGTATAAATTTATGTTATGTGTTATACTATATTTAGAGTTATAAAAAGTTCATAAATTTAGGATTTAATCCATTATATTTCATTTTTTAGAAATGTAACCTATAAGGATGAATGGTGTCAATACTCATGGAAAATATATAGATTCCCCTGTTAAAGAAACTAATACAGGCGGTATTGGAACAAAGAAAATCATGGAAATATTAGGGAAACTTGATCAAGTTATAACAAATAACCTTGCATGAATGGAGAAACCTATTCTATGGAGAGAATATCTAATGTTGGATCACTTTATAAAAAAGAAGCACCCATTATTTAGTGGGACTACTAATCTAATTATTTATGAGTAATGCATTATGTCTCCGAAGAAGATATTTATTTCCTTGGAATACCATGAAAAGGAAAAGGTTACACTTGTAGTCTGTTTTCTCCAAGGTGATGCTGATTAGCGGTGTTCTCTGATCTAGAATAAAAGATAGGAAAAAGAAATTCAACTCATGGAATAGAGAACTTTTAAGGAAACATTATTCAATAAATACATCCCTCTTGATCAACAAACTAAGATGAAGATGAATTCCCTTAGTTTAAGACAAAAGGAGGAAGAATTTTTTGTGGAGTATGAAGTTACCTTTATATGGTTAACAAGGTATGCTATGGATTTCATAAACAAAATAAAGTTCAAGATTGACCACTTATTTGAATTACCTAAGCCATGTCTCCAAAGGGCGTTAGTGTTGCAAAACATTTCTACATATGATGAAATAGTTTTATGTACTATCAAGATATAGAAATAATTCCCCAAGTATTATGGATTCAAAGGGAAGAAAGAGAAGAAGAGAAAGGAATAAAAAATAATTGATAAAGGGAAGAAGGGGAAGATGGATTTTCCCACATGTGATAACTGTGGAAAGAATCACCTAGTTAAATGCTTGAAAGGATTGGTAGTTCGATATAAGTGTGGATAAAAGGGTCACAAGGAAAAATAATGTAAAGGGGGGAAGGAAAATGTTGTTATTCAATGTTACAACTACAATGAGATAGGACATTATGCAAATAAAAGCCCCAAGAATCAAGGTAATATGCATCTGAATAAGATAAGGGATCAATGTCAAGTATATGTTATTTATAGAACCGAAGTTGAATGATTAATGTACTTCTATATTTGGATCTAAGAAATATGTTGTAAAAATATTTTATTTATAATGTTATCATCATATGATTTATGAAATATATAAGGATTGTACTACTATAATTTTTCAATAAATATTTTTGATCATAAGTTGAATGGTACCAAAAAAATTTATTCATTAGAATGTTATACTTTTCGGAAAACACATGATTGACAGAAACACAAATCTTACAATGTTCTTGATATTGAGATAATGATGAAGAAATGATTGATTTGTACAAGTTTTGAATACCTTGTAACTGAATAATGACTTGTCGATAAGTGGTATTTTCTATCATTGATGGAGTTTACAACACTTTTGTATTTAAGGAATATATCTAATAACATGTGTCCTACATAATGAATAAGGATTAATGCATGTTTCCAATAATATTTTATGGCAATTTGAGTTATTACCATATTTAAAAAGGATACATGATGAAGTTATTCACATGATTGGAATTTGAAAATTTAGAACTACTTCTTGTTGATTAAAGGCTAATGATAAATTCATTTTGGTAATTCAGTGACCTTCCGTCTAAAGTTTTGGATCATAAACTTTTTGAAATGTTAACCATTTATAAAATGGTTGATAATTGGATGAGATTTTAGAGGTAAATATATTTCTTCACCATATGATGAATCATGTGCTAATAGATGAAGTAGAAATGGTTCATGGAGTAATAAAAGTAAAACATTATGTTTATAGAAAATAATAATTACTATTATACTTACAAAGTGAAATAATTCCTTAACAATAGAAAAAGGGGGTTTTGAAACAAATGTGTTGTCCTAGTACCATAATTTCCAATGAATCAAATTTCCCCTTAGATCATCACATATTTAGAGTTTTTTATTATATATTTACTACTAACCATATTCTATAGAACTATTTATTATAAATTTATTGTTATCTTTTTCCTCTCTATCCATGTTTCTGTTTCCCACCTATGTTCTCCTACTAGGGAACCTAGTTACGCGACCATTGTACTTTCCTTTATATCTTATTAAGAATATGTGATATTAACCATATTCATGATGTGGGGTTTCCAAAAATTGTTAATTTAAAATATCAATCCCTCCATTATTGATATGATGTTTAAATTGTGAGGGTGAAATTTAATTAAGGTGATGATAATATAACACCCCTAAATCTTAATGTAAGAATATTGTATTTGATAGCGTGCATCACACACATCACCAAGGGCGTAAAGCGATATAATACCCTAAGTCTTTAAAAATATATTTACTATTTTAAATAAATTAAATATAAGATTTATTTTATAATTAATGTGATACCTAGTTATCATACGCTGTATGCAACAATGAGTTTCTTCAAATGGCTTGTGTCACACGTAAGACGGAGTTTTAATGAATAACGATATATATTATTAACATATTATTTAATATAACCTAGATATTAAATTTGTATATATGAAAAGTGTTAAATAACTTATTATCCAATAAATATACATATTCTAATTACATTTTAATGGTATGAAATTTTCATTTTTGATCTTATGGGCCTGAGTTAGTGGATTTTAATTTTGAACATCCATTCTTATCATTTGTGCACTTCATGCCTAATGTACACCAATTTAGTCCCAATGATTCATCTGATTTTTAGGATTGTAATTATACATATTTTAATTTAATATTTTTTAAAATATATCTACACTTAAATATGAACATTTTTTATTCAGGGATCAATGGAGGATTCGTAAAGGATGATGGAGATATTTGGAGATGAATGGAAGCAATTCTAGAGAAGGCAGATTGGACATCTGACCACTGATGAGAATGTGGGACCCAAATTACAAACCCAATGAAGCCCAAATGTCGTGGTATTATAGAATAAATATATAGTAACAAATAATTCTCCAAGATCCAGTTCTAATTCGGCCTCCATTGTGGTTATTTAGGCGGCCCAAGTTGAAGATAAAATTCTGGGCCAGATTCTGCGGACCAGAAAAACATCCCACCATTTCATATATATATCGTTAACCATAAACTATTTTGGTCTGAAACTTCGCATAACGTTAGGGGACATCTGGAGATTCATTTTTTTCTTATATGTCCCACTCCAATTCTTCCATCTATAAGGTCTTACAGATGCATCCGTTAGGTGGAAGCAAGATGTCTTCCACCTCAGGTCAAGGGTGGAAAAGTCTTCTCTCCCTTACGTTCCACCACCCTAGGCCTACCATACTCAAGTGGGATATTTTATACTATTGGAGACTCGACCCAAGTCTTAAAAAATTCCTATTTAAGGCAATGTTGGTGGAGGAGTTTATCATATTTGAGCTTTGTTTTCATCTTAATGTTATGCTGCCAATTTGTCTTTGTAACGTTCTTCCTTCACATGTAAGTTATTTTAATCCATCCTAGTTTCTTAATAAAAGTTCTTCTTATAATATTATTTTTTTCTTATACATATCACTTTGATACAGTTTCCTAATGGTTTGAATTTATTCTCACCAAACATTGTGAAATTATTCACACAACGGTGGAGTGATCATTTTCTTTTTATTGTTTTCTTTACTTCTTCAATTCCTCCCTCATGAGTCTACTTCCCGCTTCCATTTAAATCATAGCATCAATGGAGGGATAACCCACATATGGGTTGATCCAAGGGAGTAGAAAGGGGCTTTATTTGATGTTATTTATCACCCCATTAATGTATAATCACTTCTTTTAATTGAGATTTTTATTTGATGATTTTAAAACTTCTTTGTCCTTGTTGAATTTTAAGGCCACATACTTCAAGTGCTAATACAAACATTTACCTTGGAGTGATCATAAATATGATCCTCCAAGTGTATAGGTGATTAGTATTATGGTGTGTTGGTATAAAATCAGTAAGTGATGAAGTTGTTTAATCTCCTTAAATGAACTCAACTCAAATATATGAAATTGAAATAATTGAAAAGGGAATACGTCCAATCCACCCCAAGTGATAACCTAGGATCAACTCATTATTTTAAATTGAATTAAATTAAGTCTCTTAGATTTAATTTAAAACCACCTTAAATAAACCAAAGTTGGTGACTTAATATCCAAAAACAATCCATAGAATGTATGTGTCTGTAGGTACTTCTTAGGTCTCTGAGGATTCGACAACCCAAGCTAGACTACATGGACCATCCTACCTTCTTCTTTTGGGTAAATTTGAGCGTGAATCAAATTTTGGTGCCGTTTATGAGGACCCAAGTAAGTCATCTCAACACCCATTCTATTCTCCCCCATTTCCTCTATTCTCTCCCAAGATCTCTTATCTTTCCCCTTTCTCGTCTTTTATTCTTTTGGCGCATGTCTGCCTACACTCGTGATCAATCAAACCATCTAGTTAGGGTTGATAGTCCTGGGGTTGGGGAGTCAAGTACACCAAGGTAACTCTTTCCATTATATCTTAATCTTCCTAATACTCTAAAGTCAAAAATTGAGCCTATTTTAATGGAAGGTCTTCAAAGAAACCAACTCATAATCCCAGGTGGGAATCAAAATGGAAATCCAAATGAGGTAGCCCCAAACTTGGGGAATGCAATTGATTAAATCATAAATGACTACCTCATACCTTCCTGGACCAATGATCCCTCATGAATTAGACACAATTCCCTAGGATATTACAACTACATCTTTAAACCCCATGTCCTAAAACACCTTCCCACATTCCATGGAATGGAGTCTGAGATGCCCTACCTTCACATTAAGAAGTTCAGTGACATTGTAGAAACCATGTATCCCCCACATCAACTAGAATCAGCTAAGATAAGTCTATTTACTTTTTCTTTAAAGGATCGAGCAAAAAATTGGCTAAACAATTTTAGACCATCATCCATAAACTCTTGGGACCGATTACAAAGATAATTCTACAAAAAATACTTTCCCCACCACAAAACAATTGCACTTAAAATGAGCATTCAAAAAAAATTTGAAAAAGAGGGAGAGTCATTCTATGAAACATGGGAGAGGTTGAAAGACACTCTAAACATGGTTCCACACCATGGTTTTTCTATTCCTGAACAATTGAGAATTTTCTATGAAGGGTTGGGTCCTGGGAACAAACAATTCATTGACATGATGTGTAATGGAACCTTTAAAAAAAGCCCCAAATAATGCTTACGAGTATCTAGAAAGCCTTTCTGAACAAAAACAAACATGTAGAACTTCACCTTATTATGAAAAGACACAAAGAACTACTGGAATTTATACACTTAGAGAAGAGGAAATCCTTAGGGATAAACTTGTATCACTCTCTAGGAAGGTTCAATAGATATACCTTAGGAAAGTCCATGAAATCCAAACTATAGACCATGTTTGCACAATTTGTGACAAACATGACCATAAGACAGACAAATGCCCAACCATTCCATCCATCAAGGATGTTCTTTTAGGAGTACCCCCAGTGGAAGTAAATTCCTTAAACTTTCAAAATCCTCAATACCAAAACACCTTCAACCCAAGGTATAATGACCACCCAGGCTTCCGCTGGAAAGATAACCAACAACCTAGCCAACCACAGGGACAAAATCCTTACCCCCATCAAAACTACCAAACCCATAACTAGTTCCAAACCCAACCTATCCAATAACAACAGCCACCGGTCCAATTTCAACAAACCATCCCACCTCCAAAATACCCTATGGGATAAACCAATCTTCTTAAGCACCAACCCAAACTGTTCCACAAAAGCCTACTAGAAAAACTGTGCAAACAAATGGAGAGGATGAACTCAGAAGTCTCTTCCATTAAACAAGAACTTCAAACCATCAAAACTGGAAAGGCACCCATGCCTACTCAGGCAGTACCATCTTCAACTTCAAGGGGAGAGTCAAGTTGTACTCAAACAACTCATGAACAACTAAAGGATGTGAATATTTTAAGAAGTGGTAAATCAATTGAAAAACCTAAACAAATAAGTCATGAACCATGTGAAGCTTAAAACTCTAATGAAAATTCAAATGAACCACAAGATCAAACTGAGGAAACTGATAACAATGTGAATGAAACAACTCTTCAACAAACAACCCCACAACCTGCACCATTTCCTCAACGCATGAGGGGGAAAACCAAGCTTGAATTGAGTGAAACATTGAGGGAAATCTTTTCAAAAGTCAAGTTGAACATTCCCCTCCTCTATGTAATCCAAACCATACCTACCTAATAAAAGTACCTTAAGGTCTTGTGCACTTTTAAAAGAAAATTTTCACATAAAAACCAAGTACTTTTGGATGCTAATGTGAGTACCATCATTCAAGGGATCATTCCTCCTAAGTTGAAAGACCCAGGTTTCCCTTACATCAATGTTGAACTAGGAGAGAGAAAAGTTGTCAAGGACTTGTGTGACATAGGTGCTAGTGTCAATCTCATCCCCTATGTTGTGTACTACCAGTTAGGCCTAGAAGAGCTCCAACCCACATCTGTCATACTTCAACTTGCTGATTGTAGCATTAGGGCTCCAAAGGGGATTTTAAAGGATGTTCTGGTAAAGGTTGAAAACCTCATCTACCCTTCTGACTTCATTGTCCTTGACAACCATCCAAACTTCAGAAATAAGGAACAAACCCCAATCATCCTTGGTCATCCCTTCCTTGCAACAATCAACTCTAATATCTGAATCTGAAATGAGAACATGACCATCACCTTTGGAAACATGATTCTAGACTTGGACATCTATAATTAAAGCTCACAAATAGAGGATGATGAGGAAATTCGTGAAGTAAACATGATAGGAAGCATTGATAATGAATCTATAGAACATCAAGGAATATTTGATGGATTTTTAATTCAGGATGAGATTGATTTCCTTTGTTCACATGAAGTAAGTTTATCTCCTTGTCTTGAATCATTTCTAAATTGCTCTTATGATGAAGTCTTAGGTCCAATAATTAGTGAAACCTTTTAAGAAACCACTTTCATGGAGACCACTCCAACTTCCTTCCCTAAATATGATCAAGACAATCTAGTAGCTGAACCTTCTACATGTGGGGAATCAATCCTATCTAAAACTCTAGGAAACAAAATTTATCTCGATCCAATGTCTCAATATTCTGCTGAAATTACGAACCAACCCAATCTTGAATTGAAGGAACTTATTATTGCACTCATGTATGCCTTTATAGGGGACAATCAAACACATCCTATTGTCATTTCTTCTTCTCTTGAATCCAATCATGAGGGGTTTCTTCTAGATGACCTTATGAAACATAAGAAATCCATTGGTTGGACCATGTCTGATATTCATGGGATTAGCCCACTTATTGGGACTCATAGGATTGTTCTGGAATCTGATTCAAAGCCATGTTGTCAACCTCAACGGCGACTCAATCCTAATCTCATGGAAGTAGTGAGAAAAGAACTTCTGAAATTGTTAAAAGCTGGTATCATATATCCCATAGTTGAGAGTGAGTGGGTCAGCCCAATACAAGTGGTTCCCAAGAAGGCAGGAATCACAGTGATAACCAATAAGGATGGAGAGATTCTTCTAACTTGGGTGAGTAGTGGATGGAGGGTCTGCATTGACTATAGGAAGCTAAACTCATTCACCAATAAGGACCATTTCCCCTTACCATTCATTGACCAAGTCCTTGAGAGAGTGGCAGGTCATGCCTTCTATTGTTTCATAGATGGGTACTCAGGGTATAATCAAATTGAGGTCTCCCTAGAGGATAAAGGGAAGACTACATTCACATGTCTATTTGGCACCTTTTCTTTCAAATGCATGCTTTTCGGGTTATGCAATGCCCCTGGAACCTTCCAGCGGTGCATGATGGGAATATTCTCAGACATGGTAGGGTATTTTCTTGAGGTATTTATGGAATACTTCCTTGTGCTTGGGGATACATTTGAGGGATCTCTGAGGAATGTGGAGAGAGTCTTGTCAAGATGTGAAGAAAAGAATCTGGTCTTAAATTGGAAAAAATCTCATTTCATGGTTAAAGAGGGACTAGTTCTAGGACATCTGGTCTCAGGTAAGGGGATTGAAGTTGATAAAGCCAAGGTTGACATCATTTGTTACCTTCCATCACCCAAAACTGTCAAGGAAGTGAGGTATTTCTTAGGACATGTTGGTTTCTATAGAAGATTCATCAAGGATTTTAGTTCAATATCCCTTCCCATTTGTGCTCTATTAATAAAGGATGCTCCATTTGTTTGGATAGAAAGCTGTGAGGGTTCATTATCAACCCTAAAATCTTCTCTCACCTCTCCTCCCATTATGAAATCTCTAAATTGGAACCTTCCTTTTGAACTTATGTGTGATTCCAGTGACTTTTTTGTAGGATCTGTGTTAGGAAAACATTGTGATAAAACTCCTTATATCATTGCTTATGAAAGAAAATCCTTAAATTATGCCCAAATCAACTACACCACCACTGAAAAGGAGTTAATTTCAATTGTGTTTGCCTTAGAGAATTTTAGGTCCTACCTCTTAGGATCCCCCATCACTGTGTTCACTGACCATTCTTTACTAAAATACCTCTTCCAAAAACAAGATGCTAAGGCTAGACTAATTAGGTGGGTCTTTATCTTATAATAATTTGACCTCACAATCAAGGACAAAAAGGGTGTTGAAAATGTTGTAGATGATCACCTCTCTAGGATGGAATTCAAAGACAACTAAAATCAACTTTTTGTGTCTGATTCATTTCCTGATGAACACCTATACTCTGTGAGTGACTGCCCTCAGTATGCCAACATAGACAATTTCTTAGTTATAGGAGTCATTACAAAATTCTTAGGGACTCAATATTGAAGGAAATTTCTTTCTGATGTTAGACACTATGTGTTTGATGATCCATACCTCTATAAGTTCTGCCCTGACCAAGTCATTAGGAGGTGTGTCCCAGAATCTAAACAAGAGTCCATCCTTAAATTCTATCATAGTGAGGCATGTGGAGGTCACTTTTCCTCTAAGAAAACATCTGCTAAGATTCATCAGTGTGGTCTCTTCTGGCCCACCCTCTCAAGGGACTCCTACACATTTTCTCAAATCTTTCCTAGGTGTCAACAAGTAGGGTCCATCATAAAAAGGAATCAAATTCCACTCACTCCCATCTTAGTGATTGAAATCTTTGACTGTTGGGGAATCAATTTCATGGGTCCCTTCCCAAACTCTATGGGATACCTCTACATCCTCTTAGCTATTGATTATGTCTCATAATGGGTTGAAGTCATTCCCACTAAGTCTAATGACCATCATGTTGTGATCTGATTTCTAAAAGAACACATATTTTCTCTATTTGGAATTCATAGGGCTATAATTAGTGACCGAGGAACCCATTTCTGCAACCGACCATTCTTTTCACTCATGTCTAAGTATGGTATTTCTCACAAGGTTTCCACTGCGCACCATCCTCAAACCAATGGTCAATTTGAGTTAGAGAATAGGGAGATTAAGAATATTCATGAAAAAAACTGTCAATCCTTCTAGGAAAGATCAGTCTGAGAAACTCTTGGATTCTCTTTGGGCATATCGTACATCATACAAAACCATACTAGTAATGCCACCATATAGGTTGGTTTATGGAAAAGCATTCTATTTACCTGTTGAAATTGAGCATAAGGATTTTTGGGTAGTTAAGAAAATAAATTATGACCTCTCATTGGCCAGAACAAAAATGAAATTAGATCTCAATGGACTTGAGGAACTAAGGATGGAGGCTTATGAAAATTCAAGGATCAATAAAGCTAGAGTTCAAGCCTACCAATCTAAAAATATCAAAGTCAAACATTTTGAACCGGGAAAATTTGTGCTCTTATATAGTTCAAAACTTCATTTACACCCGGGAAAGTTAAGGTCCAGATAGTCAGGTCCTTTCATAGTGCATCATGTGTACCCCCATGGGGTAGTAGAGATTCAAGATCCCACTAGTGGTCACATTTTCAAGGTCAATGGTCATAGGTTAAAACAATTCATTGAATCATTCAATAAACAGGAAATAGAGGTTGAGTTAACTGAGCTAACCTATGAACCAGAAAAAAAATTGATAGATTTAGGATCCATGTCGGGCTAATGACATTAAACAAAAGCATTGCACGGGAGGAAACTCGTGGTTTTCATGTCATCTTTATTTTTAAAATATGATTAATCATTTTGATATTTAAAAATAATAAAAATATAGATTGTTTACATGTTCTTATATTATGAGTATGGATGGTTATGAAAGGGGAGCACCATATTCATCTGTGTCACGTGGTGTGATCCTTGAGTAATACCTTACCCAAAAAATTTAAAAAGAATACAATGTATCATCAGTTCATTTAATTTTAATGTGTTTGTAAGTTAAAATAAAAATACAAAAAAATATATAAATAAAAAAAAGGGACACGTCATAGGTCGTGGGTCAAACCCCGTCACAACTAGCGAAGCCATAGGGAATCGAACTTGGGACCGAAGGGAGACAGGGGCGCGCGCTTACCACTGACCTACAAATTTTTATGCTTCCTTATTCTATAATTTCTATATATATACTTATATTTTACTTTCTTTATTATAAATATATATATATATATAGTTTTTTTTTGTTTTTTTTTGTTTGTCTATTTTTTTCTACTAGAGAATTCTTAGAGTGACATCGAGACCAAGGGATTAAAAGGGAGCAGCAAGAATTTCAACTTCAACCACCAGGTGACTTCGTTCCATGATCCTCATTTTCAATTTCCTTTTTGAACTCTCATTATCTACCCTACCCCCTTCTAAATTTTCTTTTCTTTAAACACTGGGGATATCATTATTTTATGTTGGGGGGGAGATAAAATAAAAAATTATTTTGTGTCAAAAAAATGATGAATGATTTGAAAAAAAATGTGTGTAAATAGAAGGATAATTTACTTTATCTTTGAACATGGTAATACACATTGCACACTTTGAAACTGAATATCAAATAATTTAACATGCCCTGATTCTGATTTTAATCCTTGTATAATTTCATGAGCCTTGATTTTGGGAAGTGTGGCTATCCAATGTGATATTTCATTGTTTATATTTTCATCCAAAAAAAAGATCACAATGCACGTCCTTTGGATAGTGGGGTATTAGTTTGAGTTCATGGGGTCCCTTAAATAAATATCATAATTTTGATGATCATTTTAGTTTTAATATGATTATTCAATAAAAAAATTAAAAAAACAATAAATTTGTGCGTAGAGCAATGAAAATACCTAATGCGTGGCTTTCGGCACTTGGGGATCATGACTCCATAGTTGTCTGGCCCAGAGTTAGTAATTTTATCTCTATTTTTGGTAATTTGATTTTGTTTTTTGATTGAGTTAACTCTAGATGATGCCTGATTATGTGGGCTTCACTTGGTGCCCTAAGGTCTTTGAGCCTGGGAGTCATCAGCAAAGTCTCGCTACAGGGGTTGACTTATTTGAGTGCAATTTCAATTACCATGACAAAATTACAAAAACAAAACAAAAAAAAATACAATAAAAAAGAAAAATTTGAATACTCATCTTAATATTGAAATTTGATTCCACCTAGCGCTTCTGTCATTTCCCCCTTGAATAAAGATAAACCCCCATGTCTATTGTGATACACAACACATCCTCATACTTAATTGATATTGGATGAAATATGGAAATGAATTTGAACAAAGGAATTGGATTGGGATTGTGATATTATTATGAAACTATATTCTATTAAAATATTTTGATGGGTTTCATGATTTTTTGGTAAAAGGGTTTTTGGTGATCATTGTGTATTAAAATGTTTTTGGAAAAGAGAATTCAAATTTCATATTGTTGAGATACATTTTTCTCGGGACTAGAAAATCTCAAGTTGGGGGGTGTGATTAGCCAATAAAAATAAATATTTTAATTACATTTTAATGGTATTAAATGTTAATTTATGATCTTATGGGCCTGAGTTAGTGGATTTTAATTTTGAACATCCATTCTTATCATGTGTGCACTTCATGCCTAATGTACACCAATTTAGGCCCAATGATTCATCTGATTTTAAGGATTCTAATTATCCATATTTTAATTTGATATTTTTGAAACTATATCTACACTTAAATATGAACATTTTTCGTTTAGGTATCAATGGAGGATTCATAAAGGATGATGAAGATATTTGGAGATGAATGGAAGCAATTTTAGAGAAGGAAGATTGGACACCAGCCCACTGATGAGAATGTGGGACCCACATTACAAACCCAATGAAGCCCAAATTTCATGGGATGATATAATAAATATATATGAAAACATAATTCTTCAGGATCCAGTTCTAATTCGGCCTCCATTGTGGTTATTTAGGCGGCCCAAGTTGATGATAAAATTTGGGGCCAGATTCTGCAGCCCAGAAGAACATCCCACCATTTTACACATATATCGTTAACCATAAACTATTTTTGTCTGAAACATTACATAATGTTAGGGTACATCTGGAGATTAATTTTTGTATTCTATGGCCCACTACAATTCTTCCATATAAAAGGTATTATAGGTGCATCTGTTCAGTGGAAGCAAGCTGGCTTCCACCTCGGGTCAAGGGTGGAAAAGTCTTCTCTCTCTTACTTTCCACCACCCTAGGCCTACCATACTCAAATGGGATCTTTTGTAATATTGGAGTATCGACTCAAGGCTCCAATAATGCATATTTAAGGCAGTGGTGGTGGAGGATTTTATCATCTTTGATCTTTGTTTTCATCTTAATGTTATGCTGCCAATTTGTCTTTGTAACGTTCTTCCTTCACATGTAAGTTGTTTTAATTCATCCTAGTTTCTTAATAAAAGTTCTTCTTATACTATTATTCTGTTATTATCCATATCACTTTGATATAGTTGCCTCATGGTGCAAATTTATTCACACCAAACATTGTGAAATTATTCACACAACTGTGGAGTGATCATTTTCTTTTTATTGTTTTCTTTACTTCTTCAATTCCTCCCTCATCAGTCTACTTCTCGCTTCCATTGAAACCATAGCATCAATGGAGGGATAACCCATATATGGATTGATCAAATGGAGTATAAATAGGCTGTATTGGACGTTATTTATCACCCAATTAATGTATAATCACTTCTTTTAATTGAGATTTTTATTTGATGATTTTAAAACTTCTTCATCCTTGTTGAATATTAAGGTCACATACTTCAAGTGCTAATACAAAACTTTACCTTGAAGTGCTCATAAATATGATCCTCCAAGTTTATATGTGATTATTATTATGGTGTTTTGGTATAAAATCAGTAATTTATGAAGTTGTTTGATCTCCTTAAATGAACTCAACTCAAATATATAAAATTGAAATAATTGAAAAGGGAATACGTCCAATCCACCCCAAGTGATAACCTAGGATCAACTCATTATTTTAAATTGAATTCACTTAAGTCTCTTAGAGTTCATTTAAAACCATCTTAAATCAACCAAAGTCGGCCACTTCATAGCCAAAAACAATACATAGAATGTACGTGTCTGTAGGTACTTCTTAGGTCTCTGAGGATTCGACAACCCAAGCTAGACTACAAGGACCATCCTACCTTTTTCTTTTGGATAATTATTAGCATGAATCACTAACTTATGAAGATATATGGTTCACCCACATATAAAAAAAATTTATTACTTATAAAAAAATTCAAAAATAATATGAAATCGATTGAATATAAAGAATATTGTTTTTATTTTTATGCTCACAAAGCTATTTTACCCTAATATATTAAATTAATTACAATTAGTGAGTGATATTAATTTTATATATGTATATTATATTTTTAATAAAATATTTTTGATATTAATTCAATATAATTGATCATCTTAAGATAAGATAAAATCCAATATTACACATAAAATACTATATTTTTATAAAGGTAGTTTTACCTCCTTTCGATGGAGAACCCATTTTAAATATAATTTTTGATTCTATAATGAATTTAATATTTAAAAATAAACTTAATATTTTTAATAGAAAATAAAAATTTGTCCAGGTTAAATTTTTGGTATTTTTCCATGAAATTTCAATTTTTTTATGAATAGTGAAAAAGACTGAATTTTAGTTCAAATTTTATTTTTAATATAATTTATTTACAATGATAAATTATGTTTTATATTGTTTTTTAAGTTTAATTATATCATATTTTTATCAATTAATACAATTTAGTTCGTTTTAATCCATTCCACTTTGAAATTGACTATAAAAACATAGCAAACTTTCAAATGTTTTTACTTAAAAGAACAGCATTGTCGTCCCGTTCACAGGATTAAATTTATATTAATTTCTATGAAATATATGATATGAATTTTTAAAAATGAACTCCATATTTTTAGTCATCCTAATTAATAATAACTTAAATTTATCCGTTTATTAAAAATATTAGTGAATATAATTAAAATTAACTATAATTATTAAGGTAAAATTAATCTTAATAAGGGACTAAACCTTAATATTAAAGGCCCAAATAACCTAGAAAGTTGTCCAAGATCCATTTTATGGAAATATTTAGACCATATCATATTTTTTATTGACTTTATACCATTATTGGATCCACTTTCAATGTTAAAAATGTGTATGAAATTTCATTGTCAAAATATTACAAGAGTGTCACTCCTCCTCCAATATAAAAGGGAATCCTCTTCTCCCACTTCCTCGTACCTCTCAGGCTACATTGGATCGACAATGATCTCACCAAATAGATCCTAAAAATACTTCCCCTCATCATAGATTCCCCATTTTGGGAAGAAATCAATCCAATGAATCCTTTGGTGTAAACCAAAAGGTGTTACATGATTTTTAAGGTAGCAATTTCCAAAGACCTATTTCATTTCATCTAATTTTCCACTACCTCAAATATTTTTCATACATTTTCACATAATAAACATTTTATTATCAATATAATAATATGATTTTATATTAATGTTTTTACCTACAATCAAAAATACTTCCATCTAATGGGTAACATGCATACTGTTTAGGTGAATGATGAACTACCGCCTCACGAATCGATGATTGTTCATTATTCCTTTACCACCTATCATGGTGTTCATTATGATGAAAACTATAATTATATAAGATATATATTATATTAATAATATATTTATTATTTTTTAATTATTTTATAAAACATACGTCTATACATTCCATTTTGTGTAAAACTGTAACATCGCCTGTGGAAGTGTGGACTACCGCCCCCTCACTACGTTGTGATTCGTTCAGATTATACATGGAACATATTAATGATGATATTAATAAAAATATATGAATAATATTTCATATACATGATACTGTAATTATAATATACATTTTATACATATCATTTAATTTTTAATATTTTAAAATATGATAACGAACTGAAAGAAGCGTTCATGCGTAGGTACGACCTACCGTCTCCATAAACAGTGCGTTTCATTTCCTATATCCCATTATTATAGATTATTTTAAATAAATATATAATGAATATATATTATAATTAAATCATGTTTTACATTCTGAAGATGATTAAGTTGTGATCTAATTAATGTGAAAAACAAGTAACAAGTTAAAACTTGAGAAAACTAGGCAATTAACACCCAAAATAGTGAAATTAATGAAAGTTTGTTAACAAACGAGTAATGAGATATTATAAAAAGTTAATATATGTTGCTATAAACATGAGTTTTTTTGTGATATTAGTTAGTAAAATATTTTAAACCACTACACATGAGGATAAATACCACACAACAAAAAGGAAGGGTAATGCAAGGGATTCATGTCTCACTTTTCATTCTGTGAGACATACATCATTTAATAGCTTACCTATTTTGTGTAGTGTATATAATGACTATTTTTATATATTATATCATGGATTGTTTTATCTTAATGGTATTATACTTTTCACTTTAAATTTTCTCAACCAAGAGGTCTAACATGAAAATTACCAAAAAGTAAAAGTTATTTTTTTAATCTCACTTTATTTTGTGATTTCCCACTTTCTCTTTAGACAATCAAATTATTTTAATCATTATATATTTCCTTATTTCTTGGTTGATGGATATTATTATATCCTTAATTGTATATCATCTTACATATGGTGTTTACTTTGACATTTATTTGAATAACTGTGGAATTACTGATAAATTTGTATTTCTCATTCAATATGGTTATTTGATAAGGCATATTATTTATTTTAATTATTCAATATGAGGAGAGATTTGGAATTTAAATGAAGTGTGGGGAAAACATTATATAGAACCTCTTTACATCGATAGGTTTTCATGAGATGAATATATTGGCCAAAATAAATAAGTTTCTACCCATGGGTTTAAACTATCTTTTGAAAGGTCTTGAAGGTATAGGTTTTTATGTGCCTTAGACATAATGTTCAATAATTATTAATTTCTCTCAATTAGATTTTATTATTATTTATCCATGATATTTTGCGTTGAAATATCTATGAATGTAATTCATTATTAGTTTATTGATTTATGGCATGTGTTTTAGTTTCATACCTTGCCATATTAATTTTTCATTATCTAGTTATTTAAATTGAAAGTGTGTTCAGATATTTACCTTTCCATATATATTGATTCATTATTTATTCCATTTTATTTACCCTTGAAGAGAATTTTATCTCACCATTATTATTTTTCTTTCCATAGGTTGTGAAGAAGAGAGCTTTGAATGAGATTTAAAGGATGCAGTTTATTTTATTTTATTATGTATCATGTTTGTAATTTCCATTTCCCAATGTATTGTGGGTATCATGTATGTAATATGGATTTCCAATAATGCTAAAATGATTGGTCCTTTAGGGTTTGATTCCTTATAATCATTCTAATGTAATAAAACAATGCATCGACTCTGGGCTTCTAGGGTTGAAGCACTACAATCTGGTATCATGAATTATCTTATTAATTTGGATCTTTTTGTTAATTTTTATGAATTATTATTTATTCAAGGTCATAAAAAATTTTGGAGTCTCCCTCTATAAATTTTTTTGAGCATCATCGAGATCAAATTATATAATATTGGATGAAATGTAGGATTAACCTACTTTTGTGTCTTATATTGAGGGCACCACTTCGATACCACCTTTTTAAGAGGAATAATTATTGGGGGTTACTTCATCAAGAGTTGGTGACTGATTCTACTATTGAAAGTGGGTTCCTTAGACCCAACTTATGTTGTACTTTGATTACCACTACATGTATATAGTTTATTATATATACATCTTTTCATATTTTCATAATAGTGTAGATACTTCTGTATCCACTTTGTTTATGGTAATGTCTATAGATTACATGTCATATCAAAGGGTCATAGAAGATCTCAGGCTATAATGAGAACCTAAAGATACTATGAAAGTAATCTTAAAGTAATGTTTTATGGTTAAGTTACATCATTCTGACAGGACACGGATGATGTGCGATTATCAAGTGATGGGGGCTCATAAGCATTGGGAATTCTTCTCATGAAGTTCACACTTGGTGATCTCTTGTTGTTGAGATCATGAGGACATGACCTCTAATAGGAACATCACGTGTTTCAGGTGTCATTGGTTGTTCCTATCTATGAACATGTGTAATGGTCTCCTGACTTGAGAACATTATCAATGTATGTCACTTAATTACTACTTTGATGAAATGAGAAAACCATGGCAATGAAGTCGTGGTGAGTTAGTTTGTGTTGGGAACGTCATTGGTGACATGACATTGATTGAATGATCAATGTATGATTTTATGATTCCATGTTATAGAAGAGATATCTTAGGCCTAGTTGATTAGGATAGTGTCACCTTTATTAAATCCATGTCCATGGAATTGAAAGGTAAAACCATACGAATAGATCAACAAATAATATAGCAAGGAAAATGATAATAATACAAGTGTGCATCCTGCTTTATTGGGATATTGATGATGGAGATATTATATTACACAGACTGTGTTTGTAGAAAGGTAGTCATTGCTATGACTTTTTCTTATATCAATAAGGGCCTTGATGGGTTGCCCTACTGTTGGTCTGTGAAGATTATTCACTACTATTGAGATAAGGGTCTAGAGGGTCATACACTTCAGCACTTTGATAATCTGCCATATTCTGCTGAATAGGGATTTAGAACTTGGTGATCCCCACCATGGGGTCCGGGTATTATCCAAGTACTAAGGATCATCAGGGAATAAATAAATTCTTTAATTATTTAGGTTAGGAATAATTTTTTGAATTTATTTATGACATGTATTTATAAGTGATTAAGTAAATAAAAGGATAAATATTATTCGAACAGATATTAATATCCCAGGTTCGTTTAATATTTTCAGGAGACATGATGCGAATTAAAGACTAAAGTTTATCACTTAATATATTTAATATATATTACAGTTAATTGATAAATTATAGATATTGTTTATGACATAATTTTATTTGTCATAAATAATTATTTATAATGATTATATAGTGGATGTTTATTACACGTGATCTGGGAACCCCAATCGGGTATTATAGATCTCCACTAAATAAGTGGGGAGAGGCTCATCCCATGTATACTATTCATTCGTTGGAATTGAGAGTCTATCCTTCTAAATCCTAGAGAGAGGCTCTCTCAAACAAGTGAGTTCTTCAAGTTCCGCCCCCTCAGATCGAAGACGTTGGTTTGTGGTGATTGTTGTTGCGTCCAAGTGGTCATCAGTGCACCATGCTAGCTCCTAGATTCTAACGAACAACGCACGAGTAGATTCAAGGAGTGTGTGTGGACGATCTAAAGGGTTTCAACATCAGAGTCTTCAATAAACGGTCGTCGACATATTGTGACAAGCTTGCACACATCAGATTTGAATGTACATGTTCAATTTATTTTTGTACTCAGTATAAACCATGTGTGATTCTCGGATTGTACCGGGATAAGATCTCTGGATTTGACGATGTTACGTCGCTTCCGTGACATTTTTATTTAATATTCCTGGCTCATTGTCTTCCGCTTCCGTCCTAGTACCCAATAATGGTATCAGAAAGATGTATGGTTTTTTCTGAGTCAAATAAAAAAAAATTAAATTGACTTAAATTTAAGTACAAGGTGTTGAAATGGTTTCAATGGATCTGACAGTGTGTCCATTCATTTACGAATGGACCATTTGAAAATATTTAAAAGGATCCATATTGTGGTGATCATTTTTTTTTCGGATTCTTATATTTTAATTTGAAGAATGAAGATTTTAAATTTGTATTTGTGTTCTTGAAAATTATCTGAATCCGACCATGCTTTGGCCCCTCCATGATCGAGACATGCGGACCCTCCTCCATCTTCCTCTCCTGGTGCGAGCTGAACCAATGGCCTCCCCTTCTTCAGTTGTTCTCCTGGTCAGACGGCGGCTCACCACCCCCACTTCGGATTGATCAGCGTAGCAGCGCCGCACCGCCTCCTCTGCCCGGCCACCCACGCGCCATCCTCATCCGAAGTCATGCCGTCTAGTGGCCGTCGTCTCCCTCGGCCCAGATCCAGCCGATCGGGCTCCTCTGCCACCCTCGTTCCGAGTCGGATGCCACCGTCCACGCTCACCGATGCCCGGATCGAGTGCCTCCACACCGTCCCAAAGCTTCGACGCCGCCCTCAACTCGCTGCGCCGCCCTAGATCGGGCTCACCATCATTCTCCGTTCTGAGCTCGCCAGAGCCCTCTACTAGGGCCGCGCCGCCTTTCCAGCACGCTCCTCCAACCATTTTCAGTACCCGGGTACCCCGCTGCCCAAGTCCACCGCACCGGGCAGCGGCGTTTTTTCCCCTTCCGAGCAGGCCTCCCGGAACCCTAAGAGGCCGCTGCCGGTGAAGCACCTACCACTCCTGCGAGTGCAGCCGTAAGCTGTCTCAGGACCAATCTCAAACATTCGAGTGGTTCCGCCGTGGTTCCGCCGCGTTTCAGCCGTGGTTTCATCGCCGTTTTTCCCTATTCCGGTGAAACAGTCTATTTTCTGCAAATTTTCCCATATAAAGTAAAATAAAAAACAAATTCCCATTATAAGGTTATAAGGTTGGGATGAAACGTTTTATCAAACTACCGTTTGAATTTGATAAAAAAGAATTAATTTTTAAATTCGGAATATCAAAATTTGATTCGAGTATATTTTTTATATTTTTCTGAAAACGTGTGTAGGGACAGTCTCATAGAAGGAAGAGCAAAACTTTTAAAGAATGCGCCTTCTTTAAAGTAACAAATAAGAAGACGTCTACTCAACGCCTTCTTAAAAGATACATTTAACAAGGTGTATTTTCAAAATGCGTCCACTCTAGTATTTTTTCAAAAAAAAATGTTTTTTTATATGTATTTATTTGTTTTGTTTATATATAATGTGATGAATTATCTAACTAATAATAAAAATCTGACAATTAATAATTTCTCATATTAAATATAAATAATGTAATAAATAATATATATAATTTAAAAGGTGTCCACCCTTATATAATTTGACATTTCTTGTTTTGTTTAAATATAATATGATGGATTATGTAACTAATAATGAAAAATATGACTATTAATAATTTCTAATAGCAAATATAAATAATGAAATAAATAATATATAATTTTTGATATCTAAAAAAATAGTAATAATTAATCATCTAATCAATCTTAATTATATATTATTAGTTTTTTTAATCATAATATTATTATTAAATATACAAACACATAAAATAGAAAATACTAAAAATATTATTATTAAATATAAAAAAAAAGAAATTCATTATTTATTAAAATAATTAATATTAAATAGTAATATTATTAATATTAATATGAATATTATATAAAAATATTATTAAAATTAAAATTAATATTAATCATTATTAGTATTATCAATATTATTATTAATATTTTTATATAAAAAATATTATTATTAACATTATTATTAATATTATTAATAATATTATTAATATTATTATATAAATATATAATTATTAATATTATTATACTATTAATAATAATATTTTTTTAATATTAATATATTATTAATATTAAATTATTATTATTAATATTATATATTATATATTATATTTATTATTAATAATATTATTATTATATTATTATCAACATTAATATTATATATTATTTTAATATTTATTAACATTATTATATAAAAATATTATTATTAATATTATTATTTTATTAATATTATATTATTAGTAATATTATTGATATTATTATATTATTAATATTATATTAGTATTATTATTAATATTATTATATAAAATTATTACTATTATTATTATTATTATTATTTTTATTATAGCACCTCAAACACTTCATGGTATGTTTCTCTTAAATACATTCTAGTTATAGCCTATATTTCTTGAACCACTTAGCCTCTATGGAACAAAACATGGTTACTTATAGAAGATATCCATAACATAGCCAAGTAAACCTAATTTTGTCACTTCTATGATGTGAATTTTGAATATCTGACATACATGTTTGCGATCAGTAAGTTATTTAGAGTCTGATAAGGAAAAATCAATTTTCGGTGAATAGTAACCTACCGTTATGAATAGTAACTTACCCTTATGAATAGTAATATGACTCTTATGAATGGTATCCATACCATTGAGTGTATAAATGAATTTAGGCACCTTAAAAATGAAGATGAAAATTTTTGGTGTTTATATTTTCAATTAAATAATGATTTTAATTAAATATTTAATTAATCATATTTAGAAAATTATTTTTTAAAAATGGACTTCATTTTTGGATTCTACACGTCGAAAAATGGTTAAGATGAATTTTTGAGATTTTTCTGAAATACTTGAATTTTTGATGAATAGTAAAATCTGACAATTCACAATAAATGTTAAATAATGGATTAATTGAGTCATTGATGATGATCTGCTGATGTAAGCCCAATTGGTTCGAAGTCACATGCATATATTACTATTCTTGGTCATAGAATACTCACTATTGGTTGTCTGGAGAGGAAATAATAAATTAATGATTATAATATTAAGAAAACTCCTCTCCCCTCCACTATATAAACCACCCCTCACCCCTTCTTCCTCCCACACCACTAAAGCTTCAAGCATTGCCTAAATTCTGCCAAATACTCTTCCCAAGCCCTCTCCCCACGTTCAAGACCTGCTGGTCTCACCAAAAGGCCTAAAACAAAGGCCTTGAGGAGATTCTCAAGGAGTACTCAAGAGGTGAACCTTCCTTCTCTTTTCTTTCAATTTCTTTTACAAAGTTCCATTCTTTTGTTCTCTTTTCTCAGCTCCTCTCATCCAAATTCCATGATAATTCCAGTACCTTACATATATTGGATTTTTACTGTTCTAATGGAATATTTCATCATAATCTCTCTTTTCCCCTCCTTTTATACAATAAATGCAAACACCATCCGAGATGTGTAAATTTATCACACTCAAGGAAGACAGGTTTTCAATTTGCATTACTATCTTCAATAATGGTCATGAAACCTTTTCAATGGTTGAACCAGGTCATAATATATGTATTTTATCTGGATTAATGTCCGGAACCTTTACACATTCATAATATGGAACAATAATACAAAACAAGTTCATTGTGCACAAAACCGCCAAGCCAAAACCAAGCGTTTATTTTAACTCATCGAATGAGTCATCCTCATGGTATATAACCAAAATAATTATAAGTTCATTTATATCTCTTTAATGTCACTAATAATGTATATTAACAATTCTGGATGTTTAACCACACTTCAAGTAAACTTCCATTAATGAATACAAGTAAACAAATCACGACACTAAGTAAGAAAATGCTTCCAAAACAATAAAATTGAATCTCTTAAACCCATAAAAAAGGCCATTAATGAACTTAATAAGGTTATACCATATCAATTACATGTTTATGAGGTTCTGGAATTATTAATTAATGAAGCTAAATTTGATTATTCAGGTCGTTAAGAACAAACAAGAACACCTTCGAGCGTAAGGTAAGGGATCCCCTCTCTCACTTTTGTTCAAGAATCTCCCCTAAGTTGTGCCCTTTTATTTTTAATTCCTAATGATGGGTTATGTTTTCGCACCTCTCCCATAATTCCCTTGTGACATATAAATAATGGAATACCCCTTTACCTCTCCTTAATCCCTCTCAATAACACTCATTACCATGCCGAAATGTTTGTAAGAGGTTTCTTATCTCACTTTCATTTCTGTGAGATTTTCGATGTTCGCCACTTATTTCTTGTATGTGGTATATGTATACTGCTATTTGATATATAATAACATGATCATCTTTATATTCATGTCATTCAATGATTCATTTGAGGTTTATTAAGTTATGGTCATATGATTCGACCGAGTACATTGTGGTAAGAGGCTTTGTCTCAACTACTATTTTGTTGTGACTAACTTTGTATTATGCACCTAATAATCCTTATGTGGTGTACCTACAACCCATTTGATATCAATTTTCATTTGAAATTATATTTATATTAAATATCCATAATCTCATATCATGGATATGTTTTTTTTTGTCTAAACCGTATACAATTTTACATACGGTGTTTATTTGGAAAGTTATTTTAATTATGGAAATATTGATGAATCCGTATACTCTACTCTATACGGATATTTAAAAGGCATATTGATCTTGTATTGAATCAATGTATAAATAATGCTTTAGACTTGAAGTGGTGAGTGGGGCCCGCTATATCCCCTCGATGCATCAGTAAGTCTCATGAGACAAATCAGTTGGTGACAAACCCTTCAAGTTTGTTTCAAAAAATCAGACAGGTTTCTACCCACAGAACTAAACCGTTTTAACAGTATTATGGTTTCATGTTTCAGATACATGAAGTCCAATTAATAAGAATTCTCTTTATTCATTATCAGTTATTATTATTATCCATGAGGTTTTCACTATGACAAAATCTATGGATGCAGTTTCATTCTCAGTTTATTAATGGCATTAGTTTTTCATTTATTCACTATGCCATATTGATTATGTCAGATTGATTATGATTCACTTATTATTGTATTCATGCTTCTACTATTTTTAACCCTTACTAAGCATTTGAGCTCATCCCTTTCATTGTTTACCTTCAACAGGTGATGAAGAGAAGGTCATTTATTGAGTTCATGCAGTTGCAGTTTTTAGTTTTGTTATGTATTGTATCTTGTAACCTTTTTCAATGTAATTTGTGTTACATCTATGTATCTAGTTTCTTTAAGACTACTAAAATGATAATTCGTTCGGGATTTTTCATTACTTCTAACCATTCCAATATCACAAGTAATGCACCGACTCCAGTCTAGAGGGGTCGTGGTGTTACAGTTGGTATAAGAGGGAGTTTAGTAGAAAACTTGGAAACTAGAGTAGGAAATATATAGTAGGGAACAAATCCCTAAGGTAGTATTTTGAGGATAAATGTACAAGAACATCCTGGTATTTTGGTAAAGAATAGTTTATGTGAATCTTTCTTGTAAATATATCCATGTCTGGATACGAGCAGGTAGAGGTGGCTCTGACACAGATGTACCTAGGAGTGAAAACTCTAACAAAGAGTTTCAGGCTTGACTCGGGGTATCCTGGTGCACGACAACGGGCATTTCTACACTCTTGTTTACGACACTCCTGGGGTATATACTTTGGATAATTCACATTTTCTTTACAAGACATTATGAAGGAGTTTAATGTTAATTTTTCCTCAGAGAAACCATGTTTATATGATTAGCTATGCATAGAATTTAAATCTATGTTGAGTGCTTTTCTATTTGAGATTCATAAACTAATCTCGTATATCCCATTATTTAGAAATGGCGTCTAATGAAAGAAGGAGAATCAATACTTGTGGTCAATGTAGGGATCTCCCTACCAATCAAGTCAACACAGTCAATGTTGGAGCAGATCAAATCATGACCATATTGGGACAACTTACTCAGGTTGTAACGAATAACCATTCCACACCTATGTTGGATCGTTTCATGTAGTAGAATCCCTCATCTTTCAGTGGGACTACTAACCCAGTGGTTACTGAGCAATTGATCAATTCCATTGAAAATATATTCATGGCATTAAGATGCAATGAAAATGAGAAGGTAGTGCTGACAATATATTGTATCAAGGGTGACACAGATTAATAGTGGTCTTTGATCCAGAATACCACTGAGGAAGAAGAAATAGAAGATATGGAATGGGGAAATTTAAGGAAGTATTCTTAGAAAAATATTTCCCTCATGAGCAACGAACCGAAATGAAGAGGAAATTCCTTGGCTTAAAACAAAGGGAAGAAGACAATATTGCGGAGTATGAGGCTACCTTCACAAGGATGGCCAGGTATGCCATAGATTACGTACATGACTCGACAGAAAAGATTGATAATTTCTTTGAAGGTCTTAAGCCAAGTCTTTGAAGGGCACTGGCTTCTCAATCATTTTAATCATATGATGAAATTGTATCAAGTGCCATCAAAACAGAGAGGGAATTTTCTAGATCAAATCTTTTCAAAGGAAACCAAGATAAGAAGTGGTACTCTGATAACAAAGGAAAAGGAGAATCACTAAATAAGAGAAAGGGAACAAAGCTATTCCCATTATGTGATAACTATGGTAAGAATCATCTCGAGAAATGCTTGAAAGGCATGGGAGTCTGCTATAACTACGAAGAAAAGGGTCATCAATATGATGAATGTAAGGGGAAGAAACAATTCAATGATATTCAATGATAAAATTGGAGAGAGATAGGACACTATACAAATGAGTGTCCTAAGCGCCAAAGAAACATGCCTCAGAAAAATCCAAGAGAACAAGGGAGAGCCTATGCGATTACAACCACGGAGGTTGAAATTCTTAATGATGTGGTGGAAGGTACTTTAATTGTTTCCTCAAACTTATCTAATACTTTATTTGATTCTGGATCATTGCATTCATTTATATCTTCTTAGTTTTCCATGAAAATTAGATATGTCCAATTTGATTTAATAAAGGAGTTGTCAGTCAAAACTTCCAGGGGATGTATCATTGCAAAAAAGGCATGTCGACTAGTCCCCCTCCAGACACCAAAACATGATTTAGTTTCTAACCTTATCATCATACCAATGACTGAATTTGATATAATTCTCGGTATGGATTGGATGTCAAATTATGATGCGAATATTTATTGCAAGAAGAAGGAAGTTACAATTTTTGAATATGGTGTAGAATATCTTGTCTTTAGGGAAGAAACTTTACTACCTGATTCTTATCTAGAACCACCCCCAATAGCTCTACTGAATGCAATACATGGAGAGGAAGATAAACCGATATCTATGGGCGAGGAAATAAATCTTCAAATTGAAGATGTGCACATAGTGAAAGAGTACATTGATGTATTTCCAGAGGATTTACCTGGACATCCTCCAGAACGAGAAGTTGAGTTCTCTATTGATTTAATTCCTGATGCAAGATCTATATCAAAGACTCCCTATAGAATGGACACTATGGAATTAGTAGAGCTAAAGAAACAACTAGAGGATTTGAGTGAAAAAGGATTTTTTCGACCTAATGTTTCTCCATGGGGATCCCCTGTCCTCTTTGTCAAGAAGAAAGATGGATCCATGAGGATTTGCATTGATTATAGGGAAATCAATGATATTACAATAAAGAATAAGTATCCTCTGACCCGAATTGATGATTTATTTGATCAAATTCATGGATCTAAATATTTTCAAAGATTGACCTTCGAACCGGATATCATCAGTTGCATGTAAGGAAGGAAGATATTCCTAAGACAGCATTTCGGACCAGGTATGGGCATTACAAGTTTATAGTAATGCCTTTTGGACTGACAAATGCACCCTCTGTTTTCATGGATTTAATGAATAGAGTTTTCAAGGAATATTTTGATAACTTTTTTTTGGTATTCATCGATGATATACTCATATACTCAAAAAGCTATGAAGACCATGAGAATCACTTACAGGTTATTCTGAGAACTCTTATAAGAAATAAATTATATGGGATGTTTAGCAAGTGTGAATTCTGGAATCAATCGTTTCTTTTCTAGGCCATATTTTCTCTAAGGATGGAATCCTAGATGATCCTGTAAAGAAAAAGGAAATCCAAGAATGGACCATGCCAAAAAACATAAATGAGGTACACATTTTTATTAGCTTAACAAGTTACTATCAACGTTTTGTTAAGAATTTTTCCCGACTGGCTAACCCGCTATCCAAGATCACACATAAATGAGTTAAGATTGTGTGGACAAAATAATGTACAAAATGCTTTGAAGAATTGAAAAGAAGATTGGACAATGCTCCAATTTTGACTCTTCCATCTGGAAGTGGTGGATTTTTAATATACAACGATGCGTCAAAGAATGTACTAGGTTGTGTCCTTATTGAAAATGATAAATTTATAGATTATGCATCAAGACAGTTGAAGATTCATGAGAAAAATTATCCAACTCATGATCTTGAGTTAGTATCTGTAATCTTTGCTCTGAAAATATGGAGGCATTATCTCTACAGAGAGAGATGTGAGATTTATACATACCAAAAGAGTTTGAAATACATTTTCACACAAAAAGAAATCAACATGAGGCAAAGGAGATGGCTTGAGTTACTCAAAGATTATGATTTTTCAATACACTACCACTCGGGAAAGGCGAATAAGGTGGCAGATGCATTAAGCAGGAAAGATCATGGACTTCTGACCCAAATAAGGATTGAGAGAGATCCTATATTTTTGGATCTAATAAAGATGGATATGGGAATTGTTAAGGAAAGAGAAACATATTTCCTCTTTAAAATGATTACTAAACCATATTTATTAGAGAAGATAGAAATATCTCAATCTGATGATGAGAATATGAATAAGAAAATTAATGCTGTCAAGGATGGGAGACCGGATGACTTCATGTATGAAGAAGGACTTCTGAAATTTGGGAAGAGGTTATGTGTTCCATCAGTACCTGAGCTAAAAAGGGAACTATTAGACAATTCTCATAGCTCAAATTTCTCTATACACCTGGGTATCACCAAGATGTATAGAGATATGAAGGAATATTTTTGGTGGGATAATATGAAGCAGAAAATTGCTGACTACATGTCAAGATTTCTAGTTTGTAAACAAGTGAAGGCAGAGAGACAACACCCCAAAGGAGTGATTCAACCTCTACCTATTCTTATGTGGAAATGGGATAAAATTATGATGGATTTTGTCACCGAACTACCGAGGACACCTAGAAGGAATGATGCAATATGGGTAATTGTTGATCATCTCACAAAATCAACATATTTACTTCCTATAAGAGAGGAATTTACACTTGAGCACTTGGCAAGAATTTATATTAATAAAGTTGTAAGACTTCATGATGTACCTCTATTAATTGTGTCCGATCGAGATCCCTGGTTTACATAAAAATTCTGGAAAAGTCTCCAGAAATCTTTGAAAACTGAGTTTCATATGAGTACTGCTTATCACCCCCAAACTGATGGACAGTCTGAAAGGACTATTCCAACTTTAGAAGACATGCTGAGGTCATTCTCTCTTGACTTCCAAGGTATATGGGATCAATACTTACCTTTGGTGGAATTTTCCTACAACAATAGTTTCCATTCTAGCATTCAAATGGATCCATATGAAGCATCATATGGAAAGAGATGTCGAACTCCAACTTGTTGGGATGAAGTTGGTGAGAGGAAACTTATAGGCCTATAACTTATTGAAGAGACCCTGACAAAGGTGAAGACAATATAAGACCATATTAAATCATCCCAAAGTAGGAAGAAGAGTTATGCTGACATCCAGAGAAAGGATTTAGAATTCCAAGTTGGAGATCATGTATTTCTGAAAGTATCTCTATGGAAGGGTGTCTTAAGGTTCGGTAAGAAAGGGAACCTGAGCCCCAGGTACATCGGACCATTTGAAATTATAGAAAGAATTGGAGTTGTAGATTACTATTTAACGATGCCGCCAAATCTCTACAGAGTTCATGATGTGTTCCACGTGTCATTGTTAAATAAATACATGCCATACCCAACACATGTACTCACATATGAAGAAATTGAACTAGAACCTGATTTTTCATACCGTGAAAAGCCTATCGGGATTCTTGACACAAGGTAGCAGGTATTGAGAAATCGAACAACTCGTCTAGTAAAGGTTCTTTGGAAAAACCAGAATATGGAGGAAGCGACATGGGAACCTGAGGATGTTATGAAAAAGAATCACCCACATATTTTTGGTGAGCTTCATACATAAAATTTATAGGATGAAATTTCCGAAGGAGGGAATAATGTAGCACCCCAAAAACTTTATGGTATGTTTCTCTTAAATAAATTCTAGTTATAGCCTATATTTCATGAATCACTGAGCCTATATGAAACAAAACAGGGTTACTTATAGGAGATATCCATAACCTAGACAAGTAAACCTAATTTTGTCACTTCTATGATGTGAATTTCAAAAATCTGACATACATGACTGTGATCAGTAAGTTATTTAGAGTCTGATAAATAAAAATCATTTTTTGGTGAATAGTAACCTACCCTTATGAATAGTAACCTACCCTTATGAATAGTAACTTACCCTTATGAATAGTAATATGACTCTTATGAATGGTATCCATACCATTGATTGTATAAATGAATTTAGGCACCTTAAAAATGAAGACGAAAATTTTAGGTGTTTATATTTTTCGATTAAATAATGATTTTAATTAAATATTTAACTAATCATATTTAGAAAATTATTAATGAAAAATGGAATTTATTTTTTGATTCTACACGTCAAAAAATGGTTAGGATGAATTTTTGGGATTTTTCTGAAATACTTGAATTTTTGATGAATAGTAAAATCCGACAATTCATAATAAATGCTAAATAATGAATTAATTGAGTAATTGATGATGATCTGCTGATGTAAGACCAATTGGTTCAAAGTCACATGCATATATTACTGTTCTTGGTCATGTAATACTCACTATTGGTTTTCTTGAGAGGAAATAATAAATTAATGATTATAATATTAAGAAAACTCCTCTCCCCTCCACTATATAAACCACCCATCACCCCCTCTTCCTCCCACACCACTCAAGCTTCAAATATTGCCTATATTCTGCCAAATACTCTTTCCAAGACCTCCCCCCACATCCAATAACTTCTGGTCTCACCAAAAGTCCTAAAACAAAGGCCTTAAAGAGATTCTCAAGGAGGAGTACTCAAGAGGTGAACCTTCCTTCTATTTTCTTTCAATTTCTTTTACAAAGTTCCATTCTTTTGTTCTCTCTTCTCACCTCCCCTCATTAAAATTACATGATAATTATAGTACCTTACATGTACTGGATTTTCATTGTGATAATGAAATACTTCATCATAATCTCTCTTTTTCTCTCCTTTTATACAATAAATACAAACACCGTCCGAGATGTGTAAATTTATCACACTCAAGGAAGACGGGTTTTCAATTTGCATTACTATCTTCCATACTAGTCATGAAACCTTTTAAATGGTCTAAAAAGGTCATAATATATTTATTTTATCTGGATTAATGTTCTGGAATCTTTACACGTTCATAATATGGAATAATAATACAAAATAAGTTTATTGTTCACAAAACCGCCAAGCCAAAACCAAGCGTTTATTTTAACTCATCGAATGAGTCATCCTCATGGTATATAACCAGAATCATTATAAGATAATTTATATATATTTAATGTAACTAATAATGTATATTAACAATTCTGGATGTTTAACCACATTTCCAATGAACTTCCATTAATGAATACAAGTAAACAAATCTTGAAACCAAGTAAGAAAATTCTTCCAAAACAATAAAATTGAATCTCTTAAACCCATAAAAAAGGACATTAATGAACTTAATAATGTTATACCATATCAATTACATGTTTATGAGGTTCTGTAATTATTAATTAATGAAGCTAAATTTTATTATACAGGTCGTTAAGAACAAACAAGAACACCTTCGAGCATAAGGTAAGGGATCCTCTCTCTCACTTTTGTTCAAGAATCTCTCCTATGTTGTGCCCTTTTATTTTTAATTCCTAATGATGGGGTATGTTTTAGAACCTCACCCATACTTCCCTTGTGACATACAAATAATGAAATACCCCCTTACCCCCTTCATATTATTAAATTATTCATTTGAGGGTTATTAAGTTCTGGTCATATGATTCGACTGAGTACATTGTGGTAAGAGGCTTCGTCTCAACTACTATTTTGTTGTGACTAACTTTGTATTGTGCACCTAATAATCCTTATGTGGTGTACCTATAGACCATTTGAGATCAATTTTCATTTGAAATTTTATTTATATTAAATATCCATAATCTCATATAATGGATATGTTTTTTTGTCTAAACCGTATACCATTTTACATATGGTGTTTATTTGGAAAGTTATTTTAATTATGGAAATATTGATGAATCCATATAATATACTCTATACGGATATTAAAAAGGAATATTTATCTTGTATTTAATAAATTTATAAAGAATTATTTGGACATATAGTGGAGGGTGGGTCCCTCTATATCCCCTTGATGCATCGGTAGGTCTCATGAGACAAATCAGTTGGCGATAAACCCTTCGAGTTTGTTTCCAAAAATCAGACAACTTTCTACCCACAGAACTAAACCGTTTTAACAGTATTATGGTTTCATGTTCCAAATACATGAAATCAAATTAATAAGCATTCTATTTATTCATTATCAGTTATTATTATTATCCATGAGGTTTTCACTATGACAAAATCTATGGATGTAGTTTCATTCTCAGTTTATTAATGGCATTAGTTTTTCATTTATTCACCATGCCATATTGATTATGTCAGATTGATTATGATTCACTTATTATTTTATTCATGCTTTAGCTATTTATAACCCTTACTGAGCATTTGAGCTCACCCCTTTCATTGTTTACCTTCAACAAGTGATGAAGATAAGGTCATTTATTGAGTTCATGTGGTTGTAGTTTTTAGTTTTATTATGTATTGTATCTTGTAACCCTTTTAAATGTAATTTGTATTACATCTATGTATCTAGTTTCTTAAAGACTACTAAAGTGATCGTTCCTTCAAGATTTTTCATTCCTTTTAACCATGCCAATATCACAAGTAATGCACCGACTCCAGTCTAGAGGGGTCGGGGTGTTACAATTGTTTATTAATATTATTATATTATTATTATATTATTATTATTATTATTATTATTATTGTTTATTAATATTATTATATTGTTAATATTAATTATATTTTTATATAATATTAATATTAATTATTAATAGTATTGTTAATAATATTATTAATAATATTAATAATATTATTATATTATTAAAATTAATAATATTTTTATATAATATTAATATTAATAATAATATTATTAAGATTTAATATTAATTATTTTTTATAAATAATAATTTTTTTTCTTATATTTAATAATAATATTTTTATTATTTTTTATTTTATGTTTTTATATTTAATAATAATATTATGATTAACTAAAATAATAATAAAATAATTAAGATTTATTAGATTATTAATTATTACCATTTTTTTAGATATCAAAATATATATATTATTTATTTCATTATTTATATTTGGTATTAGAAATTTTTAATAGTCATACTTTTTATTATTAGTTACACAATCCATCAAATTATATATAAAAAAAACAAGAAATATCAAATTATATAAGGGTGGACGCCTTTCAAATTATATTTTTTATTACATTATTTATATTTAATATGAGAATTTATTAATGGTCAAATTATTATTATTATTTATATAATCCATCACATTATATATAAACAAAACAAATAAATACATATAAATAATTTTTTTTTGAAAAAAATACGAGGGTGGACGCCTTTTGAAAAAGCACCTTGTTAAATGTATTTTTTAAGAAGGTGCCTTTTAAGTAGGCGCCTTCTTAAAATATTTTCTAAAGAAGGTGTCTTATCCATACGCGCCTTTTTATTTGTTCCTTTAAAGAAGGCGCCTTTTTGTATAGCGCCTTCTTTATATGTTTTGCACAGAAGACGCCTTCTAAAGAGGAACTCTTCCTTCTACGGGATTGCCCCGCACACAATGGTAGTTTGGGAAAATGTTTCATCCCAACCTTATAATGGGAATTTTCTTTTTATTTTACTTTATATCGGAAAATTTTTCATCTCATTTCTATCTGTAGTCCAGCTGGGCTTCTACCCCGACCAAAAGTAAACCATTTAAATTAACTTGATTAATTTAAATTATTTTTTAAATTAAATTCTTGAAATTAATTTTGGGGTTTAAAATAAAATAGAATCCAAACCTTTAATTTAATTTGTGATTAAATTAAATTAATGGAAAATTTTAATTTTAAATTTGAGATTAAATTAAATTAATGGTATAATAAAATTTTGGATTTAAAAATAAATTAAAGTTGGAATGGATAAATTAATTATTTGAATTTATTAAAATCCATTTAATTTATTAGAACACCCTCATACTATTTAGATTTATTAAACTTTAATTTTAATTGTGCATTATTTTAATACTAAATGGTCTTGTGTTTGTGACTAACCCATGCATGCCTAGTTTTATTTATATAATCATTTATTCACTGCGTGCACTGTTTGTAACAATTAAGTACTAAAATGACGGTATGCACATCGTCACTTTTAATTCAAATATGTATAAGGCCCTGCATGTCCATTACACATATTTTACATTGCACCCTTATACCCCATCACCTGTGTGTGAGTATATTTGTATATTTGGTGATGAAATTCAAAGAAGGGGACCCCCATCAAGTCAATCCAGTAATGCAAACAAGAGTTGAGAACATTGCTCTAGGGGAGAGCTGTGACACGAGTCAAAAGTCAACTTAGGTAAGGAACCCCCTAAGTCATGATTGACCCGTTATAGATCAATCATAATGAAATTCTTAGGACTAGTCAGATTTCATGCATTTTTATGAACATTTTATTCCTTTATGCAAGTGCATGATTATTGGTTGATCACATAAAATAATATAGAAGATACAACACATAAATATGTAATGAATGTATTTCTATTTCTTGTTCAGTTGTGAGCGTGACAACCTATTTGGAACACATATAATAGAATTGGATTATATTCATCAGTAAATAAAATCCCTCAAAGAGATATCAAGTCTAAATTCCTTTATTCAAGTTTTAGAAAAAACGGGTGTTTAGAGTGATTTTCAGTTAAAGTTGAGAGTGCTTCATACTACCGTAGAGTTACTGTAAGAATGATGGGCCGACATGACTAATGCTGGTAACAAATAAGTAGTCAAATATAGATTTTTATCACATTAGAGACATGATGTAGAGGGAATCAAGTTCAGATTCCAAAATATGTGACTTTACTTAATAGTACAAGAATCCTTGAGTTAATGTGGTTTTCCAGAATACATCCTACCTAGAAACTCTCCACGTAGTGGTATAGACATAGCTTGTAAACCATAAGGAATAGTTTCAAGGATCCTCGCCACTAGAATACTCAAGCAATATAGTATTCCGAATCTAATAGTGAGGGCTATTAGGGTTCACTAAAATAGTGGGATAAATTAAAAATGATATAATTAAATAATCATAAATGTATAATGGTAATCAATATAAAGTACTGGTTGATAATGTTTATCTGATGTAGATTTAAAATGTAAATCACCAACACCCCAAGTACATTATCACAGTGATCTATTTTGGATAAAGAAAATATCATGCCCTACAATAACTTCCAAGAGTGGTACATGCACTTGTGCATGGTACTACATGATGAAAGGAATCTATATGTGTCAGAATCCTCACTTCTAGTTATCCTTCTTAGGGAGCAAGTAATAAATTAAAAGATAAATGGAAAAAGCTTGTATATGATGCAATTTATGTTCAGTACATCGTGTTGTCATCCATGTCCATCCAATTGCAGAAAATTCATGAGGGAGAGGATGCCTACAAGATGCTTTCAAATATCCAAGAGTTATATAACTAGAGGTCTAGGCAGGAAAGGTATGAGATATCTAGTTCCCTTTATAGGTGTAGGCAAGAATAAGAGCACCAAGATGATCTTCATGTACTCAAGATGATCCGGTACATTGAGAGGCTTGAAGACCTTCAGTTCAAATTGAACCAATAGATAACAATAAAACTAATTCTTGATTCTTTACCACCATAATTTTCGAAATTTATCACAAATTATAACATGAATGATATGACAAAGTCACACCTAGATCAATTGTCTAGAGTTCTCCAAGATTATAAGGATATAAAAAATACCAATTCATCTATCCTTATGGTGAACTAGAGAAGGAAAGGAAAGTAAAAGCGGTCTAAGGACAAGTCTAGTCCGAAGACACCAATTCATCATCCAAAAAAGACAAAGATTCAAAATCAGAACAATGAGCAGGAGACTGTCTGCTTTGGATGTGGCAAGAAAGGCCACTGGAATAAAAATTGCAGAGTTGTGAAGAAGAAGCAAGCTGGCACTTATACTTCTGGTATTTTTGTCATCGAATTCAATCTTTCCTGATCTACTAATTGGATATTGGATACATCATGTGGATCACAAATATGTATTCATTTACAGGAACTAAGTAGATTCATAAATATTGCAAGAGGTGAAGTGGATCTCCAAGCTACAAATGGTGCAAGTATGGCATCCTTGGTAGTGGAAGACTATAACTTAACTCTACATAGCGGTTTGGATTTAGTTTAAAAAATTGTTATTATATACCTTCAATAACCAGAAACATAATCTCTATGTCATGTATGGACTCCATGGAATTTTATTTAATGTTTCAAAATAAATTTTGTATCTTCTATAAGGATAACATGTGTTACGGTATGAAAAATATTAACAATGGTTTATATATACATGAACTAAAAAAACCCATAATGACAATCGATGACAAAACCAATGAGAAAGAATTATATTTCACCCCCTCTGGAACTTTAGGTTAGGTTAGGTAAATGAGAAGTGATTACAAAAATTACATCAAGAAGGGTATTTAGACTCAGTATAGTTAAAACCCTTGGATATATGTCGAGCTTGTTTACAAGGGAAAATGACCAAATAACCTTTCTTTGGGAAGGGAGAAAGATCCAATGCATTACTAGAATTAATACATACTGATGTATGTAGTCCATTTACAGTTGAGGAGAGGGGTGAGTTTTCATACTTCATTAATTTTACCGATGACCATAACAGGTATGATTATATCTACTTGATGCGGTATAAGTATAATTCCTTTAAGATATTTAAGGAATATAAATATGAAGTAGAAAACTATCTTCTTAAGAAGAGAAAATCACTCTACTCAGACTGAGGTGAATAATATGTTAACCATGATTTCATTGATAATTTTAAGGAGTGTGGGATAATATCCCGACTCACTCCTCCTTTTACACCACATTGGAATGGTGTTAGTTAAAGGAGGAATAAGACCTTGCTAGACATGGTCTGATCAATGATGAGTCATACAACTGTTCCATTATCCTTTTAGGGATAAGATTTATAGACAACAACATATACCCTTAACCAAGTAGAAACTAAAGCTACAGATGAGATTCTATATGAGTTATGGTGTGGAAAGAAAACCAATATGTCACAATTTGTTCATGGGGATGTGAGGATTTTTTCAAGACATTACCAAGTGACAAATTAACATCCATAGGCACAAAGTGAATCTTTATAGGTTATCCTAAGGAAACCAAAGGATATCACCTGTACAACCCTATAGATAGAAAATTTTTTGTTTCAAGAAATGTAATATTTCTAGAAAGGGAACACATATCAAATGGAAATAGTTGGAATAAGACTAACTTTGATGAAGTTAATGCTTCAGATACACAAGGGTTGGTATGAGAACAATCTCTACAAGAGTAAGTGGAAGAAAAAGTGGTTCTTGAGACACAAATACTGTATAGGTATACTCAAGAGGTTAGAGAACTAGAGCATTATGGTTTTCTTGTCACCAAATTAGGTGACACATTACCCCTTGAGGATAATGAACCCCTAAAATATAGGGAAGCAATATAAGGCAAATAAGATGCTAAATGGAAAGATTCCATGAATTATAAGATGGATTCCATGTAACAAAAATCATGTTTGGTTTTTTCTATACCCTCTAGATGATGTAAATACCATTGGATACACATCAGAATTCAAGAAAAAACTGTACATTGATGGTAAGGTTAATACATATAAAGCATGACTGGTTTTAAAGGGTTTCGGGCAATGTCAAGGCATCAACTATGATGAAACCTTATCACCTTTAGAAATTATTAAATCTATAAGAACATTTATTGTAATATCATCCTATCATGATTACGATATTTGGAAAATGGATGTCAAAACTACTTTTCTAAATGGAATGTTGGTTGAAGATGTCTATATGACTCAACCCAAAGGGTTTGTTAGGTAAAAGAATTCCAATACATTTTTAAAGATACAAAGATATATTTATGGAATGAAGTAGGCATCACGATCATGGAATGTTCATTTTGATGAAGCCATAAGAGAATTTAGTTTTGTTAAAAAATGAAAGTAATCCTTGTGTCTATGAGAAGGTTGATGGGAATGCCATCATTTTCCTAATATTATTTGTTGATTGCATATTAATTATGGTAAATGAAGTGAAAGTCTTACAGTCAGTTAAGACTTGGTTAAATGAATGCTTCTCCATGAAAGACTTAGGTGAAGAAGCCTACATTCTAGGGATTAATATCTATCGAGATATATCTCGTAGGCTACTTGGGATAAGTCAAAGTACATACATTGACAATGTACTAAAAAGGTATAATATGGAACAAATCAAGAAAGGGTTATTGCTTATGTCACATGGTATTAATCTCTACAAGAAAATGTGTTTACAGAAATAGGAGGATATTGACAGAATGAGTAGAATCCCATATTCATTACCAGTGGGTTCTATCATGTATGTCATGCTACGTACTATGTTTGATGTTGAATTTTCTTTATGAATGGTAGGAATATATCAAGATAATACAGAAGAGATTCACTGGGAAGATGTTAAAACTATCCTAAATTACTTTACGTGTATAAATGATATTTCTTTGTATATGGAGGATATGAGGAACTAGTAGTGAGGATATAAACTGTTTCTAGTTTTCCGACAGATCACGATGATTAGAAATCATAGTAAGGCTAAATATTTTTCTTTAATGGTGGTGCAATGAGCTGTATAAGCTCGAAGAATTCTTTGGTCACTAATTCTACAGTAGAATCCGAGTATATATCAGCCTATGATGTAGAAAATGAAGCAGTTTAGATACAAATCTTTGTCTAAGACACTGGTGTTGTTCCTAGCATTTCAGACCCTATTCCAATTTATTGTGATAATACTACTATAGTGGTTCTTTCCAAGGATCCTAGGTCTCAACAGAAAAAAAATTATATACTTCAGAAGTTTTTTCTCTTGAGGTATTTTACTAAGAGAGGTGAAGTTGTAGTTAACAGATTAACCATAGAAGACAACATTTCAGACCCCTTAAATAAATCAATGTCTCAGTAGAAGCATGCTTCTCAAGTCAAGGCTAACAGATTGAGATTTGTTAGCATTTGACTCTAGTGAAAGTGGAAGTGTTGAAAGTGGGTTCCCTAGACCCAACACGTGTTTTACCTTGATTACCACTACATGTATGTAGTTTTTTATATATACATGTGTTCATATTACCATAATAGTGTAGATAGTTCTACATCCACTTTGTTTATGGTAATGTACTTAGATTACACGTCGTATCAAAGGGTTATAACAGATCCCAGGCTATAATGAGAACCTATAGATACTATTACAAGAATCTTAAAGTAATGTCCTATGGTCAAGTTACGTCATTCTGGAAGGACATAGATGATGTTAAACTATTAGGTACTGGGGGATCATAAGCATTGAGACTTCTTCTCATGAATTTCACACTTGGTGATCTCTAGTAGTTGAGATCATGAGGAAAAACCTGCTATTAAGAACACCACATTATTCAGGTGTCACTGGTTGTTCCTATCTATGGAAATGTGTGTTGGTCTCCTGAAATGAGGTGATTATCAATGTATGTCATTTAATTATGTACTTTGATGCACAGTGAAAACCATGTCAATGAAGTCTTTGTGAGGTAGTTTGTGTTGGGTACATCATTGGTGACATGACATTGATTGAATGATCAAGATAATATTTTTCGGTTCCATGTTAAGGAAGATATATCTCATGTCTGATTTATTAGGATGGTAAAACCTTCATTAAATCCATGACTATAGTAGTCAAAGGTAAGACCATCCAGATAGACCAAAATAATAATAATGCAAGGAAAAGGATAATGACACAAGTGTGCATCCTGCTTTATTAAGATATCAATGAAGAAGAGATTATATTACAAAGACTGTGTTCATAGGAATATAGCCATTGCTTTGACTTTTCCTTATCTCTATTGGGGCCTTGATAAGTTACTAGACCCCACTCTTGGTCTATGAATATTATTCACTACTATTGAGATAAGGGCCTAGAGGGTCACACACTATAACACTTTGAGAATCTACCCAATTATGTTGAATAGGAATTTAGAACTTGGTGGGACACACTATGGGGTCTGATTATTTTCCAAGTATTAAGAATCACCACGGAATAGATAAATTCTTTAATTATTCAAGTTAGGAATAATTCGTTGAAATTATTTATGACACATATTTACAAGTGATTAATTAAATACAAGGATAAATATCATCCAAACAAATATTAATATATTGGGATTGTTTAATATTATTAGGACATGTGACTTGATTTAAAGACTCATGTTTATCACATAATACATTTAATATATATTAAAGTTATGTGATAAATTATAAATATTTTTTATGACATAATTTTATTTGTCATAAATAATTATTTATAATACATATAGGTGTTTTTTATTACACGGGGGTTAGGAACCCAAATCGAGTATTATAGATATCCACTATATAAGTGGGGAGAGGCTCATCCCATGTAGACTATTCATTTATTGGATTTGAGAGACTCTCTTTCCTCCTGAATCATAGAGAGAGACTCTCTCAAACAAGAGAGTTCTTCAAGTTGCACCTCCTCAGATCGAAGACGTTTTCTTGTGGTGATCGTCACTACATTTAAGTTGTCATCGGTGCACCATGCTGGCACCCAGATTCTAAAAAATGGTGCGTGATTAGATTAAAGGAGTGTGTGTAGATGATATAGAGGTATTTGAAATTAGAGTCTTCAGGCAACAGTCACCAGCATCCCGCGACAGGATTGCACACATCAGATCTAAATGAGGTACACATTTGGTTTATTTTTTCACTTAGTATAAACCATGCGGGGTCCTCGAACCGTACCAGGATAAGATCACCTGAGTCGACAATGTTACGTTGCTCCAGTGACACATTTTTTAAAATTTCCTAGCTCATCAGCTTCCACTTCCTATCTCGGTACCCAAAATATACATCATTATATAGAACATGTGGATAGTAGGAGAGTTCTTTAATATTATCATACCTTCCCTAGGATTTATATTTATTATATCTGTCACCTTATGTAGGAACTTTTTGTGGTCTGGTCTCATTTCCATAATTATATGAATTATAAATATAAGAATTTCCATCACATAATTCAATTGATTTTAAGGGGATATTATAAAAACATTAGGGTAATATATCTAGTATATCATTTGTGTTTTTGGTTTCTTACCTACTCTTTTATAATAACACACATTGATGCGTGAAACCTCACATGTATCAAAATTAGAGTTATCACTACAAAGTATCCATATTTCACTATTAATGGTATTATTCAATTTTTTTATAATAACCACAATATTTCATAAACATGGTTTCATATTAAACCAAGAAGAAATTAGAATGTAGTTTCATTATTAATGATAATGAACTTTGAATCAGTGATAATTTCTCCAAATTGATTCTTTTCCATGATTTTTCCTAAGGGGGTTTTCTCATTTTTATTATATTATTGAGTAGTCTCAGTAAATAGTTTTAGGACAATATCCATTATTTTAAATCACCAAAGTGCCTGTTTTGGTTTAATATTAATCTCAAAATGATAATTAATAATGAGTTAATGAGTATATTCAATAATTATTTCATCTGAGAAGTATACAGGGTTGATGATCCCTTTAATTATGGATCCTTGCTCTAACAATATAAAGGATATTATTGTGTTAAAATAATTTAATTTATTCTTGATGAGATAGGCTATTCATGCATCTATTATTATCTAAAACTCCTAGAGGCCTATTAGGGATTCAATAAGGTAATTTATATATTATTTGGGAATAATTTTTGTGTCTAGTATTATGAGTCACACAAAATCACTAGAGAGATATTTTGGTAATTTTTTTTTGGGAAAATCGACATAGATCCCCACCATTAACAAGATCTTCAATTTGATATGAGATAAAATTCTGGGTTTGAGAATATGACACCATAAAATTTGGTTGTATGGAAAATTTATTTTATTTTTGATAGTGACTTGAGAATCACAGGGTTGTGTGATTGGTAAGTCAGTGAATAGAAAAAAAATGATTGACTAGTATCCTGGGAGATAGATGGGCTCTAGAAGGGAAGAGATCTGGCTTCTCCTCTGATGTGTCAAGATGTGTTTTCATTATTTTATAATTTAACACATATATTATGTGGTGTCAAGTATAGTTTATAAATCTTTGATGGGACTTGGTTATATTTTCCTTAACATCAACCCCAATGAACTCTATCTATATTTCAAAAAGCTATTCTAACTTTTGTAATTATTCCACATTTTTAATGAAGTATTTAGCTCGATGGAATTGAATGATGAAAATAATTCCTCTTTCTCTAAATAATGTAAAATTTTATGGGGTATTTCCCATAATTTTAATTTAATTTAAAGGAAATATAAAAGGCTCTAAGCTAGTTTTGGAAGCTTCATGAGTTCCTTTACATACTTCATTGAATGTTGGGGGACTCTATTTCCACTAGAATAGGTTCTTGTAACTAAAGAAATAGGAATTGATGCTAAAAGAGGAATTATGTTCACTATGGGATAGTTTATCCAAGACATAATAGTTTCATATGACTGATTGACGAAATTCTTTGATGCACAATTATTGAAAATATAGTAATTACTATTTGTAGGATTATATTACACCCATTATTTATCAGAATTGATGGAGGCTACATGAATCATATGTTGCCAATTAGGTGGAAATTTCACCTCTCCATTATTGACTAATGTTTGGTGGATTTATGGAAAAATTTATTATTCCTAGAGAGTGTGTCCCAAAATCCTATTAAATGGGAAATAGTTAGAATGATCATCAAGGGACACCGAATTGGGATTTTTGGCCTTGGGTAACAGGATAAAGTTATTTTCTATTAAATATATGAATAATATATGATAATTCACATCCTAAAAGGATTAAAAATTATTCTTCTTGGAGTAAAATTCCTATCAATATTATTTCTTAGGGGTATCCCTATTCTTGAGGTTATGGGTCATGTATTACAGTAGTTGTGGTTGATTTCTAGGAGGTGGTGTTTCATGAAATATAATTTTTTTGGTAGTGAAGATGGAAGTCAGATCCTCTGATAATTTATCAAAATAATACCTATTTGTTTATATCTAAGCAATTTATTCTAGGGTGGAGTACTCATCCATGGTTTTGACCTAGAGTTATATATTTCATCTATAACACATTATGTTTTAACATCAAAATTCAGGATCCCCCACACTACTTTTATTATACTAGCACATGGAGTATCTCATCCTATATATTATCAATAAAAATTTTCAAGAGTTTCTATAGGGAAATTCCGTACTCCATTCTATTTTTTATATTTTTTCATTGGAGAATTAAATTAATCACCCCTTGTTCTTAAATTCCTTAAAGTTAGTGATATAATTGATACATGTTTAGATAAACATCAATGTTAACTGATATATGAATTTTGGATAGAGGTAATATATACTGGATATCAATCTAAACAAAACTCTATTATACTAAAGAATGAATGATCCCTTTAAAATAACAATGAACCACTACAATTTGGATTCCTCTTATTGTCTTGAGGTACCTAACATCGAGTATTAATGTGTTGTGAAATGATATATATGCTACTCAGGATCTTAATTTTTAGTAATAGTTTAGAATGTTTGGATACTAATGTTTGTGATAATGGAATAAAATCCACTAACTCTATATATGGATTTATTTTGGTTGGTATATTTGATCACCTTTAACACTTTACATTTAACTGGGTGGTAATGGATTTGTAAATTTTATCACGTGACATTGTCACCCCTTTTTCTAGGGTGTGTATTAAATGATTAACCAGTGATGGAGTTGTGTTATACCCTAGATGTAAAATATGAAGTGATAAATTATTTTTTAGATAACTCACCAATGGATTTGGATAATTAATCAACAGCGGAAATCACTGATATCCCACTAGATATGAGATCAGTTGAGTGGGATGATGTGTTTTATTCCTAGTTGTTGTGCATGGACTACTCTTTCTATGAAATGTCCCAACTAAATTGGGTATAATATTTAATAATAGGAAATTGTTTTCCTCTATCATGTTATTGACATTCATATATCCTTTTATATAAATTTGGATGTTGATTCATAGATTTAACTTGATATATTGTTTATACATCGTATTTTCTCCCACAGTTATGAGTTTACTAATAGTCTTGGTTAGATGTTGGGTCAAGGGTTTGAAAATAAATTTTTAGGTTTCATTATTAAACACCTGATGAACATGTAGAAAATAATATTCTAGGGAATTTTTTTCTTGTTTTTGATGTTCGATAGCCTCTCCCGCTACTTCATTATAATGTGCATTTCCATATATATGATCCTCCCCATCTGGATCAACATTTTCCTAGTTATGCTACACAAAATCGGTCATAATAAAACATACTGAAGAATACTATAATATATATTCATCAGTGTTGGTGAAATATGAGGCTTCATCTTAAGGAGAACAAAATTATCTTATTGGTTTACTACAACAGTCATCCAATTGAGCGATGTCATAGATTTTCATCCATTTGAGAATGTTCTTTTTTTTGTTAAGTATAAAAAATTTCATGTTCCAACAGATTCTACATAGAAAATGATCTAAATAGAATACCTTATGAACTACACATTATGGAATTTATAGGGAAATGTAGGATGATCAGTACACGAATGGAGAACTCCCATACTGGTTAACATTTATTTCAAATGAATTGGAATCATCAATGGATGTCCCATATCTATATTCAATATATACATGGGAGGTGATGGTGTTTGGGATAAAAATACTCAAAACTCTAAATGATGGGGGTTGGGAGTGTGGGTAAAAATTTCCCTATCCATGTAGGTTGTTCCCTCCCTTATATTGAATTTTTAAAATGGTTTGCACCTTTATTTTAATTATTATCATTTGTTATGGGGTGAGTTGAGTGATTTCCAATTTAGTAAGATGATAATATTCATCAACAGTTGACCAATGATGGATTATTCTGGGGGTGGTGTGAATTTAATATCATTTTCCCTTTATGAATCTAAACCACTTTGAAATTTTGATTTCTTTTTGATTGTGATGTTATACCTATTACATTCACACATCAATCCTCTTTTGAGATTTAAATGTCAGGTGATGTGGAAGATCAAACCAACTAGTATTTGATTTGTAGTATAAATCACTAATATGCATAATAAAATTGCATTCCTCTGTTATTAAAAACTTTGGTTTGAAGGTTTCTATTCTGACTGCAAAATTACCCAATTTCAAGAAACTTTTACTGATGTAATGGGATGAACATTCTACCCATTCATTAATGTGCACATATAGGAAGGATACTTCAAAGACTCACCATTTTGTTCCAATATTGTCTATAGTATCTTATTAGATACATTTTTGTTACCAATCTGATTTCGAGCATCATTCCCTAGAGAGAGAAACTGGTTAAAACTTATTTCATTGTAAACTAATATTTTTAATATGTTATATATAACCAGCATATGACACATTGAAATATCTAAAATAGTTAATTATTTATAATATATTATAGTGAAATTAAAGAAATTATATTCCTCCAACTTCTTGAGAAATTAATTTCAATGGGATGTGAAGGGTTAGTGCATTATGTGGATCAAATAAATTTTTATTTATTTCAATGTTTTATTATACTATAATTCACCTCCATGGAATGGGATATTGGGGTATGTTTCATGGATGGGTTTCTTACATATAACTCAACCTTCTAAATCCATGTTTCCATGTGAACCATAATCAGTAAAAAATATAGTTATTTAAATGACTTAATATATTATGAGTGTCATTTTCTTGATTTATCAACATATTACGAGAAACTACATGTTTTTTATTATATTTAGATATTTGGTTCTTGATTTAAGATTATCTCTTGATAAGATGGAATCTTCATAACTACTAACACATTATCTTGTATGTTGAAGGCTAGGATGATTGGATTTGACTCTGACTCATCTGGTCAAATAGATAATGTGGTTGATATTGGAATTTTGGTACAATGGTATTTAAAATTTAAGAGGAATCATGGAACCAGCTGCATTCCCTCAGTATGACATCCCATAATGTGGGATACTTGTTGAAAAATTTGTAGAGCCTCCTCATAATAGCACTCCTTATTATATATAAGTTAAAAAAAACCACATTTAAAAGTATCAAAATGGGGAGGAACTACATGGAGCGTTTCTATAATGAAAAAAATATATCCCTCATGCCATATTTTGAGATAATTTCAAACATAAACCTCACAATATTCAGTCTCCCATGTAGTAGTTTGGTTAAATTTCATGGATTCTTGAACATCCCCATGGGGCATATTGGGCCTCTGAAAAACTTTAGAATTAGTAACTCCTTATACCACTAGATTAAAATAACTATGAACCTCAATGGTCTTGTTATTAATATCATAAGATATTGTAGAACTATGAACCAAGGGTTGTTATTATTATAATATGACCTTCTCCTAGTGGAAGGGTTTAGACGGTTGGGGTTGAGTAGTCATTTGAATCCTCTACTGTAAATGGTATTTTGTTTGACATTGACGTCAAATATGAAAAACAAAAACCCTAATTAGAATCTCCCAAGATATTTCATAGATATTGGTGGTGTCAGTTATATCCTCTTATAAGGAAGGAAGGATATCATTATGATTATTGATGGGAAGAATCCTATAGTGGTTGAGATTTGTATTGGGAACCATCAGAACAATGATGGTTCCTAGAACTCATTAGTTTTTGTGGATTCATCGAATTATGATTTTTTGGATAGTGATATACATCAGAGATATCCTAGTATAAATGTTCTTATATAATAATGTATTAACCATCGATTGATAAAGGAATAAATAAGGAGATAGTTGGTGGTCTCTCTGAGACTTATGGAGAAAGTATTTATATAAATAGAAGTATGTGTGTGAGTGGTAATTTTATGATTTTCACCAATGAAATGTAAATTTTAAAATGTTTAGTTTACTTGTTTCAGGTTTGGGGTTCTAGTGTCTTAGTGTCTATTTTATTCTATTTATATTTATATAAATCTCATGAGAGAGTAAAAAAATAATAAATTTATCACCATTACATGATAAAAAACTGAAAAGGTTGATCAATACATGTTATAGGGAAACATATAGCACATTATTCATTTATTTATAATGCTCCAAATCCACGGGAACTGAAAATATGGGAGGTTTACTCATATCAATAAGTAGGATATTTTCTTTTATAAGACTCTCACACACATAGACATATATATATATATATATATATATATATAATTTATATCAATGAAAACATTCTCAATTTAATTAATAGTTTTTAACATTTATTTTTACTTTATTAGGTTGAAAATCCATTAAAAAGTGGAATTTTAAATTAGTAAATTAAATATAAAAAAAACTTTAAATAAGATTACTTATTCAATAGTCTGGGGGTGTGTGTGTTCTATCTATATTTTAAAACCTTATGAAAAGAAATAACTAGTGTTTATTAGAATATATGGAGGAAATTAATGTTAACGTATGTTTATGTAATGGATCTTTCATGTTCATTGACTTACATCTAATAGATTGATCCCCTGACCTATCAATAAATTATGATTTTGAGATCTCCAATCATTCACTGATCAAAAGTTAATGTTGTTGTCTTGTCAAAGTGGATGGTTTTATATATAAAAAAATTTACCAACATATGGGTAAATATATCTAGCCTAACCCCATGGGGTAGATAAATGTTAGTTTCCTATAACCAATAGGTTTAATTATGTGTTGGACTACCATAATTTGGTAGATGTATTACACCATCCTCTTACTAGTTTGTGGATGTATGGCATCAATCTCTCACCTGTCAGTGGGTGGTTATCACCAAATAATCAATAAAGTGTGGAAATATATTGTTATTATATCACCACTTAGTGGATGAATATCATCATCCTATCACCAATGGATGGATTCATGACTTTAGGTTGTGGATGTATAAGTTTTAATTCACTATCACCAGTGGATGGACAAATTTTACTAGCCTATCCCTAGTGGGTGGATGTTTATTTTTGGCTAACACTAATGGATGGATGTATGTTATGATTTGGTCACTAGTGAATAGAAGTGTATCACTAGTCTATCTCTAGCATATGGGCCCATTGGCTCAACACCAATAGTGTTTGAGGTTGCGTTGGAGTCGGGATTGGGTCCCACGATATGGGTGACAAAATATTATAATAATTCCCAAATTAATAAAAATGTTTATATCTCCTAAATGAAATACAGTGAAAGACCAGGGTTATTTCATAAGGTTATTTTATGGTCACTCACTATTCTATAACATATTTTAATTTTTAATTATTTTCTTGTTATAAAAATTTGATTAGGGATGTGTTTGTGTCGTGGTGGTTCATGAAAATCAGAAAACTGGTAAAAAAATAAAAAATGATAGTATTAAAAGTTATATAACTTAGGTTCAGAAAACAATATTCCTTCAAACAAGTAGAAAATAAATTTAAAAGTATATTTTTTCAAATTTTAATATTTATTTTAATCAATTTTACTTTCGATGAATTTGTAAATATTTTTTAATGTTCTTTAAAACCAACATAGAAAACAATACAAAAAATGTTTCTTTGATAACCCACATGGAAATGTACACATAACATCGGTTATATAAATAGTAGATGTTATATATAATTTTTCACATTGTTTATTTGAATAATATAAAATTCTATGTATTTGTAACATTATCTATATATATATATAACCAATGGTATAATTGTATTTCCACATCATTTATTCAAAAAAAAACAACAACATTCTATATTATATACTTTTTGAGAAAATAAATTTTCAATAAAAAAACATAACTTTAAAAAAATAATATAAAAAAACATAAAATAATATTAACCAAATTAAAAAAAGAGTTAATATTTTATATTATTCTTTTTACATTCAATCATTTCCTTGATATATATATAATATTTTTCAATATTCATTTTCTTCACCATAAAATATTATTATTCATTTCAAAACTTAATTTATTTTAGGATGAAAAAATCATGAGGTATTTTTATATTTGTCTTATAGATATCACGGATAAGGTTTTATAAAATATTTATCTTCATAAAATAAAAATTAAATGTGTCAAATAAATGTATTCAATGGTTATAAATGATAAAAAAACTAATATAATAATAGAGTACCACTTAGAACTGGTAGGAATGTGATGGTAGAGTAATTTTAGAAATCAAAAATATATATTTGAATGGTTTAGGAAAAATTAATATTATAAATTAGCTAGATATAATTGTATGTTAGAATATAAAGTCATATGTGCTCAATGTAGAAACAATTAAAATTACTAATTCATGCCTTTTATTAAATTTCATGCCATAATTTTAAGAAATTATTTTTTAGGAAAATGATATTATAACATATATTTTTAACATTTGTTTTTAAAACCTAATACAAAAGGTAATTTTAACTTTTTTTATTAAATAATAATTGTAAAAATTCTTTTTAATATAGTTTTTAGAAAATTGAGGTAAAAAGTATACTTTATAATGTTGATTTTTTATACTTTGAAATATTAAAAAAATATACTTCTATTTTTTATTAAATAACTAGTTATAAAATCCCTTTTCAAATTGGTTTTTTAAAATATTGATCATAAAAACCCCATGTGGTAAATAACTTCTCTATTTGGGTCATTTTTCAAATTAATTACACAAGATCTGTTTATAACCCAATCAATACCATTTTTGATATCACTAACCATAAAATAATTTATATGGCTTTATGAACCCTTGAAAACCTCTTATCGACACCATAACTTAGCTCCTTAGTAGTTATAAATGATTAGAATTCCATTACCACCAATAATCATCCACCCTTAACCCATTCCTAATATACATGGTTCATTATTTAATCCAAACAACCCCACCCATATGAAATGTGGAATACATATGCGAGGGAGAAAAATTTAGCTGAGATTGAAATGAGTCTGTATGGATTCTATAGAAAAAGTGAGAATCCACCTCATAATATCATTTAAATTGCATTATCCCATGGAAAGTGAATAAAAAAATTAGTGAAATAAAAAAATGTACATGTGAGTGTCATGAAACCTTTCTTGGGATTATTCCTTGGTTTATATTTCCAAAGGAAATTAAAAATGAAGTGGAACAATCATGAAGATGATAAAAGGAATACTAATAATATAGATAAAAAGAGGTAAATACTCTAATTAAAAAATATAAAAAAGTTAATTATAGAAAATAATCCTATGGTATAGAAATTCTATGGCTAAAAGAAAAAATTTATAACCACCAAAAATAGGATGAGGGTGTGAATATTATTGAAAATGTAGGTTAACTTGAATTTCATGGATCCCAAAAATATAGATTTGAACAAGAATGATATCAATCCAAATATAAAATCATGTAGATATTTCCTAGACAAACATTTTAAATATTACCCATATGATAATTTTTCTTTATATTTGTTGGTATCAATGTTTATAGTATAATTGAATATCCTTTTTTGGATTTTATGAAAAATCAAATGGAATATTATTCTTCATACGATGTCACATGCATGGATTTCACATGTATAATAAAGAAATTACATACCCATAGGTAAAATTTTGAAATGTTTCCTGATCAATCTGATTAATAAATATCAGTTCATGTGTTTAGATTCTAGGAAGAAAATTTAATTATTTATATGAAGTGATTGCAGTATGAAAATGTACTAATATGAGTTCAATTTTTTTGAAAGGATTATAAATATACTTGGGATCATGGGGGTTCACAAGAAGAAAATAATGAATCATTCCCATTTGAGAAGAAAAATATATTAAAAGTATTAATACATGGATTATTTCAAAGTTTCTGAATCCAATATGAATCATATTATTTATGATATATTATTATGTTTTCACGACTGAATATTTCATGAATTTTAGAATTATGAATTTAATATCCCATTATATCTGCTCAGTTTTTTTAATCTATTACAATGAATATTCTTGTAGAGGTATCATTAATAATTCATGAAAATGCATTATTCTTGAAAAAATAGAGAAAATAATGATCTTTTATGAAAAATTAAGTTTATTCCTAGTAAATCATAAATAGGATCTTGGTATGGTGAATGTTTCTAACACAATCACATTTACTTGCTTTTAATTTGATTCTTCACTAATTCATACAAAATTATCTGCATATATTTGGTGTTTTAGATGGTTTATTTTAACATGAGGACATGTGCTAACCAACTCCAGGTTTCACTATGATTGAAATATTGAGATTATTTCAATGCAATATTCTTGATAATAACACAAGTCCTTCATGATTTTTGATTTAATCACACACAAGCAGTCATGGTGTTGTAAAAGTGGGTTACCTAGACCTAACAAGAAATTTAATTTTTGATTACCAAAACATGTATATATGGAGTTATGAGTGATGTATACTTACATTAATAATGAATAAATGTATATAATAATTTTTTTACATGGTAATTTACTTTGATTATTCATCATGTAAACAAGTTATAGAAGTGCCTAATGATAATGAAAACCATGAGATAGTATGAAAATATTCTTGAATATATATCTTATAATATAGACACATTATACAAATAGGGAAAAATGATTCTTGGATATATGGTACCGTGGAATCAAAATAATTGATATTGCATCTTAGGAAGTTCACACAAAGTGATCTCAAGTAGTGGAAATCATAAAATCTAACCCACCAATTAGAATAATACATGTTTTGGGTGACATTGGTTGTTCATATTTATAATCTTGTGTATTGGTATCAAGACATGAGACCATTATAAATGTTCAAAATTTGATAATGTACATTTACTCAATAAAAAAATCATGATATTTATGTTGTGGTGAGGTAGCTTATGTTCAATGCATCATTTATGTTATGGAATTGGTTGAATTTTCAACTATGATTTTTTCAATTCTAAAATATTAAGCTGTATTTGGATAACTGACCAGGATGGTAGTACCTTTATTAAATCCTTGTACCTTATTGTTAAAGTTAATTATATCTAGCATGTTCATGAATAAATTAACAATTGAATGATGATAACATGAAGTGTGCATCTTAATTTTTGATATATCAAGATATAAAGATATTTTATTATATGGTGTATGTTTGTAAGAGTTTATCATTATTATAAATAAAACTAATCTCACCAAGGGACTTTATGGGTTGCTAGAATCCACTAATGGTTTGTAAGAATCACACACTACTATCAAAAAAAAATTATAGAGCTTCAAAAAAAATGTCTATTTAGAAGTTTTTCCAATTCTAATGAATTTTAGATTATGACATGGTTTCCCATGTGGCTATGGTCATGAAATGTCCAATATAAAATAATAGATAATAGTAATAAATAAATTCAACAATATTCGAGTCTATAAAAATAACCATTGAATTTAATTACTTATTTTATTTACAAGTTATTAAATGAATATAATGAACAATTATTTTTGAATGAATATTAAATATTAAATATTTAAGGTTTGTTTAATATCCATGTGGATACTAGTCAAGTTAATGACTCATAATTTATCATATAGAGTAGTATTATTGTTGAATGTATCTTATAAATTATATATGATCCTTGTGGAAAATTTTTTAGGATAAAAATATTGTTTTGGGAGTTTAATGAAGTGATAAATTATTAAAGTGTTAAAATTTAATTTTCATAATTTGAAACCAAACTATAAGGTCCAAAATAATCCAAAATTCAAGGGACTATTTATTTCATTGAGTTTGAGATACTCTCCCCCTTCACTCTCAAGTTCAATATGGAGATATGGTGGATCAAAATAACCCAATCCAATAACTCTTCTCTAAATCAAATATAATGTGATCCCATGATCTTTAGAATGTTAAAGAGTTATTTGTTACTCCAAGCTAGTACCAGGGGCTTGAAGATTGATGATCACAAATATTTTAGAACATTTATGGGTTCTATAGAGGGTTATGGGTTTGGTACCTTTGAGTGAAAATAATCAATGAGGGGAGAAACATTTTTCTAAACAAAATCAGTTGAGGTATGATTTTGATTTAATTGTTTTTTTATTTAATCATCATTTTTAATCAATGTTCACATGATTTGTACATGCATCTAGGGTGTAATATACCAAATGTGATATTTCAATATAAATATTGGCCCAAAATTTTAAAATACCATTTTTAATTCTTCTATAATTCCCCATGATCCCTCAATTAGTATAAGTGAAAGCGCGAATTTAATTAAGATAAATTAAAAATTAAATTTTCATTTATTCGGGAAGTGAGCATCATCATGGTACTACTTCCACAAATGGAATATCGATTAGAGATCGTATGAACATGTAATGTTCATATGAGAACAAAGTTGTAATTATTTAGGATTAAAGACCTATAATGAATATACATTTATATATATATTTAACTGGTGTAGGAATATTTTCATGTTGACTGGTGACATCTAGTTGGAAGTGATGGTGGGAACTCTACGTTTGTGGGATCTATCTGACTGAGATTTAGTATTGGGGAAGTAAATTTCAATGGAAAATTAATAAAAAAATTATAACACACTCACAGAAACAAACACACACATACACACATATATAATATTAATATATATACATATATATTCTAAAATATGGGGAATATCCCTTCAAAAAATCACTACTAATTTTTTTCTAATGAAAAAAATATTGTAATTTTTTTAAAAAATCTACACAAGAAAACAACATGCTTTGGGGGGGGGGGGTCACCAGCACCCATATAAGGAATTTAGAACCTCATATATTAGAGGAGGGGGTGGGAGAAAGTATCTCCTATGTGGAATGAAATTATATTTATAAAAAATTAACTATAAAAAGGGAAAATTGGGGGTATCTTTGGGGATGAATCCCCTGTTTCATGTGATAAAGGTGCAACGCCTAAGAGGCTGATTTTTTTTTAATTTTTTTCTAACACAAGTGGCACCCCATTACTTCTACCTTTCCCTTAGAATGGGAAAAATACATGCTGTTTTGAATGTTCCATTGAATCAATATACCTACTGGGATGGCCTGACCCCAAATAGGATGATATTGGTCTTTCTTACCCATATGTCCTTTATGGATATTTCCTCATAGTCTGGAACCATTATTGGGGGGGAGTAAATATCTTTACATAACAAATAAAAATAAATAAATTATGAAATATATATTAAAATATTTTTAATTTAATTAAATAATTTTGGGACATTGTTAAAAGAGATTTTCAGAATAATATTAAAATTAAAAATTTTAAATACATGAAAATTTCTCTAAAATTGAATTCCATACAAATTTAATTTATTTAAATTATTTTAATGTGTATGAAATGATCCTGATCTATCGAAAAAACAATTTCTCTTCAATTTTATTTATTTATTTATTGAAATTTAATTATTTTTAGTGTTTATTAATGAAATTATTATTTTTTGCATCACCTTGTTCATCATAATTTTTTATAATGGCCCACACAAAATTATATCTATCCCACATACCCAAGATCACCTAGATGACATGTTAGTTTTATTTTCAAATGAATATGTTGAAAAATGATGCATTTGATGCTGATATAGGGAGATAAATTTGGATTAAATATAACAAATTGGTTCAGTGATCACTAAAACTCAAGACACATGCATTGTAATAGACCAACTCTGGTCAACCAAACTAGTCACCCAAGTCATCTCATTATATGGTGAGGTATAATAAAAGTAACAATACAAGTATTTAATATCAAAAAAAATAATACATACAACTAGAGTGAAAATAAGAAATAAATAGACATATACAACTAAGTCAAATATGATAAACCTAGATGTATAACAAGTATAGACAAACAAGTCACCATGTGACCAACTATCACCTCCAAAAGAATCCCAAACTAATAAAGTGACATAAAGAAAAACCAACATAATATAGAACTCACTTGCCCTTACCTTTGTCCTATAAAACAAGGTCAACAACCACCAAAATTTAGAAATAGGGTGTGGGTAATAAATCCCAATAGAAAACCACCAAGAAATCTATCAATGTTTTAATATCAATAATGAACTTGTTTTAGATTTAAAACAAAACAATATTTTATGTTTTTTATAAATAAAATAGTTTTAAATCATTTATAAAATAATTGTTTGGTTTTTCAAAAATTTAAAACCATGTTTTTGAAATCGAGAAACATTCTAGTCATAAAACAAAGCAGATAAACACATCAAAATATAAATATACACATTATATAATAAAAATGAAATATAATATCATTCATCAAACAACTATAAACAATAAAACACATTCTGGTCAGGTATTAAACTATGGGGAAATACGTATTAGATACTCAAAAACCTAGAAAAAATAAGGTTGGATCTAAATAATATAGAGTCCTTCCAAATTACACCGATATACAAGAGGTTAACTCCTAGTTCTGTAACAAAAAAAGGGTACCTATGTCTCTTTATTTATGAACCCATGGTTTCAGCTGTAAATTTTTTGATAATTTATATTTTAAAAAATATGCTCAAATTTTTATTAAACCATGTTAATGCCAAGATAATCTACTTTAGGGTTTGAAAATTCATTTTTATCCAAATCAAGGAAATTCCGTTTTCAAATAAAAAATCCCTTTAGAATAAGAACCCATGCCATTTTTGATTTCAACACCTACAATTTCATTTAAAATCTCAAAGAATCAATAAGAGAGATAGGCAATTCATGAAATTATAATACTTAAATAGATCCACCTACCACAATAATAAATAAAAAATAACCACCTTTAACATCAGGGATTAGAAACCACAAGATCCACCATCGAAAGAAAAGGAATGAAAATAGATTGAACTGGGTTGATAGAAAACATTATCTGATTACATAACTATAGAGAAACCACAGTCGCAACCAAAACCAAATAAGAACTAGAAGGAACACTTACCAATAGAGCAGAAATACAACCATAATAGAGATAAAGTTTTGAAAAAATCAATCTAGATTTAAAGGAGTCACAAAAAATCACTTAGAGAGATCTCTAGGTCAATCAAGGAAGCTTGAAAAGATAATAAATGAAACATTTCACTCAAAAAATGGATTAAAAAACCGAAATCATGAAATCTACATGGACTGTAACCCAATTACATGTTGTGTAATCCTTGGGGGTCTATATACATAAAAAAACCAATGAATTTTAATTAAAAAATGTATTTTTATACATACATTTAATATACCTATTACATGATTTGTTAAACATTTTCACTATGTACCCAGTTTGAAACTTCTTCCCAGCATCTATTTCATGAAATGAACTTCACTTATATAGAGTGTAAGTTCCCAATGAGAAATAGAAACTATAGGTTTTTATTGAAAAATCCAACCAATCATTGACTTCACCATTATAGGTATCCTCCCAATTTGATGGTTGACAATAAATTCCAAACTAAAAAAGGAAATCAAAAGAAAAGATTAGAATTTACCTAATAGAAAGGTAATGGGGTGTTTCATTCTCCCCAACATAAAATATTTTTGTCCCTAGAAGTTTCTAAAGATCCTATATTTTCAATATGATAAGGACACTACAACATCATCAATGAATACCTCTCCATCAATTTGTAGCGATCCAGTATGCACTTCCTTAGTATCCGGAACAGGGGAATCATTTTACCATGATGTTCCTTATCTCGGTGATCCATAATCTAAACTGGATACTCAACCAATTTGGCATCATGTTTAATATATTAATCCTCCAACAAAATCACATGGTAAGGACCTCGTATATACATCATCAACAAGGAAACATGAAACACATCATGGATAGAAGTCAAACCAGATGGAATGTCCAACTGGAAGGCCACCCTACAAAGTTAATTAACTATCCCAAAGGGTCCCACAAACCTTAATTACAACTTAACATATTTACCTAATCGACCATGTATCAATATAGGTGAAACATTGAGAAAAAATTGATCTCTAACCACAAACTCCAACAGCTTATGACGATGGTCTGCATGAGATTTCTGATAATTATATACCATGATCAAATATCTCTGGATCAACTAAAAAATAGTCATGGTATCATAATATATACTTGGTCTAACCAAGGACTACTCTCCCAAATCTTCCTAGAACAAGGTATATTGACATGGCCTCCTATACAAAGCCTCAAATAGAACCATTCTTATTGATGTCAAATAACTATTATTATAAGAAAAAATAACTGAAGGGAAATGTATATCCCATGATCTACTGATATCAAGAAAAAAATCTTAGATAATATCCTAAAGAACCTATATATCCCTCTCTATCTATCTATCCATCTATGGGTGATGAACAATTCTCAATTTCAATAGGGAACATATTTCCTCCTACAAAACTTTCTAGAATATGGATGTGAACCTTGATTCCCTATAAAAAAATAATCACAGATGTAACACCATGATATATCAAAACCTCTCATACATACAAGTCCCCAAGATTTACCACTTTTATTATTTCCTTTATTGCTAATAAATGTCCTAATTTATTAATTCTTCCATTAATCACCCAAATTACATCCTTCCCACTTGGATTCTGTGGTAAACCCTTTAATAAATACATGGTAATTTCTTCCCACTTCTATACCAGAATGGGTAAAGGTAAAAAAATACTATAGGTATCTGGTGTTCCAAATTAACTCTCTGATAAATGAGACACACCGACAAAAAAATACACAACTAGCCACCTCATCCCAGACCACCAATATCGATGTCTCAAATTATTGAACACCTTTTTTTCCCTGTTGTAACACAACTAGTTTTTTGTGACCTATTTTTAAATAAATTAATTTTATTTGATGTTATATTTTTTAAACTACACTAATTCAAAATTTCCTTATATTCTACTCCAAGATAGGATTTCAAAACTCATAAAACTATTTTAGATTACGTTATACGCAATACCGAGATTCTATAAAACATCATTTTCTTGTTATAATTATTTAAAAAAGATAGTTATAACCTATAAATTAATCATAAAAATATGAAAATTAATAAATAATTTTTAAATTTTCATTATAATGGTTTAAAATAAATAAAACATATTTATTATAAAACATGTAAAATTAGTAAAGTCTTTTTATGTTTGAAAATACTATTTTCTCAATCGATTTTCTTTTTATGTCATTCTGTGAATAATAATTAAATTAATTTTGTTAATTTTTTGAAATTTCATTTGATAAAATAAACATCAATTTTTAATTAAAAATTTCAAAATTCACTTAGGATTAATTTTAGGTATTCTTATGAAGAACTTCATTTTTTGATGAATATTGAAAATACTGAATTTTAATTCAAAACTGAGTTTTCGTTTAATTTATTTATATAGTTAAATTATATTTAAATTTGTTTTTAAATTCTAATGAGATTATTTTCACTTAAATTTAAACAATATAATTCATTGTAACCAATTTCACATTTAAATTAGACATTAAAACATTACAAACAATTAAATTTTTTTTCTAAAAAATCCACTGTTGTGACTTGTCTGTGAAACTGATTTTAAATTAATTTCTTCCAATTATGTGATTTAAATTGGTAAAAACTGATTTAATATTTGGAATCAGAATAATTTATAATGTATAATAATTTAAATTTATTTTTTGAGAAAAAATATTAGTGAATGTGATTAAAATTTATTTCAATGATTATGAGAGAAATCAGATTAACAAAGGACTAAATGCTATTCCTAAGGCACAAAACCACCTATAAAATTTTCAAAAATACATTTCATGTTACCATTTACACTATAAAATAACTTTTATATAATTATGACCATTATTGGATCCATTTTTCATAGGAGAAACATGGGTGGAATTCCCTTTTAAAAAATTTATAAGAATGCCACTCCGCCTCCACTATAAAAAAGAACTCACCCTTCCCACTTATTCACATATCTCAAGAATTTTGGATCTCAAAAAACCTATGAATATAATCTTCAAACATACCTACCTTACACTTTGAATCCACCCTTTGAGTATAAATCAATCCAAGGAATCCATTTTTTGCAAAGAAAAAGGAGTTACCCAAATAAGAGATAACATCCTTACTCATGCTCTTTTATTTTATTTTATTTCTCCACCACCTCAATTATTCCTATTACATGATTATGTGATACCATCAGTATACCTAATATAATTATATTTTATTTATATAAGGTTTATATATACACTAAAAAACATATAAATCTAATGGTTAATAATCTTATTGTTATTGTGTACAACGAACCCCCGCCTCACGGAACAAAGTTTTTTGTTTTTCCTTTAATTCCTCTAACATTTAGTAATTATCATGGAAACCATATTTTTATATAATTTATGTGATATTTGTGATTATTTATACTTATATAATTAATATATAACACATACTTTCATGTTTTTCATTTTGTGTAAATATGATAACTTCGTTTGTGGACACGTGGACTACCTCCTCCTCAAAGTGAGGTGATTCGTTCACACTTTAGATGGAATGTATTAATAATGGGTTTAGTTAACCTATATGATATATATGAAATAATAATTTTAATATGATGATATTATATATATATACACATATATTTAATTTACTTACTTTTTTTCAACATGACAATAAAATGGAAATAGTGTCCTTGTGTACGTACATCCTACCGTCTCCATGAATGGTGTATTTGAATTTCATATATATATATATATTTAGATTATTATATGTAAATAAATATATATAATTAATATGTTATTCATATCACGTTTCAAATTTTGGAAATATGTAAACCATGATTCTATGTAAGCCGATTGAGAATAATAAGTAAAAATAAGTATGAAGAACAAAGCGGATAGTACCCAACATGAAACCTTAACATGGAATTATTTAAAAGATGGTAACATAAAGTAATAATCATAGAATGTATGGTATTATATATAATAATACGGTTCTGTAAAATATATACAATAAAATTATATTTTTTATAAGGAGGTTTGTATAAGTACGACGAGAGTCAGGACATAAGATTAAGGGATTTCTAGTCTCACTTTTATTTTTGTGAGATTTATGAATTATTCACCACTCATTTTTGTCTTTTCATGTATATAATACCCATAAATATATTCTAGGATTATTATCCTTAAATTTATGGGTATTTAAATATACTTTTTACGATCTCTCTTTCATGGGGTTTATGTTTCAAAATATACCAAATTTGTATAGTAGTTTTATCTCAATTTCCCTTCTTTGAGACACCAACCATTAATTTCAAAAACCAAGTTTTCAAAAATGATTTAAAAAATCTTTACAATGATTTTATTTGAACATCATTTTCTAGAAAAAAATATTTTAGAAATGTTTTGTGATTTTTAAATAACCCTTTATAAGTTTTCAAAGAGTTTCTAAGGAAATTATTTTCAAAACGTTTTCAAGCATTATTTATATGTTTTCAAGATTATTTTAAGAAAAATGGGTTTTCAAAAGTTTTTATGTTTTTAAAATAAATTTTAAAATAAGAAAGGATATTTTCCTCAATAAATGTTTTTAAAATATATTTTAAAATTATTTTCCATCTAATATGACATCCATTGGTGTTACTCATTCCCTTCTGGGGAAATGATCCAAAGGTTCCATTCACATTCATTCTCTGAATGGTTTATTTTTTTGATGGAATGATGTTTATAAAAACCATTTCTATTTCATGGTTTAAATTTTTATGTACACCATTTCTTCTATATGGGTTATATATTTATGAAACCCAATTCTTTTCGATTTTTATGATTTTGATGAAATGATTATAAAACCTATCACTTTTTCCACAGGTTAAGATATGATTATAAGTTTATGACACACATTCCATTTTATGGGTTATGATATGAGTGTTTATGATATTTTAAAACATGTATGTATGATTTTATTATGATATAGGGGGTATATATCCTTCTCTTATGGATTGGGTAAATATTGATATCTCTTGAGGTAATGATGGGATTCTAGTCGATGGGCATGATCCACTATGGAAGATTGGGAAAACCTGTCTAATATAGGAATATGGGGAAACCTAATCCACTATGGGAATATGGGAAAACCTGATACACTATGGGAAGATATGGAAATCTGATACCCTATAGGAATATGGGGGAACCAGATCCACTATAAGAATTTAGGGAAACCTGATCTACTATGGGATAATGGGGAAACCCGATCCCTTATAATGAAAGGATTGAAATTGGGGATGGTGGTGTGACCCGACCAATAGGTGTAGTCCTCATGAAGTTCCTAGATAAGTTCAAGAAATGCATCTAGAGTTATAGGGAATTATATTTCATATTTATGTGAGTTCCAAAATTCAATGTGTTATTATTATATTGTTCTTTCATGGATTATTCCCTTGATTCCCTTATGATTCATATCTTATGAACTACTAATATTTATTTCATGATTTATGTTTATAATATTAGATTTTTATGGTATGATTTCTAATGCTATGATCATATTATCATACCTTTATACTCATGTTTATTCTTACATATTTCCCTTGTTAACTATTACAAAGCATTTTAGCTGACCCCGTTTTGGCTTCATTCCCCAGGTTATGAAGATATGTATTAAGTAAGATATGTCTATGAAGGGTATTAGTCATGAATTAGATAGTGGGAGATAATTTAGATCACATATATACTAGTGTTTTTGTTTCCATGTTTCCAAAGGCACTAGGCTAGTATGATATTTGGGTGTCTGTTTTTATAATGTATTAATTATTATATAGAAGTGATGTACTATTAGTGTATTATAAGCGAGGGTCGCAATAGTTGGTATCAGAGAAAAATATTAGTTAAATTTTGGAAAATAGGAAGATAAAAAATTAGTGAGAATTATATGGTCATGCATAAGGATAAATATATGAACAAGGAATAATATAGTAATATATCCTAGAATTTTTGTATTGCATAGTTTGAGTGATTTACTAAAAATAAATCCTTATATATATATACTACAAGAAGACATAGTTCTGAAACATATGTACCTAGGAGTAAAAACTTTGATAAAGTGCATTTGTTCAGACTTAATATTAACCTGGTGTACAACAACATGCCTTAATGTGCACATGTTTTGACATTGTCAGGATATATTATTTTTGAATTCAAAAACTCTTCATGTACTATCATGAAGGACTTAATAATAATCTAGAAATGAATAACCTAGGATAGAAATAGGGTGTTATATATTAAAGAAGGTGTCACAATTGAGACATCCTGTAAGTTATTTTTTAGTATTATGTGGTTCATTACTATAAAAAAAGTTTCTCACTCTACAATTTTTGGTTTCATTCAATCACAATAACTCGAAGAAACCACATTAATGGTGATTGTGACAGGAAATGAAACATTGTTCTCCTAAGAAACCAAATGCTATGAGATATAGAATACAAAACCTCATTTATATGATCAAAAAAATTCTCAATATTTGAATCATGATGAAATTATAAATTATAAAAGGATGTAAAAACATTATATTGAGTACTTAATTAGGTAACGTCCACCTTATTTTAACAGGTCGTATGATCCACTTATTTCTTAACACTGGACCAATACCACTGAAAAGATATTCTTCATTATTTAGTGTTCAGATCATGATAAAGTCATTCTATCTATTGATTAGTTTGAAGGTGAAACATAACAGTGGTGAAATCTAATCAAGAATATGGGGAATAAAGATGAAATTAAATCCATATATTGGGATGAGTTCATGAAATTATTCTTCAATAAGTACTTTCCACATGTTCTTTATACGAAGATGGAAACTGATTTCCTTGAGTTGAAGAAAAAGGATGATGAATATGTTGGTACCTACAAGGATAATTTTATGAGACTTGTGAGGTATGATATTAGAATTATCATCCAACCCAAAAGTAATATTGATAGGTTATTATATGGATTAAAGGCATGTCTCAAAAGGGTGTTGGACATAAGAGAGATTATTATCTATGAAGTGATTGTTCATTGTGAAATCAAACTTTAAATCGAGGTTGGATTTACATATCAATATCATGGTTTTATAAAGAAAAGAAAGATGGATTTCAAAGGAAAATATAAAAACCATGAGGATAAAAAGAGAGCCTTCCTATTTTCTCCAAGTATGTAAGGAAGCATGGAAGAAATTGTATTATGGGGTCTAATAAGTATTTTTAGTGCAGAAGGGAAGCCCATAAAGAAATTGATTGCCACACTATTGGGAATAAGATTTTCCATGATGAAAATAGAGAAAAATATTCCTAGAACTTAGCTACAAAACTTAAATACTTTAAGTGTAAGGAGGATGGGAATTATGCTGACTAGTGCCAAAATTGAATGGTTGGTGATGATGATCGACATCAGCAACCTCTTAAACCGAGGGACAAGGGAAACTATCATATTATCACTATTTCTGATGAGGTGTGCAATAATGACATAGTGAAATGTAAAATTACTATCCCCTCTAGAACTTCTAATGCCTTATTTGATTCTGGATCTACCCCCTCTTTCATATATAAAGTTTTTTATAAGGGTATTAAGATTCCACCAAAAATAATTAGATATTTAATTAGAAGTAAAAACTTCTAATGGTATGATTATTGAATCTCAAGATTATAATTCCAATCCTATTAAAATTTGTGAGAGATTATTTCCTATTAATCTTGATATTCTTCCCCTCGTTGAATTTGATGTCATCTTAGGCATGGAATGGATTTCTATACATAAATTCCACATCAATTGTTGAGTAAAAAAAGTTATTTTAGATATTTCAAACCAACCTATGATCATCTATACATGTAACTATAATAATAAACTTATTATAGATATTACATCCAGTGTATGGGTATTAAATCATATTCAGAAGGCATGTTTTTCTCAAAATTCTAGGGTAAACTCAACATTGATGAAATGACAATTATTGTGGATGTGTTCCGAAAAAAAGTTTCATCTCTTTCCACTAAAACATGAAGTTGAGTTGTTGATAGAACTCATACCTATTTACACACCAATTTTAAGGACTCACAATATAATGGACCCAATTGAGTTTCACAAATTGGATAAGTAAATGTAAGAAAACCTTGATAAGGGATTCATTCGACCAAGAATGTCACCTTGAGGTGAACCTTTTCTCTTCTTGAAAAAGAAATATTGATCAATGTAAATATTTATTGATTATTGAGATTTTAACAAGATCAAGATCAAGAACAAGTACCCTCTTCCCCATATTAATGACTTGTTTGATCAACTTCACGAAACTCAATACCTTTCCAAGATTGATCTTCATTCTCAATATCATCAACTAAGGTTCAAGAAAGAGGACATATTCAAGATGAAATTTTGTAAAAGGTATGGACACTATGAATATATTGTGATGCCTATTGGTCTTGTTAATACCCCTTATATTTTCATATATTTGATTGAAAGAGTCATTAGAGATTACCTCAATTAGTTTGTGGTAGTCGTTATAGATAATATTTTTATCTATTCAAAGAGTATGGAAAAGAACATGGACTACTGGAGAATTGTAATAAAGACCTTGAGGAAGGAGATTTTTTTTGAAAAATTTATAAAGGGTGAACTTTGGATGCAAAAGTATTTTTTTTGGGTCACATAATACGAAGAGATTGTAGATAAGTAGATCTATCAAAGATGGATGCTATTGAATGTTGACCTAGACAAACCATATTGACTGAGATCCATAGTTTTCTCATATTATCTAGATATTGCTGATGGTTTGTGGATAATTTTTCATGTCTATCAAATCCATTGACCAAGGTAACTTGGATAGGTGCCAAGTTCCCCTGGATAGATTAATGTGAATAAAATTTCAAGGAACTAAAGAGAAGTTTGGTCAGTATATAATGCTTAAATTAACATATGGTAGAGAAGGGTTTATAATCTATAGTGATTCATCCAAGAAGGAATTGGGATGTGTTATTATGTATAATAACATGTTTATCGCTTATTCCTCACTATATTTGAATACCCACAATCAAAATTACCCAACTAATTATTTAGAGTTAGCAACAGTAATGTTTTCATTAAAGATATGAAGGCATTATCTTTACAGAGAAAATTGAGACATATATTCTGATTATAAAATTCTAAAATTTATATTCACACAACAAGTGTTAAGAAAGCTCCAGATAATATGGTTGGAGATGTTAAAGTATTATGAAAACTCAATACATTACCACCTTGGGAAAGAAAACAAGAATGCCGATGCTTTGTGTAGAAAGGATCATGCCCTCTTATCCATGATGTGGATAGAAAAGATCCAATATTTCTATATTTTGAAAGGATGGATCTATAAACCTAAATAAGGGGGAGAAATATGATATTGGATAATTTAATGTTCAAATCTCTATCTAGTTAAAGATTAAATAGGTGCAAAAGAAAGATGTAGAGCTATAATAGAAGGTATGATATGTTCTTGAGTTTCACCATGATTAGGATGAAATGATAAGGTTTAGAAACCATGTATGTGTTCCCTATATACTAGATTTAAATAAGGACCAGTTAGAGGAAGATCATAGTTTTTAATTCTCTATTCATCCTAGAAGTATGAATATGTATAGGAATTTGAATGAATACTTCTGGTGGGATGGAATGAAGAGGGATATCGTAGAGTTTATATCATGGTTCTTGGTATGTCAGCAAGTTAATATAGAAGGATAAAATTCTAAGGGGATGTTTCATAAATTACCCATTCCATAATAGAAATGGGAGAACATCAATATGGGTTTTTTCATTAGACTCCCCACAACCTCTAATGGTTTTATTGCTATATGGGTGGCATTCCATTGCCTTACTAAGTTAGTGCAATTTATTACTATAAGATAAGACTTCTATTTGGATCACCTTTCCAAGATATACATTAAGGAATTGGTTATATTTCATTGAGTACAAATTTTAATTATATCTGATCCGGATCTGAGGTTTACCTCAATGTTCTAGCAAATCCTTTAACATGCAATTGATAATAAACTGATTTTCATCACTTATTATATCTTCATAAATATAGTTAGTCTGAAAGAATAATTAAAACCCTATAGGATATATTGAGATTTCATTTGTTAGATTTCAATGGTGTTTGGGATTAATAAAATCCTTTAGTTGAGTTTTCTTACAAAAATAGATTTCACTCAAGTATTCATGTCGCTCCTTATTAATCCTTATATGGGAATAAATATATATCTATAGTGTTTTGGGATGATGTTGGAGAATGAAATCTATTGGGACCAGAGATAGCTAATGAAATGTACAAGAAGGTTAGAACCATTAAACAACATATCAAGGTAGCACAAAATTGACAAAAAAAGTTATGATGATAACCATCAGTGTGACCTAGAATTTGAAGCTGGAAAGAAGGTTCTTTTATGAATCACCCCCTAGAATAAGGTTATGAGGTTTGGGAATAAAGGGATGCCATACCCTAGGTATATTAGACCCTATGAGATTCTTGATCATTGAGGAAAGTTATCCAATCTCATGGAATTTCCTCCAAATATCTCTCAAGTACACGATCTGTTCGATCGATCTCTCCTGAGTAAATACATACTTGACCCTTAACATGTACTGAACTCAGATGTCATACCGCTTCCATAGTGTCGTTCTTATAAGGAGTGACTAGTTGAAATTATGGATCATACATAGAATGTTATATGGAACAAGAACTCTCACCTAGTTAATGTTTCATAGAGAAATAACTAGTTATAGGAAGCTACATGGTAACTTGAGGTTTTGATGAGGTAGAAATATCCTAATTTTTTGTATCAAAATGAAGAATTTTGAGGGAGAAATTCATTTTAAGGGGGGTTTAATGTAACACCCCAAGTTTTTTTGTGAACCTTTTCTCTCGAATAAATTAATTTTATTTGATGCAGTGTTTTTCATACTATACTAAGTCAAAAATTCAATATATGCTACACCAATATAATATTGTACTATACACAACACTGACTTGGATTTTGTTACATGCAACACTGAGTTTTTAAGAAATATCATTTTATTATTATAATTATTTAAATGAGATAGTTATAACCCATCATTAAATTTAACAATATGAATAGTAATAACTAAGTTTTAAATATTATTTATAATTATTTTATACAAATAAAACATATTTCTAGTAAAACATGTAATATTGGTAATGTCTTTTTTATGTTTGAAAATACTATTTTCTCAAATAAATTGCTTTTTTATGTTCTTTTATGAACAATAATAAAAGAAATTTTAGAAAATTTTAGAAATTTAATTTTATAAAATAAACATACTTTTTGAATTTATAATTTTGAAATTATCATAGGGTGATATTTAGGTATTTTTTCTGGAAAACTTCATTTTTGGATGAATAGTAAAAATTAATGAATTTTAATTTAAAACTTCTTTTTCATATAAATTATTTATATAGTTAAATTATATTTTAATTTTGTTTTAATGTGTAATGATTTTATTTTACATAAATTAATCTAATTTAGGTTATTTGAACCAATTTCACCTTAAATTGGATATCATAACATTCCACACTTTTAAAATGTTTTTTAAAAAAAACATCACTGTCATGAAACATCTATGGGATTAATTTTATATTAATTTCATCCACTTATATGTTTGGAATTTATAAAAATTTATTTTATATTTGTAATTTATAATATGTTCAACTTATTTTTTGACCAAAAATATTAGTGAAAGTGATTAAAATTAATTATAATGACTAAGAGAAAAGTTAGCTTAACAACGGACTAAAACATAAACATAAGGCCCAAAAAGACCTATAAAATTGTCAAAAAGTATTTTAATGGTCATATTTAGAACATATCAACCCTTTTATATAATATTTACTATTATTGGATCCAATTTTCATTGGAAAAAGAAGGGTGTAATTCCATTTTCAACAATTTACAAGAATGCCACTACTCCTCTACTATAAAATGGTACTCACCCCTCCCACTTATTCGCACCTCTCAATACCTTTGGATCACAAAAAATATGATAAAATAAGATCCAATAATATCTACCTTCCTCATTTAATCTTCCCTTCAGTAATAAATCCAACCAAAGAATCCCTTTTATGCAAATCAAAAGTAGTTACCCAAAGAAGAGAAAACATCCTCCCTCAAGATCCTTTCTTTTATTTGGTTTCTACACCTCCTAAGTTATTACTATTATATGCTTATATAATAACCTAATTATAATTAAAATAATTATATTTTTTTATTATAATGTTTCAACCTACACTTAAAGACATTTCCTTATAATGGTTAACGAACTTACTGTTCTTGTGTACGATGAACTATCGCCTCACGAAACGATGCTGTTCGTTTTTTATTTACCGCCTTTCATGGTTTGGAATTACAATTGAAACTATATTTTTATTTTATTTATGATATATTTATGATTTATTTACACATATTAAATTATTATATAAAAAATAACTTCATTATTTCATTTTATTGTAAATATGATAACTTCATTTTTGGACGTGTGGATTACTGCCTCCTCAAAGCGATGTGATATGTTTACACTTTAGATGGAATTTATTGAGTATTTTTTAATGAAACTATCTGATATATATGACATAATTATTCTACTATAGTGATATTATATATATAAAAATATATATACATATATTTTATTTACTTTTTTTCTCTCTCAATACAACAATAAAATTAAAACAACCTTTATACATACATACAACCTATCGTCTCCTTGAAAGATATATTCCATTTCAGATTTCTATACTTTTTTAGATTATTATAAATAAATATATAATCAATTTATATTATATTTATATTATATTTATATCATTTTCACATTATGGAAATAAGTAAATCATGATCTAAGTAAGACAATTGAGAATAATAAGTCAAAATATATCTGAAGAACAAAGCGTATATTACCCGAAGTGAAACCATAACCTATAATTGTTAATAATAAGGTAATATAAAGTCATAATCAAACCATATATGTTATTAGATATGAAAATAAGTTTCTTTAAAATATATATAATAAAATTATATTTATTATACTGGTGGTTTGTGCGAGTACGACAAGAGTCAAGACATAAGTTAAGTGGATTTATAATCTCAATTTTATTTATATGAGACTTATTCCTTATTCACTAGTAATTTATTTTGTGTGGTTTATATAATTCCCATGAATATATTATACTATTTTTATTGTTAAATATATGGTTAATTAAATATACAATTTATGATCTATCTTTCATGGGGTTTTTTGTATCAAAATTTACCAATTCGATAATGTAATTTTGTTCCAATTTTCTTTATTTGAGACACATTCCAATAATATCAAAATCTGTGTAAAAAAAACAGATTTTTTTTAAAGATGATATTTTAAGATAATTTTCAAGTATTTTTTTAAAAAATGTTTTATGGTTTTCAAATAATTCTTTACATGTGTTCAAAGTGTTTTAAAAAAATGGATTTCAAATTGTTTTCAAAATTTCATTATAAATTTTCAAGTTTATATTCAAAGAAAATAGTTTTCAAAAGGTTTTATGTCTAAAAAACAAATTTTGAAGTAAGAAATTATATTTTCATCAGGAAATGTTTTCGAAAGATATTTCAAAATTATTTTCCATATAAGAAGACATCTGTTGGTCATACTAATGCCTTTCTAGGGAAACGATCCAAAGGTTACAATCATATTCATTATCTAAAAGTTTTATGTTTTTATGGAATGATGTTAATGAAACCCATTTATCTTTCATAGTTACATGTTTATGAAAACCATTTCTTATTCATGGGTTATATTTTTATGAAACCCTGTTCTTTCCATGGATTATTCTTTTGATGAAATGATTACAAAACCTATGTATTTTTTAATAGGATAGGATATGATTACATGTTTATGAAACCCAATTCATTTCTTGGGTTATTATTGCACTATTTATGATCTTATGTCACATGTATTTATTCTATCATTATGAGATTTTAGGGGCCTATATCTCCCTCCAATATATTGGGCAATGATTTCTATCTCTTGAGGTATTGATGGGATTCAATTCAATAATATTGATCCACTGTGGAAGGTAGGGAACCCGATCCACTATGGGAAGATAGGGAAACACAATCCACTATGGGAAGATGGGGAAACCTGATCCACTATGGGAATATGGGGGAACCAGATCCACTATAGAAAGATGGGGAATCCTGATCCACTATGGTAAGATGGGAAAACTTGATCCACTATAGAAATATGGAGAAACACGATCCATTACAAGGAAAAGAATGTGACTGGGGATGGTGGTGTGTCCCACTCTATAGGGGTAGTCCCCATGAAGTTCCCAAAAATGCTTTATCTATGTTAATTTATAGGGAATGATATTACATGTTTATGTGTATTCCATAATTACATATCTTATTATTATGTTTTTCTTTTATCAATTATTCCCTTGATTCATGTATGATTCCTGAATTATGAAAAGAAAATCTTTATTACATGATTTATGATTATAATCTTTTATATGAAGGGTATAGTCTTCTAAAGTTATGATCATGTAATCATTCTCTTATTCTCATGTTTATGCTTACATATCACCCTTTTTACCATTATTTAGCATATTATTACACCCATTTGTATGTTTCCTTCAAAAGTTTATGAAGATATGTATTATGTATGAATTTTTTAAGAGGGGTTATAGTCATGAATAAGCTTTTTGGGATATAATTTATCTCACTTTTGTTCCAGTATTTTTATTTCTATGTTTCAAAAGGCACTAGGCTAATACGATCTTTGGACTTATGTTTTTGTAATGTATTAAGTATTCCATAAAAGTGTTGTAATGTTATTGTATGAAAAGATAGGGTCTCTATAGTTGGTATCAGAGAAAAATATTTAGTTAAACATTAGAAACTATGATGAGAAAACTTTAGTAAGAACTCTAAATACATGTTTAAATACAAGTCTAAGGATAAAGAAAAATATAGTAAAATGTCCTAGAATTTTGGTAAAGTATATATCGATTGGTTTCCTAGATATATATCCATGCATGGATACTAAAATTGGACATGGTTCTAGTATATATGTACTTAGGAGTAACAAATATGACATGTTCTATCGGGCATGACTCGAGAATATCCTAGTAAATGAAAAGGATCCTTATTGTGCACATAGTTTGACACTCCTGGGGGATATTCTGGGGGACTTCACAAACTCTTCATGAAACATAATAAAGGATTTAATTTAATTTGTATATTAATATCATAGGATAGAACTAGGGTGTCATAGATTAAGGAAGGTGTTAGAATTTAGACATCCTTTAAGTAGGTTTTCATGATAACGTTGTTCCTCCTTACAAGAAATGATTCTTAAACATTTCATTTTGGTTTTAGTCAACATATGGAACCCGAATGAATTGCATTAATGATGATTGTGATATAAAATTAAATTATTAATCTCATTAGGATCTGAATTTTTTGGTATATGGAACCAATAACGACATTTCTATGCTCACATAGTTTTCTCATGCTACAAATCATTCTAAGCATTCAACCGAACAATGGAGGGAACAACATTATTTTGATAAATTCATCAGGCAATGTACATATTCTTTCAATGGGTATTCTGATCCACTTGTTACTGAAAACTAGACCAGTATCACTAAATTGATATTCTCTATTATCCAGTGTTCAGATCATGAGAAAGTCATTCTGGTCATTTATCGGTTATAAGGTGAAACAAACTAATGGTGGACTATAATCAAGAATACAAGGAAGAATGATGAAATTGAACCCATGGGTTGGGATGAGTTGAATAAATTATTCTTCAATAAATACTTTCCTCATGATTTTTATACAAAGATTGAAAATGGGTTCCTTGAGTTTATGAAAAGGGATAATGAATCGATAGGTACATACGAGGATAATTTCACAAGATTTGCGAGTTATTCTTCAGGAATCATCATCCAACCTGAAAGTTCAGTTGATTGGTTCTTCATTGGCTTAAATCCAACAATCAAAATGGAATTTTCCATAAAATACTTTATTATCTATGAAGATATTATGCGTTGTACAATAAAAGTTTAAATGGAGGTTTTAGTTACATATCAATCTCATGGTTTTAACTTGAAAAGGAAGATAGTGTTTTAAAAAAAATCTAAAATCCATGAGGAGAAGAAAACAAGAATTATTTTATGCTCCAAGTCTGGAAAGAAGGATGGAGTAAATTTTATTATGGGGTCTAATAAGTGTTTGAAGTGTGTAAGGGAAGGAAATCAGGCAATTGATTTCCAAACTTATGGGAAAAAGTTGGAAAATAATGAAAATAGAGGAAAAGATACATATAATTCACCTCCTATACATCAGTGCTTCAAGATTAAGGAGGGTGATAATTATGCTAACAAGTTCCTAAACCCAATGGTTGGTGATGACGATCAGCTTCATCAACCACTTAAATGGAGGGAAAAGTTGAAATCTCATGCATTCACTATTTCATACGAGGGATGACATAACGATGTGGTGAAAAGGTACACTTACCATCCACTATATAACTACTAATGCTTATTTGATTCTATATCTACCCAATATTTCATATATAAATAATTTTATAAGGGTATTAAGATACCACCCAAATTATTATATGTATAATTTTTATTAAAAACCCTTAATGGTATGATGATTTCATCTCAAGTCTATGATTCCTCTCTGGTTTAAGTTTTTGGTAATACACTTCCTATAAATTTTTTCATTATTCCTCGAGTTGAATTTAATGTCATATTATACATGGATTGGATTTATCTACCTAAATTCTAACTCAATTTTCTTGGAAAAGAAGATATGTTTGATATTTTAAACCAAAATATGACCATTGTTCAATGTGAAGATTATTATAAACTTAATAGAGATATTACATATAGTGTATGGGTCATAATTCCCATTCATAGTGTATGTTGGTCTCAAATGGTTTGGGAGAAACTGAACATCGATGATATGCCCATTTTTTGTGAATTTTTGGTTGTGTTCCCAAAATAGTTTCTTATCCTTACATAAGAAATGTGAATTTTAGTTAATGATAGAACTCATACCTAGTTCCACACAAATTTTGAATATTACCTATAGAATGGCCCCATTTGAGTTTCTAGTATTGAAGAAGCCACTCTAAGAAAACCTATATAAGAGATTTATTCTGCCAAGTGTGTCACCTTTGGGTGTACCTGTTCTCTTCATGAAAAAGAAATATGGATCAATGTGACTCTGCCCTAAATATTAGTAATTGAACAAGATGATGATCAAGAACAAGTATCCTCTTTCCCATATTGATGACTTGTTTGATCAACTATGTAGAGAATAATACTTTTCTTTAATTGACCTTCATTTTGTATATCATCAATTGAGGGTCAATAAAGAGGATATATGAAGGACAGAATTCAGTACAAGTTATAAAAACTATGAATATATAGTGATGCCTTTTGACCTTACTAATGATCCTTTTATATTCATGGATTTGATGAATAATGTCTTTATATATTACCTTGACCAGTTTGTGATATTATTTATAGATGATACTCTTATATATTAAAATATAAAGTATTTGAATGAAGAACACTTGAGAATTGTAATAATGATCTTGAGGAAGGATAAAATGCATGAAAAATTTATTAATTGTGACTTTTGGGTGCAAAACTTTTCATTTTTGGGTCACATAATCTTCAGAGATGGTATAGTAGCAAATACATTGAATACAAAGGCTATTGAATGACATCCTAGACCAAAAATGGTGACTAATATCTATAAATTTATTAGATTATCTGGATATTATCAACGATTTGTGGAAAATTTCTAATGACTATCAAATCCTTTGACAATGTTAACTTAGAAGGGTGCCAAGTTCCTTTGGACTGATGAATGTGAGAAAACATTCATGGATCTAAAGAGAAGGTTGGTAATCACACATGTTTTTACATTACCCTATGATAAAGAAGGGTTTTTAATCTATAGTGATGCATTTATGAAGTGATTGGGATGTTTTCTTATACAGAATAATGTGGTTATCAGTTATTCCCTGTGATAGTTGAATATCAACGAGCAAAAATACCAAACTCATGATTTGGAGTTAGCAGTGGTAATTTAAGAATTAATGATATGGATTAATTATCTTTATATTGAAAAATGTGATATATATAACAAACATAAAATTATAAAATATATATTAATGTAGAAGGATTTGAACATGTTCCAGAGAATATTTTTGAATCTGGTAAAGGATTTTGACCTCTCAATACATTACCATACTGGGAAAGCAAACAAGGGGGCTTATGATTTGAGTCAAATAGATCATGCTAGCTTATCCATGATTAGGATCACAAAAGATAAAATATTTATAGATTTGAAATTGATGGATCTATAAATCCTTAAGTATGTAGAGAAATATTATCTTGATTAATTAAATGCTCAACTATCTATCCAAATCAAGATTAAAGAGGCGAAGAAGGAATATGTAGAGATGAAAAAAAAAGGTTATAAATGTTATTGAGTTTAACCTTGATCAGGATGAAATTATATGGTCCGGGAACCATGTATGTGATCCTACCATACATGATTTGAAGAAGCAACTGTTAGAGGAATCTCATAGTTCTTGATTCTCTTTTCATCTTGGATGTATGAAGTTTTTTAGATATTTTAATGAATAATTCTGGTGGGATGGCATGAAGAGGGATATTGTAGAATTTGTATCTTGGTTCTTGGTATGACAAGAAGTTTAGGTATAAAGACAAAAGTATAAGGGGATGTTGCATCCATTACACATACTAGAATGGAAATGGAAGAACATCACTATGGATTTTATTTGTTGGACTCCCCAAAACCACTAAAGGGTTTAATGTTATATGGGTGGTAGTCAATAAAATTACTATATAAGCACATTTCATTGCAATCAGAGAATAATTATCTCTATATCAACCTTCCATGATATACATTAAGTAAGTGGTAAGGTTTCATGGAGTACCAGTTTCTGTTATATCTGATCAAGATCTAAGGATTAACTCAATGTTCTATCAAATACTTCATCAAGAACATGATACATAACTTAGTTTTATTACTAATTATCATCCTTAGATAGATGTTCAGTCTAAAATAATAATTTATGACCTAGAGGATATTTTGATATCTTGTTCATTATATTTCAAAGGCGGTTGGGATCAACACCTTCCTCTAGTTGAGTCTTGTTACAACAATAAATTTCCCTCATGCATTAAGATGGAACCTTATGAATTCCTACATATGAATAAATCTTGATATTCAACATGCTGGGATGATATTGGAGAAAGAAAGATATTGGGACTTTAGATAGATAAATAAATGTCTGAGAGTAGTGCGGGTACTGTAGCAGTACTATTCACAGAATGGGCTTTGGGCCAAAAAATTGGGCCTACGGGCTATGTAATGGGCTAAATGCCCACTAGGCCTTCGGGCTATGTAATGGGTCTCCCTCTACCCAGTTAAAGAGGTCTTTGCTTTGTTTCAATAATAAAAATGAGGCTTCGGCCCCAACTTTAAAAAAATAAATGCCTGAGAAGGTTAGAACCAATAAAAAGCATATTAATGTAGCACAAAGTTGACATAAGAGTTACTATGAGAACCATCGGTGTACCATATAATTTGATGTTGGTGAGAAAGTATTTCTAAAAATCTCTTTATAGAATAATTTTATGAGGTTTAGTAAGAAATAGAAACTAATACCTAGGTATATCTATCCTTTTTAGATTTTTTATCACATCAGAATAGTAGCCTATCACATGGAACTTCCTCCAAATATATCTCAATTCCATGATGTGTTCCATGTATCTCTACTGCAGATGTACATACCTGACCCTTCACATGTACTGAACTTAGAGGTCATACTGTTGGAATGGGATATTTCTTATGAGGAACAAAAGGTTGAAATTTTGGATCATTTAAAAAAAGTTATACTAAACAAAACCACTCACCGAGTCAATGTTTTGTGAAGAAATCACCAGTTATAGTAAGCTACATGGGAACTTGAGGACATGATGAGGAATAAATATCCCCATTTGTTTATATCATAATGATCAATTTTAAGGGTAAAATTCATTTAAAGGTGGTAGAATGTGACACACTAGGTATTTTTGTGATCTTTTTTTTTCAAATAAATTAATTTTCATTGATTTCATGTGCTTCATTCCACACTAAGTCAAACATTAATTATACACTACACCAAGATAGGGTTCCACAACATGTAACACCATATTTCTATGAAACAACATTTTAATGTTATAATTATTTAAATGAGATAGTTATAACCTAGAAACTAAACATAGTAATATGAATAGTAATAACTAATTTTTAAATATTATTTTTAATGGTTTTATAAAAATAAAACATATTTATAATAAAACATGTAATATTGGTAAAGTCTCTATATGTTTGAAAATACTATTTTCTCAAATGAACTGATTTTTATGTCCTTATGTGGATAAAAATAAATTTAATTTTAGAATATTTTATAAATTTAAATTTGATAAAATAAACATCATTTTTTAATTCAGAATTCTGAAATTAGCTTATGGTTAAATTTAGGGTTTTTTTGAAAAATGTTATTTTTGGATGAATAGTGAAAAATATAGAATATTAATTCAAAACTTCTTTTTTCATCTAATTTAATTATATAGTTTAATTATATTTTAATTTGATTTTAAAGTTTAATAAGATTAATTTTACATAAACTAATACAATTTATGTCATTATAACCAATTTCACATTAAAATTGGATATCAAAACATTCCAAACTATTATGTTTTTTTTCTAAAAAAACCCGCTATCGCGACATGTCTGTGGGATTATATTTAAATTTATTTATTCCAATTTTATGGTATGAATTTGGAAAAATGGATTACATATTTTTTATAATTACAATTTAAAATTTATTATATTGTCAAATTAATTTTTTTTCAAAAATATTAGTGAATGTGATTAAAATTTATTACAGCAAATAAGAAAAAATTAGCTTAACAAAGGATTAAAACCTAAACATAAGGCCTGAAAAAACTATAAAACCCATCCAAAATTCATTGGAAGTATAAATTTGGACCCTTTAAAATTTTTTATCAAATTTTGATCACTATTGGATGCACTTTTCATTGGAAAAACATCAGTGGAATATCCTTTACAAAAATTTACAAGAATACAACTCCCCCTCCACTATAAAAATTCATTCACCCCTCACACTTATTAACACCTCTCAATACCATTGTATCACCCATAATATGATCAAATAAACTACCAAAATATCTCCATTCCATAATTAAACCACCATTTTGGTAGATATCCAACCATGGAATACCTTTTGTGCAAAGAAAAATGAGTTACTGAAAGAAGATGTAACATCCTCCCGCATGAATCTTTATCTTATTTTATTTCTACACCAATTAAATTATTACTATTCAATTATTATATAATAAATTCATTATCCTCAATATACTAATAATTTATTATTCTAAGGGTTATACCTACACTTTCACAAAAATCCATTTGATGGGTAATGAACTTACCATTCTTGTGTATGACGAACAACCGCTTATCAAAACAATGTTCATTTCTCCTTTACCACCTCCCAAGGTTGGGAATTATGATACAAAAAATGTTTTTGTACGATATAAAACATATTTATGATGTATTTATACTTATTTAATAATTATATAACACATACCTCCATGCTTTCTATTTTTTGTAAATACAATAATTTTGATTACGGAGATGTGGACTACCGCCTCCTCAAAGTGATGTGATTAATTAAAATTTTTGATGGAATGTATTAATGATGGGTTTATTGAACCTATATTATATATATTAAATAATAATTATAATTTAACAATGTTATATATATACACATAAATACATTTCATTTACTTTCTTTCTTTCAATGCGGCAATCAAATAGAAACAAGGTTCTTGTGTTTGTACGACCTAACGTCTCCATGAATTGGGTATTCCATTTCATATTTATATATATATTTTATATTATTATAAAGAAATATATAATAAATATATAATATATTTATGTCATGTTTCACATTATGAAAATATGTAAATCATGATCTATGTAAGACGATCGAGAATAATAAGTCAAAAATTGTACAAAGTACAAAGCAGATGTTACCCAAAGTGAAACATTAACATGAAATTTCTAATAATTGAGTAATATAAAGGAATAATAAAACCATATATGATATTAGATATAATAATTTAGTTGTTTTAAAGATATATAATAAACATTTATTTATTATACATGAGTTTTTTATTAGTATGATGAGAGTTAAGACATAAGTTAAGGGCATTTCTAGTCTCACTTTTATTCCTGTGAGATTTATGCGTTACTTTCCACTCGTTTATTTTATGTGGTGTATATGATTCCACAAATATATTTTATTATTATTATATTTAAATATATGGGTATTTAAATATATATTTTATGATCTCTGTTTCATGGGTTTTATTTTTCAAAAGGTACCAAAATGGTAAAGTATTCTTGTATCAATTTGTCTTCTTTGAGGCACATGACATGAATTTCAAAAACCATGTTTTCAAAAACAAATTAATTTTTTTTAATGATGATATTTTAATCTCATTTTCAAGGAAAAAGTATTTTATTTTTTTTATGTTTTTTAAATAATCCTTTATAAGTTTTCAAAGTGTTTTCAAAGAAATGATTTTCAAAATGTTTTTAGGATTTATTTATATGTATTAAAAGTGTTTTCAAATAAATTATTTTTAAAATGTTTTCATGAATTCATTATATGATTTCATATTAATTTCAAAAGAAAATTGTTTTCAAGAAGTTTTATTTTTTGAAAATCAATTTTCAAAAAATAAATTATATTTTCCTCATGAATTATTTTTAAAATATATTAAAAAATTATTTTCCATCTATAATGAAATATAATAGTGTTAATCATGCCTTTATGGTGAAATGATCCAATGGTTGAATTCAGATTCATTCTCTAAATGGTTTATTTTTTTATGGAATAATGTTTATGAAAACTATTTCACTTTCATGGGTTATATTTTTATAAAACTTGTGTCTTCTTCATGGGTTATATGTTTATGAATCCCGCATCTTTTCATGGGTTATTATTTTGATGAAATGATTATGAGACCTATCTATTTTTACATAGGTTATGATATGATTACATTTTTATGACACCCATTTCATTTAATGGGTTATGATATGAATATTTATGATCTTTTGAAATATGTATGTATGATATCATTATGAGATGGGTGGGACCTATATCTATCTCTAATTCGTTGGGTAAAGATTCATATCTCATGGGGTAATGATGAGATCCAAGTTGATGGGCTTGATCCACTATGGAAGACAGGGAAACCCAATCCACTATGGAAAGATGGGGAAACTTGATACACTATAGAAATATGGGGAAACCCTATCCACAATGGGAATATGGGAAAAATTGCTCCACTATGGGAAGATGGGGAAACCCAATCCAATTTCATAAGATGGGGAAACCCAATAAACTATGGGAATATGGGGAAAATTGATCCCTTATAAAGAAAGGACTATTCTAAGGTATGGTGGTGTGTCCCGCCCTGTAGGTGTAGTCCCCAGTAAGTGCCCTGATAAGTTCTAACAATTCATATTGACTTATAGGGAATGATATTACATGTTTATTTGTATTCCACAATTCCATGTATTATTCATATGTCGTTCTTTCATGGATTATGCTCTTGATTTTCTTATGATTCATGTCTTATGAACATCCAATATTTATTCCATGATTTATGTTTATGATCTTTGATATTTCAGGTATGATCTTCTAATTTTATGATCATGATATCGTACCCTTATGATCATGTTTATGGTCACATATCTCCCTTTTTTAACATTACAGAGCATTTGATCTCACCCTATTTTATGTTTCCTTCCCCATGTTATGAAGATATGTGTTACATATTATGTGTCTAAGAAGGGTTCTAGTCATTAAGAACCAAGTTGGAGATAATGCATCACACTTATGTACTAGTGTTTACATTTCCATGTTTCCAAAGTCACTTAGCTATTATGGTCTTTGGTCATGTATTTGTGTAATGAATTAATTATTCCACAAAAGTGATTTAATATTAATGTATAAAAATTGAGGGTCGTTATACCTATGGTGCACATAACATTATGACTGGTTCACACTATCTAACAACTCCTTTCTCAGATAAAAATGAACAACTAACATATTACGAAAGTGTAAAGCTCTACTAGGAGATAGAGACCAATCTCTCAAGGTCTCTCAGCCATTTAGGATTTCTCATAATAGTCATATCTCATTTTTTATCATCTTCTCTTTCTAAACACTCTCACCAAAAGGAATGTCAGACTTTATTGAAGCCAATAACACTTTTCCACCAACCTCTTTCCCTCCCAATTTTTTCTCATCAAAAAACTCATCAAAGACCACTCTTCAATTGATTCCTCCATTTCTTGGATCAATACTCTTCTTTTAAGAAAATATATAATCATGTTTTCTCTATAGTGGGTATATATAATATCAAAATGAAATTTCTAATGACCCTCAATATAGTGTCTTTATCCCAATTTCATACCCATATAAGTGAAAACATAGTTTAGTATTTTTGTATCAAAAATATACTATAAATAATTCCCCAAGAAGATAGTGATTCCATGTATTGAGTGTGTGTGTAACCACTTACAAATCAAGATCATGTGTAGGGTAGTTTTTATCATGAGGGAGTAACTAGCATGAGTCATAATCCACCACCTATTTACATTTCATCAAGACATATCCGAAACCTATACCTAAGGAATTAGAAAAATCATTAGAACCTAAACCTAGTTATAGGAGAATCAACACTAGTGATGAAGTCAACCTCACTTTATGACCCTCAAAATATCTTCTAAATTTGATATCCCACTCAAAATTTACACCTTTATAGTTCAAACATGTCACCATAAATGCAATCTTGGAGAAGCCCCAAAAAAACCACCTATAATTGCCTACCAACCCCAAGAATATTCAGATCTCAAAAATATTTCTAGGATTTTTGGAGGATATAACTCCTCTTATCTTGTCTAGACCCATTAACAAAAAACTCTTAGATATCACATGCCCCATAAACTTTACCTCTTGAATCCAAAACTCACATTTGGAATGTTTACTATACATACGATGTTATTTCAAGGTTTGAAGAATGACATTAAAATGGTCCACATCATCCTACTTTGACCTAGATTACATCAAGATATAATATATGAACAAAATAAAAAAATATCCAATAACTCATGAAGGATATAGTACACCATATCAATAAACACTGTAAGATCATTAGTGAGTCCTAATGGCATATACAGAAACTAAAAATGCCCATATTGACCCTGAAACATTATCTTGGTTCTGTCCTCTTCTAGGACTCTCAACTGGTGGTACCTTGACCAAATGTTAATATTATAAAACCAATTAGCCCCTTTAATGTAATCAAATATACCATCAATTCTGGGTTAATGATACTTGTTATTAATAGTCAACCAATTCAACATTCAATAGTGAATATAAGGCATGATACTTTTATCTACCCTCTAAGAAAAGAGTAAATGTGAAGCTAAAATTTACACACTAGGATGAATAAATCATTTCACCTATAGGTCCTCAAGCCAGACCTTATGTTACTCTAACTTAGTAGGTTCCATTATTTAGTATGTCAAATAAATGTTCATTATTCCAGGGAGAATGTAAATAGAATACATGACATCTCTCTATAGAGGTAGACCATAAAATCAATCTAGAAAGACCTTAGGGTATGAACACACAATAATAGGTATCTAGACAACCAGGAAATAGTCAACTATATCATGATTTTTTTAAAAAACTAAAAGGAGATTATACCAGCATAAGGAACACCTGGCCCAACCCTTCATGACCTAGATTCCCTCTCAACCTAGAAAATGTGATTGACCCTATCAGATGATACGAAAAATGACCAATGGAGATAATAGACTATCTAGACCTTTATGATGATCATATAATACATTTCTATAATCAAGTCAGTGATGTAAATATCAATCACTAAGAATTCCCAAACAACATCAAAGTCATCTATCACCACTCAACTCATGGGGAATATAAAACCCTATTCAGACCTCTTTCCCAAAGGTGTGGAAAGATTCAAAAATAAATTTATAATATTTAAATGATAACCAAACATTTTAACCAAATTATACTATATAAAATAATTAGTAGCACTCATATCAATAAAATTTTGCAACTGAGAATATGAAGTAAAAATTATACTACTAATAGTAAATGTACCTACTTTAGATTCCTTTGGAGCACACTCTAACAAATTAATCAGTATAGATATAGCCACATAGAAATACCCCATGTATTGAGTATGAGACCCACCACCCTTGGGATCATTAGCGTAAACCTGTGATCCTTTGGTGAAATTGGATACTGCTTTACTATGTTGGGACATCCTATCAAAGAAACATTTCAAATGATCAGATCACCCACAAAAAATGAAAATTCCTAAGAGCCTCTTTGCAATGAGACCTTTTATGACTATTCCTACCATACAGGGATAAAATAAAATGTTTCTTCATAGAGTAATCCCCTAAAAATTTTCCTATATAATAATGACCACCATTTAACTTCCTTTTTTGACCAAGAGAATCATGGTTTCTAACTGTAGTATCAATTGAAGCTCCACCAAAATTTGTCATTTTAGATATGTCTTCCTTAGCCAAAGATTCTCTATCCACTACCTCCATATATATTGGAAGGGAAAAAATAATTAGAATTGACCAAATATCTCCCTTATCCCCATCTAGAACATCAAAGACTCTAGGTAATCATTAATGACAAGCTCTAGTGCATGATGTACCAATTCAGCAAAACTAGTGGTGTACTCGAGAATAGTATGATCCCCTTACTCCATGGTTTGAAACTCCTAGGTCTTTTCACATGTAAGGTATTGAGATAAAACTAATGATTAATTATTTTCATTAAATAAACCTAGGAAAAAACCTTACACAACATAGCATTCACTATAGAGTACCACCCTCTTCTCCATGGTCCCTTAATCATATATGTGGAAAAACCCACCCAATAATCATCAAGAGATTTCAAAAATATGAATATCATCTAAATACATTCTTTAAACTCCTATAATTATTGGGTTCCATTATAACCATGGAATATAGGTGGATTAGTTTTGGTAAATTATGAGCCATGATCCACTATTGGTACCACATTCACAACTCCCACTGAACCGAGAGTTGGAATGGTATGTATAACTATTTTGACCAATAAAGGGTCCAATAGAGAATTTACCTATGAAACCTTCATCATGGATTCCCCTATCATATTTGGTATAGATCTTTAAGGAGTAATTGTCTATTAAACACCAAAAAAATAAAAAAATCAATTAAGAAAAAACTCCAAAACTGTTGAACTAACTTCTAGAATCTTAAAAATGCTATCAAAAAATAATTTAAAGAAATTAAGAATTCTAAAACAAGAAGGAAATACCTTTTGTAATTAATAGTTCTATATAAATAAAATATCTATATAGTTTATTTATATGAACATACACACACCATGCCCTTAAACACAATATATTTTACAATTGAAATATATTTCCCATACAATTAATTCAAATGAACCTAATTTCCAAGTCTCAGACATAATACATATTTCCTAACCACTTATAGAAGCTCAGATTCAATTAGGGGTGTGAGATAACTAGAACCCTTTTCCACAACCACTATCCTAATTTATAAAATCATAATCATGTCTAACCAAGACATATAACAAAATTAGACCGTGCTAACACACTTCAGGATGAGTAACTCCTTTTATATCAAATTTTAACTGACCAACATGAGTCAATTAGATTAGTCACCCAAGTCAAACCTTTATAGGGTGAGTTATAATAAAGATAAAAAAAGTCATGAATATTAGTAAAACAAGACATAAAACCAAAGTGAAAAGCTAAAACAAAGAGTTAGATATAACTAATACAAATGGGATAAACCCGGATGTATTACAAGTACAAATAAACAAGTCTCCATGTGGCCAACCATAACCTACAAAATCAACGCATACCAAAATAACGACATAAAGAGAAACCAACATACTATAGAATATACTTCCCTTTACTTTTGTCCTTCAAAATATGGTCTACAATCACCCAAAGTTAGAAGTAGGTTGTGAGAAATAAATCCCATTAGAAACCCACCAAAGAATCTATACAAGTCATAATATAAAGAATTAAAAATTTCTAGCTGTAAAAAAAAATAGTTTTATAATTAATTTTATATAAAAAAATATCTGAAAACATTTCTAAAATAGTTCTTGGGTTCTCCAAAAATTAAAAATCATGATTTCCAATGAAATTAACAGACTAGTAATATAATAAAGTAGGTAAACTTACCCAAATATAAACATACATGTGATCCAACATACATGAAATAATCTATCATGAAAAAAAAACAACAATGCACCTTCAAAATGAGATATAGACTATGGGAAAATACACAGCAGACACTCATAAGAATAAAAAGGAATAAGATTTGATATTACTAACATCAATTCTTACCATAGTCCATAAATATAAAAAAGGTTACCTCCTAGTGGTGTCACACACTCTAAGGCTACCCATGTCTCTTTCTTGATACTCTAAGGCTACCCATGTATCTTTCTCGATGCACCCAAGGTTACCACTATGAAATGTATTTTAATTTCAATTTTTAAAACCATGATCAAATTTTTATAAAACCATTTCAAATCCAAGACAATATGATTCAGGGTTTGAAAATCCATTTTCCCTAAATTAAGGAAAATCCATTTTAAAAAATAACCCCTTTAAAACAAAAACCTATTCAAAATTTCAATTTACACACATGAAATTTAATTTAAAATCTTAGGTAATCAATTAAAATAATTTAAGTTCAAGGAATTTTAATTCTTGAATAGATCCACCTACCTCAAGGATGTAGAAAACCTAACCTATTTTGAAAATGTGGATTTGAAACCACAAAATCTGCCATTAGAAGACAAGGAACAAAAAGAGACTAAAAAGGATCGACAAAAAACATGATCTAATTAAAAAATGTAGCCAAACCATAGATTAACCAACAAAAAAAGAATAACCAAAATGAATTCCTACCTAGAGAGAAGAAATATAACCAAAATGATGATAAATCACTAAAAAAATATATCTGGACAAGAATGAGTCCAAAAAATCTCATAGGGATCTCACTAGGTCAAGTGATGAAGGCTGCACAGAGAATGATTGAAACATATCATGCACACGATGGCTTAAAAACCTACACCGTGAAATTTACATAGCATGTTAAACATTTAAACGTTTTGTAATCCTTGGGGTCTATATATTCTAAAAAAACCCATAACTTTTTAATTAAATACCATATATATATATATAAGGCATGTACCTATTACACGGTGTGAAAACCATTCACACCATGTACCCAATTCATGACTTCTTCCCAGCATCCATTACAATATGTGTAATTCACTTAAACATCCAATAGGTTCCAAATTATAAGAAGAAACTGCATGTTTTTATGTTGAAACATACTCCAGTTTTCTAACTATACCATTATTAGTATCCTCTAAATTTCATGGTCGGCAATAAATTCCCAATTAAAAAGGAAACCAAAATCAAAGATTAGAACACACATGATAAAAAGGTATTATGGTGTTATTATAACTCAAGTAGTTATTCTTAGGGTCAAGTTTGATAAGTTATTTACTCAATTGATCAACCATTCTTTTTTATCATGACCAGATCATTTAATTTTATTTATTCATGGTTTATCATTATTTTTTATATATTTTAAATGAGATAGAATAAAATTATAAGATATCATGTGCATATAAAATGATCCATCATGATAAATTTTTTCCAATTTACACCATTACAAATATGTGAGTATAGTCACATAGAAAAATAAACTATAAATATAAAATAAATACATTCACTGATAATAATAAAAAAAATCAAATAATGAATTAGAAGTAACACCATCAATGATTTAATTTTTTACAAAAACAGAAAATATGTGGTATTAATAATCCCTAGTAGAGGGAACCTCCTACTAATTGGGTGTTTATTTTAGATTGATGGGTTGAATTAGGTAAATATGGTAGCAATTAATATATATAGGTATCTTTTATATACATTATAGTTAACATGTTGAGAAATTAAATGTTTTCTTTTATAATATAGGAGACTACAATCAATAGTTCAAGAAGTCATGTGTTAATGTGAGTGGCCAACTAAAAGGATACATTGAGACTCTATATATATTTTAATAGCTATATATTGGACTATATGGATATGTTATAATGATATTATCTTAAATAATACTCTAGTGTATATGTATTCATGATATTGTATTTGAGGGATTCTAGAATTTGACACCATGATGGGAAACATTTAATATAATGAAATCTGTAGTTTCTAATAACCGGTAATCAAGATAAAGTTACTAATACAATTATATTTAAGTTTTTTAAAAAGTTTCAAGTGATATAAAAAATAAATGAGGATATAATTTTTAAATAGAGCATGTCTTAACCAGATTGAATTTCTTATTTTATTATAGGTTCTTTTCAAAAGTAAAAGTATGTGAAAGAAAATTCTACTTGTTGGAGTCCCCACTACTTGTTGATCCATCTCAAGGATGTGAGGTTGAAAAGGAATATTACAATAGACACATGGATGATGCAATTGCTTTATATATCATAATCCTATCATCAATGTCAAATATGTTTTGAAAAAAATATTTGTACGTGGATAGTTTCACATGTTCTCTCATCTATGATAATTTAATGTAGAGAACGTGAAGTGAGCAATGAATGAGATGATAAATACCATGAAAATATGTAAATTTAATGATATATCCCAATATTTCAATAAATAATTTTCCAATATCCTAATAATCCAATTACTCTATATTTATTTAGGGATATATAAAACAACCAATGTGTACAAAATTCTATATTACGTTTTGATTAAAGATCCATAATAAGATAAGAACATAAAGAAACCTTAATGTTTAGGTCTTTTGGTGATCATGTTGAATGAGAAGTCAAAATGGAAAATGAAAATGTTACACAATAAGTACCTTCACAATGTACATCAATGAAAAGAAAAAAAGCATAATACATGAGGCTATATACATTACATGTCATGAGATATGTCTATGGAAGATAAAATACAATGAATTTATGTAGAAGTAAGAAGAGACTTTGATATTGTGTATACTCATCATTATATGTGATGATTATATTTTATTTTTTTAATTAGATATTGAATGTGTGTAACACATTAGTATCAAAATAACATAACCAATTAAGTATAGAAATAATACATGAATTAATTTAAATTATCTAGAATGATTTTAAAGGGTGATTCCTAAGTCAATTATGAGAAGTACACCACTTTTAATTACCACATTTATGGATTCTAACTAAAAATTTATTGAATCTTACCAAAATATTTATTTCATGTATTCATTAGAAAAAAGGTGACAATACATAATTTTTAATGATTTTTTTCTCATTCTCATATAATAGATCATTAATTCTTGAATCATTATAAATATTTCATGAATACAAAATGTAAGAGTTAGATACCCAATTATGGAAAGATGATTCTTTTTCTAGTAAAACAAAAAGTAAATTTTAAAGGATATACCCAATATGGTCTATAGAATCTTAGGATATAAAAAAACAAAGATATAATTAGCATAACAACATATCTAGATTTTTATAAATAATCCTTTATAAATAAATGTACTTCGTAAAGATTTTGGAATTAGTTCAACTAGTGTGAATGAACAATTCCAAGAGAAGATAGATAAAAATTCATATACATAAGGATATTCCTGTAAAAGTATTAAGAAATGTGAATGTGAAGTTGTGAATATTCATGGTTAGATGATATGATTTTCTTCAAGACAAAGATTAATAAAATATCATATCTAATAATTCATTGATCATGAAAATGTAAAGTGTATTTTTTTCCCAAACTCACATTTCCATATACACATCAAATCTGTGATGTTAGAAGAAGAAGGATTAATTATTAGTATTACATGATTACATTTATCATTAGAATATAGTTTAGATTAAATCTTAAACTCACATTTAATTATATACATCAATGTAGTAATTTATTTAAAATAATGATCAATGATGGGTTCCACAAGTCATGGATAATATTTCATTATCTCATTAGTAAATGTTTTATATATATAATAATTAAACCATAATCATATTCCAAATGTAATGATAAATGGATATCATATAATCTATTGTCTTAAATGATTTTTTATGTTATAAAAAATTATTTCTTGATGTAAAGGGTTTTTTATGGATATGAAAATAAAAAAGAATAAATCAAGAAATTCACAAACTTCATTTCATGTAATTTTAAAATATTTGTTTGGAATATTACATAAATATATATGATAGAAAATAATAGTTAATATATTTATTATATTTATTTAAAAGGGTGCACTTTACTATTTAAGATAATATAAGAATGATTGAATTTAGTTAAGTTAATTATGGAGATTCAAAAGTTGTTGGAATAGAAATAATTTACATAATATTTCATGGAAACAATTTTCCATTGAAAAGAAATAGTGTAGGAAATAGAAATCCAATGTGATATTTTTTATTATGACCAGGTCAACATGATATATTATTCCAATAAAATAACAATTTTTTCTATAAGGAAGTGGTATACATCAATATGATATGTTTGGGAAGTTTAAATGAATTAAGAAAAATGGTTTACATGCACCAAATTACTTTTTTTATTTATCTAATTGATACAAATTCATTAGTGGGTATTCAAGATAAACTATACAAGGGTGGTACATGTGTTGTATTAGTAAGGAATGATCGAAAATACCACTTAACAAAGAATAGATCCATTAAATCCATTTTATTTCAACTTGTCAAAAACATTTCTATGATCATTATATTAGGAATTGGAGGTAAATACCAAATTTATTAGAAGGTGTATATAGAAAGGTGCTATAAAGTGTTAGTGACACTAAAAAAATAACGATATAGAATTCAAGTTATGATGATAAATTTATGTATTAAAAAATAATCATGATAATAAAATAATTTTTTTGAAGAAAAATCATTTCATGTGTTTTAAAGTGGTTAGTGGTAGCACCATTGTATTTCAAGAGAAATGTCTTGTTGACATATAGAAAGAAATTGTTTTTTCTTAAATTTAGTTAAGAATATTATGAATATAACTCTCCAAATATTTACCTAAAATTTAAACCTATGATCAAGGGTAAAATATCAATTAAGGTTTATCTAAGGGTTTCTTATACCATGTCAAAGTTTTTTATGTTTACATGTTAAAAGAAAAATAATATTTAGAACAATTTGAGAGAGTTTTTTTACCAAAATCACATAGCCTAAATCACTCCATGAAGTAATGTAAGGGATATAATAGAATATTAAAATTGTAAGTTGAAATGAAAAAGTATTGGCAATGGATCTATCAAATATATAATTACAAGTACTAGAGGATATATCATACAAGTGTATCAAAAGGTACACAAAATATCTATCTAATAATTTGTGAGACTGGAAAAATAGTTTTGAGGGTGGGGGTGACAATATTTTCACAATCAATGTGATAAGATATCATATTTTGGATAAGAAAAATGAATAAGAGAAGATCATTAAAAATATTTTTATCCATATCTAAAAACACCACGTATGTTTCAACTTCTGATGTAGCTAAAAAGCATATAATTTGAAATGATTTATTCTAATTCATAGAATTTTCTATTAGATACAAACAATGATGTCATGATTTTAGAAGAAGAAATGAAGTTTATACGCTATGATATAATCAACTAGTATGATTTAATCAAGGATTAGATATTAAATATAGTAGATTTAAAATTTATGAAAACATGGTAATCCCAATGAATAAATCCATAACTTAGTAGAAGCATGATCATATCATGGGAGATTTAACAAGTCAATCATTTGCACGTTATCTCTATTAAAAGTGTGTGTGTTGTAAAATTAGGTTCCATATAACCAACATGTAAACTATTTTTTGATTACTAAAACATATATTTAGAATGTTTAGTGTGATATATATATATACTATAACAGTGTTGACACCTCTACATTCATTATTTACATGGTAATGTCGTAATATTATTATTTTTGTCAATAGATTATAAAATTTCATAACTATAATGATTAACTTGATATAATATGAAAATAAACATAAATATATGTGGTATGATCTAGATACATTATAGTTAGAAAAAATAGATGATGTTTTACTATTCGGTGTTGGGGGATCATAAGCTTTGAGAATTATTCACATAACATTCTTAAATGGTGATTTCAAGTATAAGAGTTCATGAGGACTAACCCATAAATAAGAACATGAAATGTATTAGGTTTCAATTGGTGTAACTATTTATAATAACGTGTATTATTCTCATAGCATGGGATCATTATCATTGAGTACTATTGGATCACAAACATGGATTGGAGATGAAAAATGTGACATTTATATCATGGTGAAGTAGTTTATGATATGTAATTCATTGATGGTATAATATTAGTTTAATGTTAAAGAATGTTTTTGTTTCAACCAAAAAATGATATTTCTTAGGAACAACTAACTAGGATGGTTGTACTGCTATTAAATCAATGCCCATAGTGAATAAAGGATAGTCTATCCTGAAAGGTCAGGAATAAATCAAGAAATAAAGGATGATGACATGAAGTGTGTGGCCTTATTTATGAGTGATTATGAGAAAATAAATTTTATTACACAATGTATGATTTTAGGGGATTTTCATCACATTAAATAATCCATATCTCCATATGTGAATTAATTGATTTCTAAACTTTAGTCTTTGTTTATGAGTATCACTCACTGCTAATGGAGCCCCACTCATTAGGTGACACTCTATGCTCTGGGATTCTCCCTAGGGTTTCTGAGGCCCTCCTCAGCTATGATGGTTCTCTATTAATTCTTCAAAATCCTACCATTCCTTTTTTCTTCTCTATTATGGCCCCTTTCTTTCTGGTGATTCTTCCTTTGGATTTTTATTCTTTTTCTCATGCTTGCTGTGGTGTGTTTCCTCCAACAACCCTTTCATCTTCAATTAATCTTGTTCTATTAAAGCCCCAAGCCACTCTAACCCTACTCTATCCCCAAGTGACTTTGTGCCTCTCTTGTTCAGAGTTGGTGTGGTGGTTACAATGAGACATTTGGTTATGTGGTTTGGTAGTGTACGGGTCTCCAAGCTCTACTGTAGTGGTTTCATTTTTGTTTTTTCTACTTTTAGGTTTCCTCCTTTTCAATGATGGTGGTGTTCAGAGTCCTCATATGATCAATACTATTCTCTAACCTCACGATCCTCAAAACCTCTCTTAGTCAGATCTATTGTGGAGGTATCTTTGTGGTTTTTGGATATGTGATTTGGTTTCCATTGGTGTTCCAATAACGACCAGAGTAAATTTTCTCTTGTGAATATGGGTTCTTGTTTGATAGACCTGCATGGTCTTTCTTCTTCTAAGTTTTCAAAGACAAGGTTTTGTGGTATTTTTTGAATTATCATTATTTGATTTCTTGATGAAGTTGTTTTTTTTGTATCTGTTTCACTGAATTTCATTTAATGTGTGGCGACAGAGTCGATGTAGACAGTGATGTTAAGGGTGAAGTGACAAATTTTCTTCTGATTTGGCTTGTGAAGGATGATTTTTTTCCCAGTGAATATGATTATTGTGTTTATTGTGGACATGGATACAATAGTTATAGTGATGAGGATCTCTGAAAGGTGGTTCTAGGTAGTTCTATAGATGATGATGGGTGTTTCAGTGTGTCAGGTTTGTAGCTTGAGGCTTCAGCTAGCAGTTTGCAGGTCGAGGCAGTGGTAGGTCACATTTTTTATTTTTTAATTTGGTGAATCCTGATGGTTGGCATGTGATCATTTTGAATTTTGTGATGTCGGTTTTATGGTGTTTTAATGGGTTTTGAATCTATGTGGTTCTCACTCATCCAAAAAGTGGTTATGTGAAATAAAAAAATAATAATTTGTGAAGTATCACTCACTTCTATTAATATAATTTTCTAGATGGCCATGCAAAAAGTGTATTTAGATGCCAAAACAATTCTAGTGAATTGGAGATTAAGAAAATGTGGGCCCCATAAGAGTGTTTGGTTAATGCTCTAGTTAATATGATCACCAAGGAAATAAATAAATTCAATTTTATTTTATTTTATAATAATATACAATGAAATTATTTACACATTACATTTACTTGTTATTTATTAAATATAATGAATTTTTATATTCAAACGATTACTAAATAGTAAATATTAGAGTTTGATTTAATATTAAAGGGGAGAAATTTCCATTTAATAAATCATAATGTATGATTTTTGGATAATTTTTTGTTACAAGTATGTTATAAATTACTTATGATCATTGTAACACATTTTCAAAGTTTTAAGTGTTATTTTGTGTGCTAAATTTCTAGTTAACATATTAAATGGATTATGTACAATTTTAAAATTTTATAAATAAATATAAAATATAAATTAAACATAAATTTTAGTGACTATTAATTCCTTATAATTTAGATACTTCCCCCCTTCCCTCTCATGATCTACAGAAAGAAGGTGAGGATCAAAACCCCTCAATCAAGGACCACATCCCCGAATCAAATATATAGTGATCCCATGATCATTTTGATGTCAAATTTCTCTCCATTACTATATATTAGAACCCAAATAATGATGATTTATGATCACCATGCTTATGGAATTTATGTGGATGATCAATAGGGTCCTAGTTTTGGTTCCTTTGAGTGATGATTGTCGATGATGTGCGAAATGTGTTTCCAATGGAAATATTAAGAGGTATGATTTTGATTAAATTTTTTTATTCATTAAGATTAATTAATTTTCACAATATACATAGATTAATCCATGATAGGGTATACTAAATTTTATGTTTTGATATATGTCCTTACCTGAAACATTAAAATACAATTTTTCAATCTCCCACAATTCCCTAAATAGTTTCATGATATTTGAGGTTAATTATTAATTTCAAATAAAATCTATTTGATAATGAAAAAACATGTTTATATGGTATTTTAATTATATATAGAATCTTATAGAGGAATTTATTCTTATACATGAAGTAAAAATTCATATAATCTCACATAATATATTTTTTTTCATTTCATTCTAATGTTATATCCCAATACCACATATTAATATCTTCTAAACCTAATATATATATATAGATTAAAAAATTTATGAATATATTAATTAAAACCCAAAATAATATTAAAAACACTAAATATCCATTTTAACGCTATTTTAGATAAATTAATTTATATAATATATAAAACTAAATTGTATTTCAGTGTAATATTTCAATATATTATTCTCATTTCTTATTTCAAAATATATAGTAAAAATATGAAGGATATATTGAATTATCACTCCCCCAAACATGAATTTTTTAGTGTCTTTAGGGGATAGATCTTAACATTTCATCAAATTTGAATCCCTTAATTTTCTTTTCAATTTCTTGGCCCAATCAACGTTAATTAATATGGTTTTAAAAAATATTATTATTAATATTTAAATGTATTTATAGTTTTTATTAGTTCAATATTCTCTACATACATTACAACTTCACTAACTATGATTCGTCATTATGAAATTTATATGGATAAATTAATTTTAAAACAATTCATTGATGCTCAGTGTTCACTTTTCTTCATATAACTCTAAAATAACAATAACTTATTCAAATTTTTTAGAATCATACATTCATATCACTTATTGGATGTACAAAGATAATCCATAACTTGTATTTTAAAATAACATAAATCCCCATTGCTATTTGTGATAGATTAATCATGAATGAAAGGTTTATAAATCCACCTCACAAATCTCTATAACTGTTTATGATGTGTTTTTTACACACACAAAAAAAAACCTTTTAGTTTTATAATGAGAATTTAGTTTAGATCCCAAAACACGAGTTATAAAAATTCAAATGAATTGATATAATTAATCATTTTTATGGATCATTGAATGTTACTTTTTTCTCAATAAATAATCTTTCTATAATTTTATGTTTATTGAGATAGTGATTCCATGAGAAATCATTTTTCACTTTAATCAATTTTCAATAAAAATTCATTGTTAATATTAAAAATATTGAATTCATTATTTTCATATGGGAATCATGTATCCTAGAGATCCCTAAAATATATTTCTATAAAGTGGGATAAAATTACCTAATACATGTATGAATGTAAAAATAATTAAATATCAAAAATAACACACAAATAATACTACATGGTGAATTCCCCCAAACATAGATTACAATACCTTATTCATAGTTGAATAACAATGATTTTAATTAAATGGTTTTGAACAATAAAACCATGTTAACTATTGTTTAATGTATTCAGTTATTCTCTCCCTCATTAAATTTATGTATCCTATATAATAAAAACATGTGAATTTTCAAATTGTAATATATATAAAACGAGAAGAAGGGAAATTAAGGAATTCATTATTTTAACAACCATATGTTAATTGTATTTATACTTAATTAAGTTGGGTAGTACCAATAGATTATTCCCAATTAAAAATGTGGAAAAGGGTTTTTTGTGATGTGAATGACCATATATTATTTTGATAGATTTCCATAAATGGACACCATGTCTGGATAAACCCATGGGAAAGAAAGAGGAAAATCTCAAAGTGAAGAATGTGATGAAAAGAAAGTAAGAGTGGGGTGGAAGAAGTGAAAAGGGATGTCAGTTTTTCATACCCCCTTTAATGGATATAATTTTTAAGGATGAGAGGGTCAAGGAATCACTTCATGCCTCATATATTCATTTTCTTCACACATCACCTCTTGCATGGATTTTTTATCAAAATTTACTTCCACTATATCCTTGATAGCAGGATCCTCTTCATCATCATCAATATCCGGGGAAAAAAATATGTCTTTGAAGATAAAAAATTTAATTCATGAATAGTGTTAGAATTTAATGAATTTACTAAAATTTTAAAAATAATTGAGTCAAGAGTGAGTTCCACTACCATTAGTTGTACGAATAGATTTTTCTCATACCATGTAAATACTTCTAGAAAACTTATCAGAATGTTCATGAATGTAGGGTTGTGTAGAATTTATTTTACAAATAAGGTTAATGTTGAAATGGATGGAATAATTATATTAGTATGTACCTAAATAAAGTATTTATAGAGCTCAATAAAGTAATATGGGATCTATTTAAGAATAGTTGAGTAGGATTTTATCATTTTGGGTTTAAATTCCTGAAAGAGATTCTTAAATTCCACCTCCCCACAACACCTATTTTCAGATTTGTGTACCACTCCAAAAAAATTGTTAATTGGTTTCAAAATTACAAAGGGTATTTTAGGTGGTCTAATGTGGTGTCTATTATGGGAATTTCCATGTAAAATGTTATTAGATTCATGATGGGGGGGGGGGTGAACCAATGTTAGAATATAGTTTAAGTGTGTCATATGGATTTATATTAGATTCCAAGAGGTCATTTACTTATTTTTTATATAAATTATTAACCCATTATAGATAATTTAAATTCTATAATCCATAAGTAAATAAATAACGAACTAGTGTTCATGAAAGAGGGAAAAAAATTGACAACATTTATGAAGTAAAGTTCAACATAAGATAGAGATATATTTTAGTTTCATTATATAATAAGGCCATAAATAATAGCCTATGATTCTATGATGATTGAATTCATTTCCCAATTGAAGAAATTTTAATATCATACAATGAAGCCCTGAGTTTCATATATGAAATATCCTCGATGAATACTACCATTAGATAATTCTATGATGATATTAAATTTTTTTCTTGCCTGAGGTTCCTTAAAAGACTCTATATGGATCTCTATAGTTCCAAATGTTTCTCTATGTGGTTAAGAGAACATATATAGATGGTTTTAAAATTTCAAAAACTCATTATGCATAGATAGGTCAACTTTTTGATCAATAGAAATACCATAGATTTTAAGTGAGTAATACTATCCTAAGAACCAATATGCCTAGACTTATTACACACTTCATGTAAAACATAGAAATGAATAATAAAAACCACACTATGAGACATTCCCTAATATAACACATAACCATTATATGAATCCTAGAATACTAGAATATATCCTTAGATGTGTGGTAAATATAGAGGTTAATAAATCCCCCATAATTATTCATGATGAAACATGAAAATTTTCCTTCTAGATAATGATGATAATTTGACTCCATTATAGACTAAGTAGACCATGAGTAATTTACATCTACAAGGTTACCATTATGATGAATTTTATTTTTGTATGGATAAAACTTTTCTAATCATTATCTTCAATGAATATTTTCTATTCTATTATTATTTTAAAAAAAAAACATTTATCACACAGATCTAATCCTTGGTGGATATGATTTTTTTTCAATAATATAAAGTTAAGAATAATGAAAACATGAGTTATTAAAATAACAACATTTTATGTTTTCAAATATTTTGGTGTTATAAAATAAAAATATTTCTTTTCATTATATAGTAGAGTATTGAGAAACCTTAGGTTGACTTTTACCTTAAGGAAAATCATGATAAAATTAATATACCATAGAAAAAATAGAATTTCCAAAATAGTTTTCATAATATAATGTCATATATCCATTCCTTATAAATCATATCAAGTTCTAAAAAAGTTACTAAAAGATACCATGAAGTTATCTCCAAGGATGAGACAAAAAAGGGAAACCATTACAACAAAAAATTATGAATCCTATCATATATTGATTTATTATGTATCAAACATATTGAATACCCCCACCAATGCATACCAACTGATTTTTTATTACACACTATACACACACTTCTCAATCCTTCTGAAACTAATACCTAATTATTTGAATGTTTTATCAAGTCAATATCATATTTTCAAGTGGCAGTGTGCCTATTTTAGAGATTCCAATAAGAATACATTGACTATATTTTTGATATATATATATTATAGTTATACACTAAATAATAAGTGAAAATAAATTTAAAGGAATGGATGAAATAACTCTAGTGATGAGAGTTATCCTTCCTACAAAATATAAAAAATAACATTTCAAATTTTAAATACAACCTATAATCTACTCAATAGGACCATTTAGGTGGTTGATATAAATCCTTTATGTGTATATAGGACCTCCAAGCTCGATCAAAATAAGTATACCATTATAAAACTAATACACATTTCAATGATATGAGAAGGTCTATGTGAGGAAATTCTTATGATAGACATCCATATTTTTTCAATAATGATTAGTTATCCATTATATTAATTATATGTATTTAGAATAATAAAAATGTTTTGAATGGAGTCATTGCTACTATTGAGGAAAATATAGTATCAAATTCAAAAAATAATGTTATGATATACCTATGATACAATACCCACCTCTAATTTGAAGGTCAGCCCCCTTAGAAATACTATTTATGATATTCTTACTAATGATATACTACTCCAGAATAAAGATACAGGGATAAAGATGATTTCTTTGACAGAGGTTAGTGGTTGAAAAGAAAAATATAGAAATCATAGGAATATGTTTGTTAAAGAAATAAATAGAGTATTAACTATAGAATAAATTTTTATATACCCACTTCAAGAAGTTATATTAAATTTTCAGTGATGATCTATAACTTCCCACATTTGTTTATCAATAAGAAAAACAATTATTCCTAATGGTGAGGGTGAGTAATAAAGTTTTCAATTTTTAATATTTGATAAATTTTAATTTGAGAGTATTAATATATTAATAAAGTGATAAAGGAATGTGTGTTACTGGCCTAAACTCTTAAAAATGGTACAAAAATTCATTACATCCACTAATGGGAATGAAATTAATATAAATTTTAGAAACAACTTAATGTAGTATTGTGTTTGACTTTGATCTTCTATATAAGGATTTTTTAATCACTCATGATTTTATCACTTGTTAATATTTTTACTATATTTAATATTTAATTCATATATTTGTCCCTATATTGATATTATGTGTGTTCCTAAAAATAAATTAAAGAATAAAAAAATAAGGAAATTTTATTCTTGTAAGGGTTCCATCCTCGGTTAGGTAGACATGGGTCCTTCACTATCCTCATTAATTGTATAAGACCTATTGATAATCCAACCAATACTATTTCATAGATATCTAACATCAATATATATATTTTAGTACATAGTAAAGATTCATAAACATCCATTGTTTTCCAAGTCTCATCTACACAATATTCTCATGTGATTGAAATTTCACGGCTATATAAAATCCTCAAAACATCACCCATTTTAAATGTCAAATGTACACTCCTTGATTTATATAACTTCTATATGAAATATGGAATGAATGAAAGGAGTGAGAATGATTTTTTTGAGATACCATGATGCTGTGATATTTAAAAATAGAATGATATAAACCACCTCACAATCCCATGTAAATGTCATAAACCCCATACAATTGTATCAAAAATTTAATGAATGAAAATAGAAGGGTGTTGGATGAAAAATTAATGGGGAACTACAAATGGTTAGCTATCCAAAACAATTGAAAATGAAGAGGTACTATGGGGAGTGATCCTAAAATAATAAGGTGAAAATATAGTATAAGAGGGAACTATTATTATATTAATATATATAAAAATGATTTATATAAAATAAATGTACGCTATTAGAACAACATGGATGAAGTACAAGGCTTCCAACCACCACCATCTATGATGATGATGTGAATTAATAGGAAATAGTGATCTGATCAGCATGATTGGATCCATTATATATAGAAATTATCAATTGGTAGATCTACTTCCATATAAGAGAATTAAGATTATTTCTAACAAATACTTTAATTATTTCCCTTAAGTATATTTTTATCCACTCTTAGTGGGTTGGAAACATGTGGTAGAATCAAATATAAATTTCCAATTTTTAATTATCATATGGAATAGAATATACCATTTCACATGACATGGAATGTGTAGTTTCCCTATCAAATATTGATTAATCTCACAGTCATAAGATCAAATTCAAGAATGTTATTATATATAGATGATTGATGGATATCACTACTTGTGATCACATCGCATGAAGTGGCTCCAATGAGTTATAGATAATATTTAATTCTTGTAAATGCTTTGAGAATATTTTACATAGTAATGTATTGAATAAGAATATTTTAGTTTCTAAGGGGTTAACCATAGTAAGATAATGGATAGTTTTCATGTTAATGGAAACTCCCCGATAAATATTCATACATAGTATTTATCATAGAAAATGAATCCTATATAACACTTTTTCTATCCAAGGAATCTGTAGAAACTAAGGAAATAATCTACCATAACATTTAGAAATAATATTTTAATCTTCTATAATATCTTTCTAGTGGTTATTAATCTAACACAGTGACTAGTTCTACATAGGTACCGTTGAAATGATCACACATTGGTGAATTTTATCTATCTTAGTATATTTTATTGATAAACTTATATATCCTTTAGTATTTTCCTAATTAATCATATTTCAAGGATTTTTGTGGTGATAGATTTGTACATGAACAATTTGATTTTTTCTAATCTTACACCATGCTCTTCCACACAGAATAGTTTATACATTGAAAATTATCCACATAATTGATCTTGAAATGATAATATGTGTAGCATTGCTTCACCTTACATGTGAATTTATATTATGAGTTTATTATTACATGAGGGTCTTATAATACAACACCTCCTTGTGTATTGTTTATTTATTAATTTATGATTATCTATGGTCTGGGGTTAATAATTTTAATTGACTCCATATATTATGTATTTAGAAAAAACATGTCCATTTGGAATCTTAATACTATATCATAGCTTATATGGGATTACCATATTATATAGGGACTTAGTAATGAATTTATTCCCACAAAATATTTGATGTTGTAGTTTTATTTTCACAGTTCTATCAAACACCATTTTTTATTAATAAAAAACACTTCAAAAACATTATAAACACTTTTATAAATCTATGAAAATATTCATTAAAACAAATAATAATATTAATTTCACAAGAAAAATTTGGCCATTTAACGTTTCTGATATTATTTATGAAATAAAACTAAAATTTATTAATTCAAAATATTTTAATATATTATTCAAATTAATTGAATAATAATATATTCTATAGATATATAATATACATGGATTTATCAATCAGATTCATACATATCTGTTTGGAGGGAATAAAAACCTATATATTTTGGTTTTTAAAAAAAAACATGACATAAATTTTAAGGTTATTTGACAGGACTATTGTGGTTCAATTTAATGTTATAAAACCATGAAAAGTGGTTTTCTCCATTTTAATGTGGTGTGATGAATAACACTTCTTAGAAAATTAAATTCAATAAAATGGACTAGGTTAATAATTTATATAAATGGTCAGTGTAGGAATTATTCTAATGTGTCCCTATATCGTTTTTCCAACACATACGAATCTAGAAATGAGAGGTTGCATTTATTTCAGACTAACCCCTAGCTGTAAGACAATTTAGATTCATCCTCCATGTTTTGGAAACTAGAAATAAGATATGGGTGACATTAAAAATGGTTCATGAAATTTATACCCTTACCCTCATAAAATGTTTATATCCTCATTAAGATAAATTTATAATTTTATGATGTTTCTTTCACTAGGTTCAACATGATAATAATTGATTTTCCCGCTAATGAAAAACAATAAGGAGAATTCAAGGAATAACCAAATAGAGAATCCTAATGTGTTAATAGTATTGAATGAAGATATCTGTTATTGAGTAAACAACTCTCAAAAGATTTATTTTTTTCTACCTTTATTCTACAAAATCTGACATGAAATCTCAGATCATATGTTTGAGCATCCTAATCATTCTCAATTACTATCCATTATAGTATGAGTCATATATTATGCTCTGGTTTACCTGATTTCCAATAAACACCTAAAAACTCTATTAGAATCTACATATAAAAACATGTCCCTATTTAACAAGATGAAAATAGGAATTTCAAGCATATAATAAATCACATAATCACAGAGGCTACAAAACACATAGGAAAAATGGGTTTGTTAGAATGGAAAAAAGTTTATAAACTATTTATATCACTCAACCATATCACCAACCATGTAATGGTACATGAGTGATCTACTATGTCTAAATACAATGTCTATTACAACATAATATCACATCCAAATAGTTATAAGAATTGGTTGAATCCATTATTCCAATATCTAGTGATATTCCTTCAACCTCTAATAGTTGGGGTTCTAAGGCTGTTAAACTATTATGTCATTTTTCATGATGGAAAACTATATATTTTTTCAATTATCATGGTACATATTGTTCAATCAATGTTTTACTAATAACTTATAGTTATGGGAGTCCTAAATGAAATATAATATTATAAAATTAGGTACTACAATCTTGGATTGAACATAAATCACTCAATATTTATTGCATTCCATCTATATAATGGGTGTTATATCATGGAATCAATTATCCAACCTAAATAAGTTTGAATTAGATTCATGGGTTATCTACACCCAGTATAACAAGGATGAAATCATATCAAGAGGATCAAAATTTACCACTACTTTATCACCTATTATTTCCTAGTGATTTTTTTGGAAAATGAACAACCACTACTATTAATCATTGGATTCCATCACTACCTACCATAAATATTTCTTACTATGGGTATTGAACATAACATTTATAACAACCCCAACCCCAGTATCGTAGAGCTAGTGCCTTTATTAAATTTTCATACATAAAAGATTCAAATCCAAAAGGAAAAATTATTTTAGTAGTTTTGGAAATCACATACATACATGATACCCATTTTATATTGTGAATATAAAATAAAACATAATATGTAAGAAAATATAGTAAACCACATCCTTGAAAACTCTTTTAAAGATATATTATTCATAACTTTAAGAAAGGGAAAAAATTAATGTTGTGATTAAATTATTAGTAAGGGTTAAGTAAAATGGAATATATCATAAATAAATGAATAATAATAATCATGTAAAGGTATATTTCTAAATCACATTTTAATAAATAAATAATTTGAGGATAATATTATAGGAATTAAAGATGATCAAATAATTCCATATAAATAATCACATGATCATGAAACATGAACATAGATATTATAAATAATAAAATAATCCCATGGAATAAAAATAATAATGGAATTAATAATTTTAGATGTCCAAAATATCAATATCAATCCTGAGTATAGTTACTTTCAATAACTATCCTCAAGATAGTTTACATATATGGGTAGAAACCCCTCTGATTTGGCTAATTGATTGATCTAATGAGACAAAAAATGCATCAAGGGTATTTTATTAACTTCTCGACAACCCTTTCCTTGCATGTTCAAATAATTCCCCATATATTAACTAATTGATTTAATTGAGAAATAATGTTCTGTATCAAATTTCTATAATGAGTAAAGGATATAAATTTATCAATATTATCCCAATTAACCTAATACAATTCAAGCTAAAAATCATATGTAAGAATGGTATACATTTTGGTAAATAATCATATCCATCACATAGGAATATTTATATTTAAGATAAATTTAATTTACAATGAGAAATTATGACATTAAAGTGATTGTTTTGAGAGAATTCTAGAAATCACAAAAGAATAAGAGATTTCATAATAACTTTTATTACTTGATACTTTCAAATAAAACCCCCTTTGATGAAATAAATCAAATTGAAAATTAAAATACAATGAATAATAAAGTATTCATGAAATTACATGTTAATGGGGAAGTATATATACTAAATAAATGTGAATTTGGCCATAATAAAAAATAAGACACACCGGAATGTAAATTGAAAAGAAATCCTTTAACTTATGAATACTTTTTTGAATGCACTATAACCTCATGTATAATTATTTTAATAATGTTATTAACTTATAAAATAACCATATTATTATTAATAATATAATATATGTTTTTTAATAAAATATTATCCACATTTTGTTAACAATCTTTCATCATCTTCACTATTTTGGGTGTTAATTGACTTTTTTTGAGTTTGTTTTGACTTGATATTTTTTGTTCCTATTACATTGATAATGATTTTATCATCTCAAAAATTTAAATCAGGTTTTAGATATCATATATATTCATCATATATTTATTTATATTAATTTATAAAATTTTGTGATAGGAAATAAAATACATTGTTTTTGGATAGAATATGCCATACATACATATGGAAGTTGTTTAAATTTTCATTTATAATTAAAAGAAATAAATATAAATTATATATGTTATCATTTAAGTATCATATTTATTTCATATATATCACTTATTTTAATTAAAACTATCCTTAATACATTCCATTAAAATAATTAACGAATCACAACGCTTGGCGAGGTGGCAATCCGCCGTATACACCAACGACGTTATTGAATTCCCATAAAATGGAAAGAATGAAGGTATGTGTTATATAAAAATTAAATAATAATAAAGTAATTATAAATATAATATATATAATATATAAAAAATAATTATATTATTATTACCAACCTTGAAATGTGGTAATGGAAGAACGAACAACATTGGTTCGTGATGAGGTAGTCCACTGTACACATCAACGATGATTGCGTATCCCATTGGATGGAAGTGTGTGTGGGTGTAGGTTGTACAATTAAAAAAAAATCTCAGTATATTTAATATAAATTTGTTATTATACAAACATTATATAAATTTAATTTAAGTAGATATAGAAGGAAAATAAATAAGAAGGCTTTCTTAAAAGCATTACATCTTCTCTAGGTATTCTAATAAGGCTTGCTCTAATGCAATCATAATTTGGATTTATACACTATAACAGATTTATAATAATAATATATGGAAGTTTTAAATTGTATTGGTTAGGTATTATATGAACCAATTTGGTTTCATTGGTGTGAAGAAGGGGGTAGGGTGATCCCTTTTATAAATGGGGAGAGTGGAAAATGTGTAAATTTTAGAAAGAGGGAATTTCACCCACATTTTTTTCATGTATATTTTGACCAATAATGAACCCATTTAGATACCATAATATATAATATCAAAATATTTCCATCTAATGGGTGTTTTAAAAGTTTATAGGTCACTTCCCCCTTATGTTTAATGTTTAGTCCCTCGATAATTCATTTTTCTCTTAATCACTGTAATTAATTTTAATTTCATTCACTAATATTTTTTGTAAAAAATATGTCAATATTAATATAAATTCTAAATTTTGAATAGTTAAATTACAAAATCCAATTTTATAAATTTAAATTATAGAATTGTTAAAAATTAATTTAAAATTAATTCTATGAAAGGAGCGAGAAAGAGGGGTTTTAAAGAGAAAATATTCTAAAGTTTGTTTTGCATTTATATATAAATTAAATATAAAAATTATTCAAATGATATAAATTAAATTAATATATGTATAATTTATTTAATTTTAATTTAAAACTAATTCAGACAATTATTTATCCTTATAAATTATGTATACAAAAATTTAGTGTTAAATTAAAATTCAATATTTTAAAATATTCATAAAAAAATGAAACTTATCATAAAAATACCAAAATTTCACCATATATTAATTTTTAAATTCCTATTTCAAAATTTAACTTTATTTTTTTCATATAAAATTTCAAGAAGTGTCAAAATGTAGTTTAAAAACAAGTGTTCTATTAAAAGATAGAAAAACCACCTTTAGAAAAATACATATTTTTATGCGTAAAAATAGATTTTTTTTATCATCTTATGATTATAAATTATATTGTATGAATTTAAATTTTTTTATTGAATATATATTATATAAATCTCATTAATTTATTTTAATAATTTTAAATAATTTAGTTTTTTTTGATGAAACACATGTGGTTCATAATATTTTTTTATAAAAACATTTTCTTTATATGAAATTAGTTTTAATATTCACTTCTAATTAATTAGAAACCAGTAAATTAAACCATATATTCTACTATGTTAGTTTCTAATATTAATAACATCAAATTTAAAATCTAGGAGATCCTTTTCATTTTTATTAATAATATTAATAGTATTCTATAAAACTCAGTGTTTCGTGTAATGCATACTATCAAAGAAAGTTGTTGTTGCATGTAACAAAATATAACTTAGTGTTGCATGAATTTCAAGAAATATAATATATTAAATTTATATAAAATAGTAAATTTATTATAATGTATTTATATTTTATATTCTTTTATATTATTGGTGTTGCGTTCCATACTTGATATTGTATGTAATGTTATTATTTCATAATTTCATGGTGTTACATTCTCCCCAACTTAAATTCATTACCTCTTTGAAATTTAAAGTTCTTATTAAATCTAGGGTTTGATATTTTCAAGTTACTTTGTTAATAAAAAACCAAAATTTTATAATTTTTAATAAAATATTATCTCAATAATAGTGGAAAGGGAGTATAATAGTCTTTTGGAATAATCACATTACTAGGTTTCCAGATCGGAGAACATAGGTGGGAAATTATAACATGGACATGAAAGAGAAAAATAAATATCAAATTATAAGGGAGAGAGATAGAGAACATGTTCATAATAATGTTAAAAACCAGAAGGTCATTAATTATAGGTGTGAAAAGGGTAATTGATATCATACAAAATGATGATAATAGGAAAACATTTTGGTTTCAAGACCCTTTCCCTAGAGTTGAGGAATTATTTCACTCTATAAGAATATAAGAATATATATTTAAATGATATATTTCCTTTTCATAATTAAAATATTATCTTTTGGTTGTTCCATGATATTTTTCTAATTCATATCTTAGAATATATTGAATTATATGGTGAAGTAATATAATAATCTCTAAAACCTCATCCAAGTTCCTTATGACATTTACAAAAAATTATGATCAAAACATTATAATTAATTATAAGGTAGTTAGTGATATCAAAATTAATATATCCATATCAATAATCCACCTATGAAAACATTATTATCTCAATATCAAAAACATATTAAGGGTTATCTTTTCCTCAATAAAGTGTTTTCCATGAATTTCAATGTGCCACTGAACCCTTTTTCTTCATAATTGATACCATTAAACAAACTCTTATAAATCCTTAGTGTTGAGCAATATAGTACAATCCATATATATCTTATAATTCATATCATGATAACATCATAAATAAAATACATCAAATACATATTTATTAGATACAAATATAGAAGAACATTAATCATTCAACTTTAGTTGTATCAATAGCATAAGTCCCACCTTGATCCCTTAGCTTATTTTGAGGTGTATTTCATTGAAACATGGGGAATTTATTTGTGTATTTCGCCATTTAATAATAGTTTAAACATTGAATACAATTATTTTCTTCCATACCTTTTCATTAATTTTCCCAGAGACCCTTTTCTCTACACTAATAACATACTCCCAACCCTTTCATGCTTTTCATGGGGTGATTCTTTCCACAATTATAAAATGTTGGAAAATACTTATTTCCCTCCATCCCATTATTAGTGATTTTTTTTATATAATCATATTCTTCTCTTGATTCCTTTTGATGGTATAATTTTTTTAGAAATATTTCTATATCCTCATAGCACATAAAATAATTTCTTCATATAGAGAAAAATATTAAGACATCATTTCCATTCAAAGACTATGCTTAATACCTTCAAAGAAATGGTGAATCTAGCATTCCATGTTTAATATGAAATCTTTAGTATACATTGTTAACCTTGTAAAGGTATATTTATACTATGCATCACTTTATTCTACCTTTTTATTTAAACCATGGAACATTCTCTTCATCTCATGTTTTTTCTTAAGAGGGAAATATTTTTAAAATAATGTGTTAATAAAAGATTTATATTCCATGAGTTCTATTTCCTATTCATCCTTATTATTATAGATCAATGACCACCATTGATCACAATCTCTATTGAGAAAATAAACTACAATTATAAAACTTTCCTTTTCACCACATTTCAATGACATAAATATATTTTCTAAATACTTAATCCATTGTTTATATGTCACTAGATTAATAGTAACATTAAATTATGGAGCCTATGTCATATAAATAAATCCATCAACATAGAATCTTTTAGTGTAATATGTTGCTTCATCCGGTAGATGTTATTTTCTGTAACATGATTAAGCTTCCCAAATTATCTATAAAATGATCAATTCTAATACCAGCTATATCTACTTTCTTATCCAAGAAACATCTACATTATCCATGTGTATTGATACCCTTATTTCTTCAAGATTCCAATTATAAACAATTTAATACACAATATTAGATCATAACATTATGTAGCATTATTTTTAATCCCAAATATAGTGAAATACATATCATAAATTAAAAAATTTATGTATAGATAATCACATAATAAAAAAAATGGTTTCTTTGAGATTTGATTCAATACTTGTCCTAAAATTATATCATAGGGTTTTTTTCTCTAATCTAGGTTTACCTAAATTCATTTTCCAAGGTTTCTAATAAACATGCACTTATAATAACTATAATAAACATGAAACCAATAGCTCGGAGCCTATTCCATACATTATTAAATTATTATCGATATATGATTCAAATCACAAAGGAATCATCAATTTATCATTTTCAAAAATCAGATACTTACTTGATACCAATTTTACATTTGGAATAAAAAATAAAACATAATACAAAAGAAAATATAATAAACCACATCCTCAAAAAATCATTCAATGATCTTTTATTTATAGAAAGGGGAAAAGAAAAATAATAATGGTGAGTTCAAATTATCACTAAGGGTTAAGTACATAAGAATCTATAATAAATCAGTAAATAATTATCATCATGGTAACGTAGATGACTGAAATACATTTTAATCAATTCATAACTTGGGCATAATATGGAAGGAAAACAAGATGGTCAAATAATTCCATAAAAATAATCACATGAGATTGAAACTTGACCATGTATTTTATAACTAATTGAATAATCCAAAGGATTAAAAACAATAATTTAATTCATAATTTTGGACCTATCCACTATTAAAGATCTATCCGCAATAAAGTTACTATCAAGATATATCCTCAAGACAATTTATGTCTCTGGCTAGAAAACCATCTGATTTAGAAAAATGATTCATCTTATTCGACTACTGATTAATCAAGGGGATTTCATTAATCAGTACAAAAAATTTCTTTCTTTTGTTTCTATAATAAATAGGCTTCGACCCCAACATTTTTTTTAAAAAAATGTGCCTTATCAATTATCTTTATTGAGTAAAGGATACAAATTTATCAATATTTCCACAGGTTATAAAATTTAATTCAGAGTAATAAATGTATATATAAATAGTATATAGTTTAGAAAATAAACCTATCAATCGCATAAAAATATGGATATTTAAGTGAAATTTAATGACTGATGAAAAATGATTACAATAATTTTATTTTATCAAGAGAATGTTAACAATCACAATATAAATTAGGATTTCACAATAACTTTTATAACTTGGTAATTTCAAATAACATCCCATTGGATGAAATAATTCAAATTGATACTTAAAATACCCTAAATAATGAAGTTTTTATGATATTACGTGTCAAATGGGGGATATATACACCACATAAATGTGAATGGGTTCATAATAACTAGTAAGTCTCAATGTAATGTAAATTGAGATGAAATACATTACCTTGAAATTCCTTTTGGTTGAATGATCTTTAAAATAATATAAAATGGTTTTAAAAATTTTATTAAATAATTATAGAACCATATTAATATATATAATTCATATATGATTCTTTTATAAAATCTTATCACTATTTATTCATAATGTTTCATTTTTTTCACTATTTCGGGTGTCGACTGCCTTGTTTTTCGAGTATGTTTTGACATATTATTTTTTATTCCTATTAAATAGATTATTATTTTATCTTCTAAATAATGAAAATAATGATTTAAATATCATATATTTATGTATATTAATAAATAAAATCTTGTTATAGGAAATGAAATACATTGTTCATAAAGATGGTAAGTTGTATATACACATGAAAATTATTTCAATTTTCTTTTTATATTAAAAAAAGGAGTAAATGATAGGTATATTATCATTTAAGAATTTTTTTTTATGTCTTATATATCTCAATTTTTTGTTAAATCCATCCTTTATACATTCTACGAAAATCATGAATGAATCACATCGCTTTGTGAGGTGATAGTTCGTCATATACATGAATGATGATGTCATATTCCCCTAAAAGTGAATGCATGAAGTTATGTCTTATATAAAAATTTAAGAATCATAAATACATTTTAAATATGAAATATATCATATATAAAATATAAATCCATAATTATTACCAACCATGAATGTTGTTAATGTAAGAACAAATGATATAGGTTCGCGATGCGGTAGTCTGTCAAACACATGAACGATGATTGCATATCTCATTTGATGGAAGTGTGTGTGTCTGTAGGTTTTAAAGTTAACATAGAAAAATATAATTATATTTTAGATAATATGGTTATTATATAATCATTATATAAAAATATTTTAAGGAGGTGGAGAAGGAAATGAAATTAAAACACTTTTAGAAAAATATCACCTCTTCTTCAGGTTTTCTCCATAGGTTTTCACTAATGGATTTAAAATTTATATTTATTTTTAATATAATGTTTCTATAATTAATTTAGGATTTTTTTTGGTTAATTATTCAATTTTTTTTAACCAATGTGGTTTTAGTGATTTTAAGAATGAGGAGAGGGCGATGCATTTTATAAGTGGGGTGGGTTGAAAACATGTAAATTTTTGAACGAGGTAATTACACCCACATGTTTTACATGGTAAGTGGATAAAATAATGAAAAAATTTATATAAAATATGGGATAAGTTAAAAATATATCAATAAAATTGGAGTTGGAGAAGTTTAAATGTCATTTGGCCACTTAATTTTAAAGTTTAGTGCCTTTGTAAACTCGTTTTTCTCTTAATCACGATAATTATTTTTAATTTCATTCACTAATATTTTTGTAAATAATATAGTTTAACTTAATATATATTATGAATTATTATTATTCCAAATATATAATTCATTTTCCCAAATTAAAATCTCATAAGTAGAATAAATTAATTTGAAATTAATTCAGCAAACTGGATGAGAAAGCATGTTTTTAATGTGAAACTTTTTAAGAGTTTACTATGTTTTTATATATAAATTAAACATAAAAATGATTCTAATGGACTAAATTTTATTAATATATTTTTAAATAACATAATGTGACTTTAAATCCAAATAAAAAAATAATTTATCGTAATAAATTATTTATACTAAAAAACTAGTTTTTAATTAAAATTTAGTATTTTTCACTATTTATCAATAAATGAAACTCCGTATAAAAATACAAAAAAATAACACTAAGATAAATTTGAAATTACTATTTAGAAAATTAAATTTATTTTTTCATATAAAATTGATAAATGTTTCAAAATGTATTTTTAAATCCAGATCACCATTAAAAGGTGACAAATCCGCCTTTATAAAAATACAATGTTTTTTTGTAAAATAGGATTTGTTCTCATATTATGCCTATACATTCTATTTGATGAAATTCAAAAAATTTATTGAATAAATAATATATAAATTAAATTATTATCCACAACCAATATTAATTTATTTAATTTATAAATATAAATTTCTTTTGGTTCTTAATAATAGTTAAAAAAATGTTACCTTTATATTCGATTGGTTTTCATATTCATTTCTAATTAATTGGTAAGCAATGAATTCAATAATTTATTTCAATAAGTTAGTAAATCCTATTCATAACTACCAATTTAATCTCTATTAGTTAATTTTAATTTTAAATAATAAAATTAATAGTATTTAGTAAAAATCAATCTTGTGTAACGTAAACAATAAAATAAAGTCATTATTGAAATGAAAGATAACTCAGTTTTGCATGCATTGAAATCTATATCATTGTTAGGTCCACAAGGCTGAATACCCAGAGAGGGGGGGGGGGTGAATCAGGGTATGACTAATTTAAAATTGAAGCCCGTTCTAATCTTGTTTCGCTGTTAAGAAAAACACTTTTCTCTCTCTTTCCTGTTGCACAATATAAAAATAAAGTAAAGCAAGCACAGGACACACCAATTTTTACTTGGTTCACTGCTAAGGGCTACGTCCAAGGAGCATACGCTGACAGGTTGTTGGTCGTACCAAATTCCACTAAACTTCACTAGCTGTGGATTACAAGGTTTGGGCACAGTCACTCTATCCCAGGCTCACTGCCTTTATGAGGTTTAGGGTCAGTTCACTACTTTCCCAAGGGTCACTCCCTGTTTCTCTCTCTCTGGCTCACTGCCAGTGGAGAGGATCACCTTCTTCCTCTTCCTTTACTCACTGCTCCAGAAAGAATCCACTCATAGTTTATAGAATTATAGGTGTCTTCAATATCTCTAATGAATACATCCTCTGTTGTATGTGGATGCTATATTGAAGTCCAACTTTCACCTGTAGATGAATATCTCTTTGCACCGAAGGTATCAGGCAAACTTCCAGCTTCCACGCAGCCTTAAATCACTACCAAAAATCAACCATACTTGGCACGCAAGTCTAATCCAGCACGCAAGTATCGGTACACAAGTCACAACTGGTGCGTAGGTCCACCTCAACTACCTATGCGACACAAGTCTCTGCTCCTCCAAACTTGCACGATGCAACTCCTTTTACGCCCAAACCACTATTGGCGCGCAACTACCATCCAGCGCGCAACTTCAACCACTGGCGCACAAGTCTACCTGCGCGACCACACACCACTTGTGCTACTTACACACCTACGTTATGGGAGCTCTGATTTTTCTAAGTGTTGAAATCTGTTCAAAATGAGGAGGGATGGTCCTGTATTTATAGGCATTTGGTCAACCTATGCGGTGGAGCGCAAGTCAACCCTCAGTGCGCAAGTTCTCGGCGCGCAAGTCTCTTCCCCTACAAGTCACTTGCGTGAACAAATTTCCTTTGCCAAATTTTGATCCTCTAATCTTGAAAAACAATAGGCACGCAAGTTCCCAAGCCTCCTAGGCATCGACACACAAGTCTCTTCACGACGCACAAGTTACCTTCATGAAAAACCCAATACTTGCGCGACCCTTTTTCCTTTGCCATATTTTGACCTTATGATCTTGAAAAACATTAGGCATGCAAGTTTCCTCTCCTTCAAGTACATGGCGTGCAAGTCCCTTTTCCAAAAATCACTTTTCTTTATTTGTCGATTTTGAGGCCCAACAATTTGGAAAACACTAGAAAACGGCGCCACCTTATATCTCTTCTTTTTATACTGCCTCCAGATCATCCATTACTTTGTCGATGTTCTTGAATCACACATGGATCATTGACTACAGCTCTTGAACTCGACATTCCACCATTAAATCCCCTTTTTCGACAAATTTGTATGTCATTGTTTTGCTTTGTTAACAATCACCACACAGATGTGCACTTTGTCAACAAACACAATCACCTAAAAAATGATTCAATGATGCCTTGAGGGATTTATTCCCAACAATATCCCCTTTGGGTTTGTTGAAAAATATTCCATAAAAAGATACATCGTTAACTTTTCAACCACCATTCGCCTATTGTGATTCGGATAGCGATCTAGGATTTACTCAACACATACTCTAATCCCACATGAGCAATGCTCGGCATGAGAAACAAGGGTAAATGAAATGTTCATCAATGAATCACTTCAACTCTAACACCCACTATTGAAATCAAATTGATACGAATTTTTACCAAACTGATACCAATTTTTATAAATATTCTTTCCACATTTCAACATCACTCTTCTGCTTTCACCACGATCCTCAGCTGTCATGATATCTATTCTTTGATCGATCACTTCTAACATCGTCAGATTTCAAACGCTCCCCCTTTCTGTTCACAGCTTCAACTCTTGTCAGCTTCAAGGACTCTTTAGCCCTATTTCCTGTGTTGTCCAAGCTAAGATCTAACTAAGTATGTTCAACTCCCCCTATCTCACTACTCCACCTGTCAGCTTCTCCCCATATCATTCATGATTTGTCAAATAGCCACACTGTCTCCCCCTTAAACAATCATTATTTTCTCCCCCTTTGTCAACGAACCCAAAGGTTACTCCTTTGCAGTCTGTAATAGAGTAGAGAAAGTATATCAACACATTAGGGAAAAACACATCATACCTCGAGGAGAGGGGGGGGGGGGGGGTGTTTCTCATCCACACTCTGTTAAGTTAGGGGAGTCGACTGAACTCCCAGAGCCAGTCGATGTCTCTCAAAATATTCCTTGGGTAAGGACTTTGTCGGAATGTCTGCAACCTGTAACTCTATAGGAACATACTCCAACTTCAAGATTCCCTGCTTAAACTTCTCCTTGATAAAATGATACTTTATCTCAATGTGCTTTGTCCTTGAGTGATGGACGGGATTTTTTCTGAGATTTATAGCACTTGAGTTATCACACTGGATTCCGATCAGAGACTTCACTTCAACTCCCATATATTTAAGCTATTTCTTCATCCACAATAACTGTGTGTATGCTTGAGTGGACGCAATATACTCAGCCTCCGCGGTGCTTAATGAAATGCAATCTTGCTTCTTTCTTATCCAATAAATACACAATCCACCAAGATAGAATGCACCTCCTGAAATTGATTTTCTGTCATCTGCTAATCCAGCCCAATCTGTATCTGTGTAACCCAATAACACTGACTGAGATTTTTCATTATACATCAGACCAAAATGCATGGTGCCTTTGATATACCGATGTATTACTTTCACTACAAGCATGTGGATTTACTTGGGATTACTCTGATGTCTCACTGCTTTGAATGTGGTGAAAACAATATCATGCCTTGTCACGGTCAAGTAAAACAAACTTCCAATGATTTGCCTATATTCTGTGATATTAACTACCTTTCCATCCTCATATTTTGATAATTTCATCCGTGTAGCAACCAGAGTATTCATCTCCTTGGAATTCTCCATGCCAAACCTTCATAAACCCTCCTTGGCATATTTGGATTGAGAAATGAATGTTCCATTCCTTTCTTGTGTCACCTGTAGACCAAGGAAAAATGTTATCTCACCAATCATTGACATTTCAAACTCATTTTTCCTGAATTCGGAAAATTTTCTGCACTAAGCTTCATTTGATCCGCCAAATATTATGTCATAGAAATAAACCAACACCATAATCCTTTAATTACTATTGTTACTAAAATAGAGATTGTAATCAACTCCCCCACGCTGGAAACCAAGCTTTTTCAAGTACTGATCAAGCCTTGAGTACCATGATCTTTGTGCTTGTTTCAGCCCATACAACGCCTTATTCAGCTTGAAAACTTTATTCTCATCCTCATGAATGAGAAAACCATCTGGATGCTCAATATACACCTCCTCTTCCAGAACACCATTCAAGAATGCGGATTTGACATAGATCTGGAAAACTTTGAACTTTCTTTGCACTATTATGGCAAAAAATAATCTGATTATCTCTAGCATTGAAACCAGTGAAAATGTCTCATCAAAATCTATTCCCTCTATCTGGGAGTATTAATTGCACACTAGCCGTGCTTTTTTCTAAATCACTGTTCCATATTCATTCATCTTGTTGTGATAGACCCATTTAGTCTCAATGACATTCTTTTCTGTCGGCCTCTAAATAATCTACCATGTCTGGTTCTTCTCAATCTGATCAAGCTCTTCATTCATAGCCTGAACCCATTTTCATCTTCAGTTGCATCATAAAAATATTTCGGCTCCACCTGAGATGAAAACAATGTTTGCTGTAATGACTTCATTCTTCAAGTCTGAACTGGAGCTGTCTGATCACCAATGATATTCTTCCTGTCAATTTTAGCTCGACTCTTTGGCTTCCTTACAGACACAGACTTGACACTTTCTTGTTCATCATCAGTATCTTCTTCTGAGTCAACCTCTGCCACTTCTTCTCCCCCTATGTTGCTGACCTCATCATCACTTTTATCTAGAAACTGTTCAATGGGTCGTTGAGTATTCTATTCATTTTCAACTATAGTGACATCATTACTCTCAATAATTTTTCCCAGTCTTTTATTGAAACATTTATATGCTTTGCTTTTCCCTGAGTAGCCAAGGAATATCCCCTCATCTCCTCGTGACTAAAAATTCCTGTGATTTTCTTTGTTGAGAATGAAGCACTTAATCCTAAAGATTCAAAAGTATTTCATAATTGGCTTCTTTCTGTACCACATTTCATACGGAGTCTTCCCTTCCTTCGGACATAAAAGAGACCTGTTCGAAATATAGGCCGATGTCAAAACTGCTTCCTTTAAAAATTTCTCTAGTAGGTTCTTTTCAATAAGCATCATTATATCCATGTTATTGATGATCTAATTTCTCCTCTAAACCACTACATTCTGTTGGGGAGTTCTTGCTGATGAAACTTGATGCCTTATCCCATGTTTCTCGAGATATTTTTTGAATTGACTGTTTGTGAATTATATACCATTATCAGTATGAAACTTTATAATTTTCTTGCCCAAGAATCCTTTCTGATTCCATTCTACATTGCTTTATGCAACTGAACACCTCTGTCTTATGGGTAACGACAAATACCCAGTCCATTCTTCTATAATCATCAATGAAAATAACATAGTACCTTTTCCCATTTATAGCTCGTGGTGAGATAGGTCCACATACATCAGCATGCACCAATTTGAGTACTCTAGTTGATTTCTGTTCCTTTGGACTGTATGTATTTCTGATGATATTCCCTTTTTGGCAAGCATCACACATTTGAGTGCGATCACGTGATAGTTTGGGAAGGTCTCTAGTAGCATCACACTTTACCAGACCTTCCATGGAAGGTTGGCACAGATGACCAAGTTGATTATTACACAACTGGTTTTCTTCCTCTCTGGATAAAAGGCACGTATCTTCTTCCCCACCTACAAGGTAAAGATTCCCCTTTATCCTTTTTCCCTGTACAACAACTGCTCCATATTTTCCTTTCACAACACAAATCTTATTGGTAAATCGGATAGAGTGCCAAGAGTCACATAGTTGACTGACACTGAGAAAGTTATGACTAAGACCCTCTACAACCAAGACATCAGTACGTATCATTTCCTTTCCCCCAAACTTGTCTTTTCCTGAGCTAATAATCTTCAGGCCTTCATCATTTCCAAATTTGACAACTCCTTCTTTGTCATATTTTATGCCTATAACAAGTTCCTTATTACCTGTCATATGGGAAGTGCAACCATTATTAAGGATCCATACACCAGAGAGATCTAATGCCTTATGGTAAATTTCTGCCACCACAGCCTTCTCATTTTTCTTCTTCTTGGTCCATACTTTTTCCTTCACACTCGGCATGGATTTAGTCTTCTATTCTTTATTAGAGTATTATGGACCAGCTTCATCTTGCAAAGTCGCAAATCTATTCTGCATTTTTAACTCACATGTTGGTTTATAGATCTGCTGCTTGCGAACGTTTTGATTCTACTTTGGCACATTTCTCTGTATGGTCTAAGTGCAGTACCTAGCCATGTGCCCAAATCCACCACACCAAAAAAAGTTTCCTTCGAAATATGTTTTGGAAAACCATTCTATGTTTAGCTGTCACCTCTGTTCTTGTTCCCTTCGATATCTCTTGGATATGGAACACACATACTGTGAATGTCCCATCTTCCAAAACCAATAACACCCGATATAAGGTGCATTTTTTCATATTGCTTCAACACTACGAGTTTCCCCTTGGAATCTCTGAATATTCTAATTATTCTTTGTGCCCAAATCAACCTTTAATTTCAGGACGGGTGCTTGCGTTCTGACTTCAATTTCCACATATTTTCGCTTCTTATCAACCCCTGAATCAGCCTTAACATCTGAGCTCAATTGCTGCTTCTTTCCTGCTGAACAACTAGGATCCTATTTCACCTTTTCAGTCTTCAGAATGACCTGCTTTCCTGACATCACATTGGAGGTCAAGAGTTTTTCTTGATCCTTCATTTTTCATCGCAGACTAACCACTTCTTCTTCAAGCTCTTTAATACGTCTGACCTGCTCCTTTACTGTGTTAGTAAAACAATCAATTTCCTTCTTTTGTCCCTCAATTTTAAGATTATACTCAACGGTATTTTCTGAGATCTCTGGTTTTGAGGATTTTAGTCTTTTAATTTCTTCTAACAGCTCAGAATTTTCTTCATCCTGTTGTTGCATATATAGTTTGGCATCATGAACCACTTTATTGGATTTCTTCGTTTTGGCTCTCCAAATGTCTATCTCTTTAAGAGATACTTCCAATTCATCTTCCATATCAACTCTTCCTTCAACTTCTTCTTCTTCTTCTCCAGCGTTAGTTTCTTTCTTTTCATGAGAACTACCGACGATTGCCACCAAATTATTTTCTCCACAATCTTTGAAGTTTTCAATCTCCTCAACCTCTTCAACCTCAGACTCATCTAAACTATCTATTTCTTATGAAAGAAGATTCTTCTTCTTGAAGAAATTTCTCTTGAACTGATTCTCCCCTTTCACATAGGCTGAATATTTCCTCTTGGGAATCTCAACATCATCTTCATCATTTTATTATTGAAAATTTTTGGGGCATCTTGCTACGAGATATCCAACCTTTCCACATCTAAAGCATGAAAGAGGAAGTTTCCCTTTGAACTTTCCTTTTCCTCTTTGAAGGTTTGAGGAGAGGAATGACATTACCTCATCTGTCTCTTCTTCCTCCTAAGAATCTTCAATGGTGAGCTTCTTCATGTCCTTAAATGCCACCTCTTTGGATTTCCCCTTTTCCATAGCGTCGTTATCATCATTTCTCATTTTATATGCAACAGGGGTGCTGTGCAGGTTATCCAATGTCAATTCTTTCGGGTCATTATCTTCTAAAACAGAAACTTTCAAATTGAACCAAGGTGGAAGTTTTCTCAAGATGCACTTCACAATTTTTATGTCTTCAATAGTTTCACCAAGACCTCACATGTCTTCTACCATAGCATTTACCCTGCTAAATAATGCATCAATAGACTCATTCGGGTTCATTCTCAGATCTTTATACTTGTTCCAAAACACCTATAACTTTTTCTTCTTTAACCTTTATATCCCCTTTATAAATATCCAAAATATTTTCCCACATGTCTTGTGACATTTTTTATGACATCACCTTTGTATAGATGGGATTGGAAAGGGATCCTTTTAAGGCATTGATTGCTTTGGAATTAGAATCCAACTCTCTATGCTCAGCTTCTGATAATGCACCACTATTTATATCAGCTGTGATACCATGCATAGCTACTGAAAGCACATCCATTCTCAAAGATCAAAAATAGTGTTGCATTCGATTCTTCCATATCTGCAAATTACATCCGTCGAAGATCGGAATCCCTTTATGATTAGTGACCTCCATTGAGATAAGAACAAATATCAACCTTTCCCTCTGATACCAATTGTTAGGTCCACAAGGCTGAATACCCTGAGGGGGGGGGGGGTGAATCAGGGTATGACTAATTTAAAATTAAATTTCGTTATGATCTTGTTTCACTGTTAAGAAAAACAATCTTCTCTCTCTTTCCTGTTTCACAATATAAACAGAAAGTAAAGCAAGCACATGACAAAACAATTTTTTCTTGGTTCACCGCTAAGGGCTACGTCCAAGGAGCATATGCTGACAGGTTTTCAGTCGTATCAGATTCCACTAAACTTCACTAGTTGTGGATTACAAGGTTTGAGCATAGTCACTTTGTCCCAGGCTCACTGCCTTTACAAGGTTTAGGGTCAACTCACTACTTTCCCAAGAGTCACTCCATGTTTCTCTCTCTCTGGCTCACTGCCGGTGGAGAGGATCACCTTCTTCCTCTTCTTTTTCTCACTGCTTCGGAAATGATCCACTAACAGTTTATAGAATTGTAGGTCTCTTCATTATCTCTAATGAATACATCCTCTGTTGTATGTGGATGCTCTGTTGAAGTCCAACTTTCACCTGTAGATGAATATCTATTTGCACCGAAGGTATCGGGAAAACTTCCAGCTTCCACACAGCCCTGAATCACAGCCGTAAATCAACCTAACTTGGTGCGCAAGTCTAATACGGCATGAAAGTATTGGTGTAAAATTCGCAACTGGCACGCAGTTCCACCTCAACTACCTGCACGACACAAGTATCTTCTCCTCCAAACTTGCGCGACACAACTCCTTTTACACCCAAACAACTATTGGCACGCAACTACCAACCGGCGCGCAACTTCAACCATTGGCGCACAAGTCTACCTGCACGACCACACACCAATTGCTCGAATTTCACACCTGCACGATGGGAGATATGATTTTTCTTAGTGTTGAACTCCGTTCAAAATGAGGAGGGGTGGTCCTGTATTTATAGGCATTTGGTCAATCTACGCAGCGGCGCGCAAGTCAACCATCAGCGCGCAAGTTCTCGGCATGCAAGTCTCTTCCCCTGTAAGTCACTTGCGCTACCAACTTTCCTTTGCCAAATTTTGATCCTTTGATCTTGAAAAACAACAGGCGCGCAAGTTCCCAAGCCTCCTAGGAATCGGCGTGCAAGTCTCTTTACGATGCGCAAGTTACCTGCACGACCAACCCAATACTTGCGCGACCCTATTTCCTTTGCCATATTTTGACCTTCTGATCTTGAAAAACATTAGGCACGCAAGTTTCCTCTCCTTCAAGTACATGGCGCGCAAGTCCCTTTCCCAAAAACCACTTTTCTTTATTTGTCGATTTTTAGGCCCAAGAATTTGGCAAACACTGGAAAACGGCGCCACCTTGTATCTGTTCTTTTTATACCACCTCCAGATCATCCATTCCTTTGTCGATGTTCTTGAATCACACATGGATCATTGAACATATCTCTTGAACTAGACATTCCACCATTAAATCCCCTTTGTTAACAAATTTTTATTTCATTGTTTTTCTTTGTCAACAATCACCACACAGATGTACACTTTTTCAACAAACATAATCACCTCAAAAATGATTCAATGATTCCTTGAGGGTTTTTTTCCCAACAATCCTAGATTTAATTTATTGAAAATAATAAATTTATTCTAAATTATGGGGATTTTATATCCCCTTCTACACCAGGTGTTGCATTTCATACACTTTATTAAATAAAATGTTATTCAGTCAAAATTTCATGGTGTTACAATATTCCACTTTTATGAGGAATATTCCATCTCTAAATCAAATAATTAAAGGTACTTCACCAAAAACCAGTATATTTTATTTATATTTCATAACAAAAATATTATATTCATGAAATTTTGGGTACATATATAACAAATATTTTGATCCCAAATTGTGTGTATGGTATTTTTTATGAATAGTTTTATATTTAAATGAAGCATTAGATTTTTCTTAATGTCAATATATTGATGATGAAGAAGTGTTGTTGAAAAAGAAGATACCACAAGTATGGTGTTACATTAATTTTTTGAATGTATATTATTGGATAAATCTTGGAAGAGGTTGTTGTTTTTTCAATTCATTATTCATATGATGAAGGATATAGTCTATCCTTGGAACTCTATAAGAGTTATTTATAATAATGTTAAAAATGTTGTGTTTGAACATTTCAAGTTATGATGGGGATATATATTGATTTTTTTTTGTATTTATATAATGAATAAATTATAGGATATCTTAATTTAAATGGTTATATATATATATATAATAATATGGATGAATTTTAAAAATTTAAAATAAAAGAAAGTAAGAGTGAAAGGATTGTATTTTTTTGTGTGTTTTTATTCAAAAATTAATCAAACACTTCATAATGTATAATGAAATATATGAATAGTTATCCAAAAATATGGATGTCCCTAAAGCTTCACTAGATAAGATTATGAGTCATAAAAGGCATCCAACCAACCTAAAATATAGTCTATATAAGATAATATAGTAAAATTAAAAACCCTATGTGCAGTGGCATAAGATCAATGTGTCAATATACACAAGTGTGGGGTGACTTGTTTATCCATGGGTGCACGGGGGTACCTAAGTAATTTAAAAAGAATTCTATTTATAATCTTTTATTATTATGTAGTTACCTCACAATTTTCATGTCATTATTGGATCATAGAAACATGTAAACGATTTGTTATTACAAATCCAGATCATTTTATGTTGAAGGTAATTTTGTGTACTTCATCCTCCTTATGAAATACAGAGTACAACTTATGTCTATATTTATAAAGAGTTGTTTCTTCATTGAATAAGATACTAACATGAGTTTCAAGAGTCCTTTTTTATATGTTAGTTCTATAAAGTTCATAAGAAATCCATGAAAACATTCATGAAAATACAATTTTATTAACAGTGATACACAAATTAAATATGAATTGAGTTGTATTTCAATGTAAGAGGATAGATAAATTGATTATATTTTTATAATTTAAGTCATAAAAAATATTATAATGTACAATATAATACATTGAAATTCTAATTGTAGGTAGTTTTTAGAGATCCATATCGATATAAGGAGAATATAAGTGTTGAGATCTAAATTGTATAAAAATTGATGTTAAAGGAATCCATATAAGGGAATTAAATAAAATATAAGATCAATTTATGATGATGGGGATCAATTTAAGAGTGATAGTGAATCCTATAGGAATTGCATATGAGTGATCCACATACATGTAATTCATGAAAAAGTGTGAAACTAAATAAGAATTTGTTATGTATGTATAGATTTTTTCTCCAAATAACATGATTTTGTAAAAATTTATTATTATAATCTATAAATAAAGTGTAAATAAGACCTAAAAAGATATATGTGCCACTAATATAAGATAATTATTACGGTGTATGAATTATCACTCATTTATATGTAGAAATTATTTAAATATTTGTTATTTTAGGAAGAATAATATCAAATGAAACAATCTAAGTTATCAGGTATTTTAAATGGAAGTGAGATATCATGATATTTGAATAATAAACTAGAATAAAAGGAGAAGGAATAGGGGAGAAATTATTTTGTTATTTTCTTATATACATATTTTTTAGGTTCAATAATTTTTTTGAGAGATCAAATATAATAATTCCATATAAATAACTAAGGTATCAAAGCATTGAGATGTTTTGATAGAAATAATTACTTAAAAAATTATGAGATAGAGAGAAAAATGAGGGCTATTATAGATAGTTAACACAAAATAAATATTGTTAGAGGAATAAGAATTAAATATTGTAAAATTATTTTCACATAGGAATAATAAGTTTGAGTAGCCTCCCAATTTTGAATTTTAAAATGGAAGGAGTGTGTGTGTGCATGTTCCACTATTAATAAAAAATAAGTAGAAGTTATTATATGATTCAATGCATTTGATAAATGAGGAAGAAGAGGACTCAAGAATCACAATAATTGTATATTGTTGGAATCTAGAAAAATAACATGGTGGAATTTTATATAGGTAATAAAATAACCATGATATGTTAGTAGACTAATGAGAATAATATGCCCATAGATGTTCTAGGATTAATTTAGCTCAATGATTTAAAAATTGTGGTTCGTTTGGCTGTGGCATTTTTTTATTTTAACTAAGGATTAGTTGGTATTTTTTAAAGCTGAACCTTATAAATCACCATTTATTGTGTGTGTGAACTTTTGTTTGTGTTTTTTGAATGTGTTGAATTCTAAAACATTAGTGACTAGAGAAAATATGGGAAACATGTCAGATATTTGTGATAGAGGTAATGGTGAAAATGGATTAAATTTTTTAATGTGGATAAAAATTCACCCATATTGATTCACCCCTTATAATTGTGGAATACATACCAAACCCATCATTTCAAGTAGTATCAAAGCACAATGAACCTATAGTCGTATTGTCTATTTTAATGATAACCAATATTAAATATTTCAATATGATTCTAAATTTATAACAAATAATAGTTTTGGACATGATTTATGTTATTTGGATGAAAATTCTACATATTGTAAAACTATAATGTATATGAAAATGAAAGAGTATAGAAAATGAATAAAGAATATATCCTATTCCATAAAAGGGGTGATCTATCAATGTATGATGATAAAATATCAGCGCAATCCTAGAATAAAAGATATTATGTCCACTATATTGTCATTTCTCTGGGTATGCTGAGAGAGAATCTACTATATGGTAATCTTACTATTTAAATAACTTCTATAGGTTGATGAAATGAATCATTGGGATTTTCTCTTAAGAAGTGTTTTAAATAAAGCCAAGTGGGTCATAGTACAATGTTTTCCATTTAATGTTGGTGACCCTTTTTATTAGTTATAATTTGGTATTCACAATGGAAACCATTTTCATAATGTAGGAATGGGTGATGGAAAATGTTTCTTATCACTTAGTTGTGATTGGTTTCTTGTCTATGAAAGTCATATGTCCAGGATGTATGGTGCATGTATTGAGGTAATTAGTTTTAATTTCATTTAAGAAGTAAACAAACTCACTTAAGGTGGGGAGCGAGACATTGGTCACCAATGGGAAACCCCCACGAGGTAAGGGTAATGTGACCTTCAGACTGGTCACATGGCAGTCATTTTGAAACTATTATTCCAATATATAAAAAAATAATGGTGATACTGGAATTCTTAGTAAATTGAATCTATGATTTCAAATATGATTTTGGGTGAAATATTGATGTAGTAATTTAGCCCAAAGTTCCTTATGACAATCCACAGATGCAGGATTGAGATAACATCAGTACTGTTAATATAGAAAAATATTAGATTTTTATTTGGAGATGGTGCATTCAAAATAGTTTATTAGTAGTTCGGTATGATCTTTGGTGAGATTTTTTGAAATGATATTAATGCACCTTGGGTAATGGATTTAGATATATAGTATGATGATTCTTTGGAAATAAGAGTCAAACATTTTTTAAAATATTTAGATGGAGTCGGTTTGAATTGAGTTTCGTTAAATAGTTTTCTATGGTTGGTGAGGAACCACATCAGGAATGTCATTGGGATGAGAAAGATTCAGTTTAATATTTATCTGGGGGTTTTCAAGAAAATTTGGTGCGAATAGTATATATTTAGTTGAATGAATATGAACCATTTTATCATATAAATGTTTGAGGTAATGTCAGTGTGTTTTAGGTGACCAACGAGTTGGTAGTGTCACTATGACAACAAGGTTATTCTTAAATATTACATTATGATGTTGAGAGCATCGTGATTTAGATTTTTCATTGATAAATTCTACAAGCTATAGGGGGAATGAAATAGGAAGGTTAAAGAAAATATTTGACTAAGTGATCATGTAACAGAGATGACAGGTTCATGTTACTATTCTATTGATGTAGCAATGATATTTTTGAGTGTTGGATCAAGTTTTTTTATGATATACCATATTTTTTAAGTGATTACTGGAGGTTTGTTGAGAATTTTGATACACAAAGCAATAATTCTAATGAATATTCATTAATATACTGAGTAATTTTACATTTTCATTGTTCCCGCAGGGCCTCCTAAGGATAGGAAGTTCTAAAGTTGGTAGATTATAATATCCTATGTTTTGGACCGATTTATATTTAAATGGAATTTGTGTTTCTTGATTATTCCATGGGAAGAATCTGAAATTGAGCTTGAAAATATAAATAATATAATATAAAAACTATTTTTTTAAAATGAATTTAAAGGATTGAGTGGTGTCTTGTAATTTTTGATGAGTTTTAAGAGTATTGGTCTAAGAAAACTCTATTTTTAGGTGAAAGAGACAAGGCTGAATTTATTTTTGTAAACCATGGTGTCCCTTAAGAGAATCCATGTGGCCCTTTATGCAGTATCTCATGATTTATTAAACTATGATTGGGGGGTTCATATCCCTAGAAATTATATATTAAATTGTAGAGTTTGGGGCAATGGTTGTGCACAATTTTCAAAATCATGCATAGAGTGGCATGATTAGTGCCACATAACCAATAAAACTATAGATTTTTCACATGGTTTGACCAAATAATGAGGCTTGAAGGGTTTGAATCTTATATAATATGTTCCACATAGTTAACATAAAATTAACCAAACTATGTAAGATAATCATGCACCACATTAATGAGGGAAGAAATGAAAATTTTCACTCCATCCTTATTTCTATTTTTCATCATATTTCTTCTTTATTTCTCCCACACCTAAGCTACAAAACTCTCCCCTTTGTTCTACTCTAATATTCCATGTATCTCTCCTATCTGAGCACAAAATCACTTTCCATCTGTTGTTTTGGATCCATAATAGTAAAATCCAAACTACTCTTTTTTTTATTTTTTTTCATTTTATCTCGTCATATATAATGATAAATCCATGAAATCTATTTTCCTATTTTCAAGGAATTTACCTAATCTTCTGATTTATCCAATTTCGTAATCATGTCTCAGTATTGGATAGGTAGGCCATCCTAAGCATGAGTTAGATGATTTATATGATTTTACTTCAATGTTGTGTCATTTATAATGTATTGATGGGGATCTTCACCTATGAATTTTTCATTTGTTACTCCAAACTAATTAAATTACATAAACTAATTACATATTTGTTGGTTATATGTGTTGTGAATCTCATGTAAATGGTTGGAGGTTGATGACCTCAACCTAAATCACAACATAAGGCGACGTCCTCTAATTTCCCTCTGAAGCAATGATTTATTATTTGACTAAACCACTACTTAGGGTGTGTTGTTTGATGAACATGTCTACAATTCTCTATTAAAATTTTATATCACATTTTTTAGGTGTGATGACTATCCTTCATGGGGGAAATTGTTATATTGAATTAAATAAATGATATGATGATCATTTCTTTATTTTCTAATAAAACCACCATTGAGGTGCGCTGTTTTATCTAATAAAAAGGGGATACTTAATGAGAATACTTTAGTAATATATGGAATGTTTACATACTTAGGATCCATTATAATATATAATTTAATTGTCATATTTCTTTTTTATATACATGGATTACATTAATATTTATTACTTAATTGTAATATGTCATTTTCATGCATATTTCCTTTTTCATTATTACTGAATGAACCAAATTATGTACTTGGATTAAATAAAGAGTGAATGGTAAAACCATCTCACTCACCATTTCTTGGAACATACAATTGAAATAATGAAAATTATTTTCTTGAACAATAAATTGGAACGGTTCCCCTTATAACATGATTTATATACATGGTGTCCCGTATATTCTGGAATCTTTAGGAATGAGATCCCATATATTATGATTCATGGGCATGGAGACCCTGGTATTGGTGTCCCTTATTTATGATTCACATGCATGGTGTCCATGGGAATTGTGTCCCTTACATTATGATTATTAGAATGGAACCCTAGGCATGGAATCTTCTATATTTTTATCTATGGGTATAGAAACCTAGTCCATATGCCCATTATATGATATGTGATACTCTCATTTGGATTCCTTAGTACCAAACCTTGAGTCCACAGTAGTGTATGTGTATATTTTCATATAGTTGTATTACTTATGAATCTATATAAATTATATATGGTGTTCAAAGATATTTCATATTAGGATTAAACATGTTTGGTTGGTCAGTTTTCCTTAAGGAACCTAATCCCACCTTGTTTATAATTACATTATTTTCACTTCTTTACAGTTGATATTCCAAAAAAATAATTTATTTTATAATAATGTAATGGATTAGTGTAGATAATGTTGGTAGAAACCTACTAAGTATATCTCACAACCTACTCAAGCTGCTATTTAGTACCCAGATAGACCTCATGTTTGTAGGTTAATGACAATGGATTGTGCTATGTGTTGTTGCGCTTATACATGGGATATTAGATGCAATTGATTGATATGGAGCTAAAAATGATCAAAGAGACATCCCTTTGGGATTTTTCTTTTCATTGTGTATTGTTACATGTTACCTATTGTATGTTTTTTGTTTTACATTATATTATGTTCATCCATGGTTATAAATTATTTTATTATTGTTCATTAGTTATTATTTAATCTTTTGTGGTTCTTCATTTAATTATCTTCCTAATATATTTTTCAATGATCAATAGGGTAAAATATCTCCAATTTACCATATTTATACCCTCTTATCTAGTATCCAAAGTTTGGTGTATGGAGAGGTGTGTTTGTGGACCAATGGCCAATCATATTGGAAGAAAATTTTAATGGCTCCTGTTTTGGGGTGGTTTATAAATTTGTAATGCTTTAACCAAAAACCCAAGCTAGTTTGTCTCATGAGACATACTGATGCATCAAGGTTCTATAGAAGCCCTCACCTGTCACATACTAAGTCCACTGAATTACTCATATAAAAGGGTTGAAATATAATCAACAAAAACATTTCTATTTCCAAAATATAATACTAAATTATAAAAATTTCTTCATTTAATAAACATAGCCATAAAATATTAAGATTAATATAGAAATAGTATCAAAATAGTATATCCCCAATAAAGCTGATCATAAACCATCACTAAAAATAATAAGGATCAAATACTTAAATTTTTTTAACTTAGGATAAGTAAAATGAGGGTTATTGTCATTGATTAACAAAAATAACATAATAATTTCACTAAAACATTATTGAGGAAAATATCGTTTCTTCATTGAAAATAATTTCAAAAATCCAAAATGATCTATAATATTAAGAAAAAAATTTATTTAAAAATATCACTTTAATCATGTAATGGATGCTTCAAATTAATGAGTGTTAATTATACTGGGTAATTCTATACAGGTCGTGTATGATAAAACAATGATTCTTTTCAGGTTTTTGGTAAAAATTCCACAAATAAATTGTTTAGAAAATGATAGGAAGATTACTTTTAATGTTTTTTTGTAAAAATAAAATCATGAGTAAATATTTCTTTAATAAATATTTTTTTTATAAATTTTAAAATATTTTTTTTCATTTTTATAAAACATGGACATGGAAGAGAAAATTATTTTCGACCAAAAAGAGAAATAAAGTGGGATTGCCATAAAATAATTTTCTCAATAATTTTAATTACCAATTAGTGAAAATGGTTATGTTACTTAAAAATTTCTTAAATAAATATATAATAAGAAAATTCATTAGTTTATTAATAGATAGATTATAATATTTTATCATTTTAAATCTAATCGTAAACAATCCTAATAAACAATGAGACTGTAAAATGAACTACTACCACATTGGTTTCTTTTAAATCACAATCCACATGAGGAAATAACATATAATTGATCATTAAATACCATGATTTTAAAGGTATAAATTATATAAACTATAAAATGTGTAGAATATATCCCACATACATAAACTAAGTTGTGAATATGACATAGATATCATGGAAGTAAATGTGAGACAAGAAACCCATACCTAAGGCCTGATTTCCATTGTATGTGTGTGCACGTACTATATAACAAATTTAGATTTATTATAATTATATTAAAGAACACAAATCATGTAATTAATACCATATATTATTTAATTATATCATTTTTTGACCTTTATATTAGTAATTCTTTGTAAAAATCATTATTTTGGGTGACAATTACTTCATTTTTCATGTATGTTACAGTTTGGTAAATTCATTCATTTTAATATGATCATTATTTCAAAATATATTTAATTTTAACCATGATATTAATATTTTATATATGCATTATTTATATATATATTTATGTTAATCTATAAAACCTAGAGATAGAAATGAATTACACCATCCATGGAGATGTTAGGCCGCCCATATACCTAAACATTATTTCCATTTTTCTTGAAGAATGGAACAAAATGAAAATAAATACTAGTTCACATTTAAAAAATTATTAATATTCTATATATAAAATTTATTATAATTAAATTCATCCTTATTACAGTCAATTTAAAAATTAAATGAAAAATATTTCACCTCACAATGTTGAAAACATAGTCTAAACGTATGCACAAGAAATTGTTCTAAAAAAGAATTTAAATGTAAGAATTTATATGAAATATAATATTTATATAAGTGTTTTTAGTTCATTAATATCACTTATATTCATTAATCATAACCTTATTACATACCATGTAAAGTGAAATAGAAAAATGGATCACATCGCTTTGCGATGTGGTAGTTCGCTATATACACGAGCGACGTTATCATACCCCCCATGGAATAGAAATTGAGAAGGTATATATTATTTTAAAATTACAAATGTATAATTATGTAAAAATTATCATATAAAATTTTCTAAATACATCATTAAATTATACCTCAAAATATGGTGGTGGAAAGTGAATTACATCGATTCGTGAGGTGGTAGTCCTATATAAACATGATCGACAATTTCATTTCCCATTTGATGGAAGTGGAGATGGATATAGGTTTTTAAATTTACATAATAACATATCATAATACAGTTTATAATTTTTTATTATATTATCATAGTTTAATATGGTTTGAATGAGGTGGATGGAAAAATAAAAAATAGGCATGTTTAAGAATTTTACCTCTTCTTTAGAGAGACCATTATGTTTATACATAATAGAGGTGATTAATAATAAAAATAAGGAATATATGATGTGTATAGGGAAGCAAGTAATAAATATTTTAGGGAATTTTTTAAACTAAAGTGTTTTGGAAGTGTGAAGTGGGGAAGAGAGGGGTAGCCTTTTGTATGCGGGGGAGTGGACACACATGGAATTTATGAAAATATAAATAGTATCTAAAATTTTTCTCATTCCAAATCCTCAAAAAATGGTTCATTTGTTACCATTATATGTGATAAGTTTTAAATATGGCCATAAAATAGGGTTTATATATGTTTTAGGTCATTTTAACCACTATCATCTTACTTTAACCTCTAGTAAACCCATTTTTACATTAAACACAATAATTATTTTTTAGTATTTTTACTATTTTATAATCAAAAATTAAGTTGAAATTGTTAGATAATATTAATTTTTATTATTCCAAATATGGAATCGATTTTGTAAAATTCTATTCATGGAAAAGGGAGAAATGAATTTAAAATTAAATCTACATATGCATCGATAAAATGAGGTTTCCAAAGAAACATTTTAAAAATATAAAGTGTTTTTATACAAGAGTTCATTATTAAAATTTATTAAAATGAAATAAATTAGTAAAAATTTAATATTATTTAAATAATTTTTATTTTAAACCAATAAAAAATATTACTTAACAATTTGAATAATTTATTTCAAAACCTGTTTTCAATAAAATGGTATTTTCCCCATAATTCAAATAATTGATCTTTTTAAAAAATTCTAAAATATCCACTCCACTATAATTTTGAAATGTGGGTTTATAAAATAAAATTATTGTCTCAATTTTTTTAATAAAATTGGTAAAAAGTAATTTAAAATTTTTTGTGTAATGCATGAATAAACCAGATTTTTAAAAAAATACAATTTTTCTAAGAACATTTCAATTTCTTCTAAGAGGTACATATTTTATTTCTAATAAAAAACCAACTATTTAATTTATTTTATAAATATGTAAAATATATAATTATAATATTTTATTTATTCTTATTCATACCCACTAACATAAAAATTATTATTATTTTTTCAAATCTTAAAAAAAAAACTTAATAGAGTATCACATTACGTTAAAACCATATGTTGTGTGTATCGAAAGCTATCAAATAGATTGAATTTATTTTAAAATAAATATATCATAAAGTATCATGGTTCATTATTATCTTCTAATCTTATTTTTTTATTCCAAAAATGCTGTCAAATATGAAGGTCCTATTTTTAAATTTCAAGGCATTACACATATTAACTTCAAACATATTTTGTATTAGATTTATGAGCATTGAAAATTTTACTTTCTGTGTAATATATTTCCCATTGAATCATTTTTTTTATTATAAAATATCATAAATATTACAAATAAATAGGAAAAACATGTTACCTATACTCAAAATTATTACATATTAACATAATTTTATAGACATACCATGATTTCCTCTTTCAGACATAAACTTCTTAATAATTTCTTAACAAAATCATATGTATCTGCTAAACTACTTGAACTTATTTTACCTTTATCAAATTTTGAGTAATTACTATAGAATATATTATATATAAACCAATATTATTATATATACCATTAATTTTTGAAATTTTATTCTCAACTCTAAGAAGCATATTTTGTATTCACTAAATATCATATTTATAATATCCCTTTGTGAAATTTCAAATTTCTCAAAAAATTAAATATATATAGAAACTTCAAAATTTTCCATTTTAATTATCTAAAAAATATATTATCTAATAATTAAAATAAAAAATTATTACAATATTCACCTGATTAATTAAAATCATATCAATTCCTTCTAAATCACTATAAATTAGCACAAATAAACTCAAATACATTTATTTATTTATCAAGTCTGCTGAAACATCATCGGCATAAAAAGTGAAGTCTTTTGTAATATATAAAAATGAATACAAGTTTTTTCCAATGTCACTTCATTTCTTTTTTAGTTTATTATTCTTCATTATTTCATCAAATAGATATTCACCATAAAAAAAATTTAACTGCTTCATAATAAACTATGGGATGGTTTCTCTAACTTTTTCTATACTTTACTCCTTTTAATCAATGCTTCACATTCTTTGAAGCCAACACCAATAGTTTACTATAAAATAATGTATATTTTAGATATTTAATTCTTAAAATGAATTTATATATTCTATATAAACCATCATTATAACCATTATATTTTTGTATATCTACTACCTAAGATCTTTCCAGCCTGGTATACTAAGACAACAACATCAGTATTATTTTTCGACAAATAATGGGGTAGCCAATGAATATTATTTGGGACCTTCCTTTATAACCCATAAACATATATAACACCTTGATAATTTTATAAAAATATCTTTCTACTTAAATATAATTTCTTTAATATATTGTGTTATGCGAAAAACCAAGTTTTGACGAACCACAATATAAGATTAGAATTATTATTTAAACATGACTGTTACAACATAGATATTAAATTTGAAAGTAGGAATATTTTTTTTTTAAAATTACATATGAAGGGTTTAGATAATTCCAATATATGTATAAATTATTATATAATATGTAGTATTGTCTTTATATCTTTCAAAAATACTTTTTTATCAAAAAGGATTTGTATTACTGATCGTGAACAAATAATAAAAGAAATAGTTGAAAATTTTATAAATTTTATTTTTAAAAATTAACATAATTTTTTATCAACATTTTAAAATTATCCTAGTGTTAATTTTATAAGAATTTTATGAAAATAATAATTTCTAGTCAATAGTGAAAAATATTGATTTCAATAAAAAAATCCCTTTTATTTTAAATCATTTAAAAATTTACATGTTTTCTTTAAAAATGTTTGAAAATTAAAATTAGTTCATTTCTTTTATTATTAAACCAATTTAGGTCATTAGAATCACATTTATATCTAATTAAAATATTAAATCATTCTATATTTACATAAATTGTATCTAGAAAACCTATTTTGGATCACATCTATGGGTTTAAATTAAAAATAAAATTTTCAAAATCAATGAATTGAATTTGGAAAAATAGATTTCATATTTTAAATCACCATAATTAATATTATATAATAATTAATTTTCTTTCAAAATGAATAGTAAATTTGTTAAAAATTAATTACTGAGGACTTCGTTAGAATAAGTTTTCTGGATGGTAAAACTAAACAAATAAGGGTTAAAATGACCTAAAAATGTGTACAATTACTATATTTTTTATATTTAACCTTATATCATATTAGTTTCTAGAATTAATTTTTTTAACCTTTATTTAGGATTTAAATGTGGGTGCACCTTTTTTTTTTCAAAAATCTCTTATGTGTCCTCTACTCCACTTATAAAGGGTCACCCCATCTCCTCTCATGTTCATATTTGTAAAACCCTATTTATATCCTATTACCTACCCAAATATAATCATTAATTATATAAACACATACTATAATCGTTATATTTACTATTAGACCATTCTATTTATAAAACTAAAGAGGTTCTACTTAAAAGATGTAAAATTCTTACACTTGTGTTTTAGTTCTATTTGTTCTTAAACCTCAATAAAATATTCCAATAATATGAGGATATAATAAAAATACTATCTACCATATAATTTAATTTTATAATGTTAATGGAAAACCTGATATCTATCTCCAGTTCAATCAAATGAGAAACAAAATAGTCGATTGTGTGTGTGGTAGACTGCTTCCTCGTGAACCGATATAATTCATTTTCCATAAACACCTCTCATGAATGGAGGTAATTAAGTATTTAATTTTTAAATATAATTTTAAAAAAAATATTATAATTATTGAATTATTATATCATATGTAACTTCTTACTTTCCATTACATGGGTATATAATAACATTGCTAGTGTGTTTGGCTGATTACCATATCACGCAATGGTTTGATTTGTTTTTTCTTCCACTTTACATGGAAGTAATAAGGATATTTTTTTGAAAATATGTGATATATATGACATAAAAAACGAGTCTATAAAGGTGATATATAATTTAACTTCCTTTTTTTCCTTTCATCGAGAAAATTGTAACAATGCCCATGCGTGCGTACGACTTACTGTCTCTATGAACGGTGTAATTAATCTTTATCTATAACTTTTATGGATTACTATAAATATATATGAAATTAAAATATATTATATTTATTTAACATTTAAAATTCATAATATTATGAAACCATTATCAAATTTAATGTACTAAAAATACTAAATCAAAATGTACTTGAAAAACAAAGCAGTTATTACCCAAAACATGATTTTAACAAAGAATTATTAATAAATGGTTCATAAAAGGTCATAGTTAAATGATATTTGGTTATATATATATATATTTATGATTATAGAATATATTTATAATAAAACTATATTTTTTATACAATATTTCTGAATATATATTAAGGAATTCAAGATTTAATGGAAGGGATTTCTAGTCTCTTTTTTATTTATGGGAGATATATGCCATATTTAACAATCATTTGTAATGTATGGTGTATATACTACCCATTTGGAAGGTTATAACATCAATATTATTATTTTTCATGAAATTTAATGTTTCATTTTATTATTATTCTTTAATGGGTCTGTAGATTCAATATTTTCTAAAGTGGTAAGGTATTTATGTCCCAATTTTATTTCTATGGGACACATGAATTATACAAAACTTGTTTATTTTTTATAGTGTATATACTACCTAGGAATTAATTTTTGATTATAAAAATGAAAACTGTGTTATATAATTAACCATATAAGTTTAGATCTTTCTTGGGGAATATGATCTAAATATACCAAAGTGGTAAGTGTTTGATGTTACATTGTAATTGTTTATCAGGATTGATTATGATTTTTATTTATATTATGAAATATTTTGATCTATCTATAAAAAAATTCATTAAATTTCCAAAACACTATTTATTTCATGAAATAAATGTTTTGATTTCATCTTCCTCTCCTTATGTACCCAAGATTCCATAGTAATTTTTTGTAATAAAAACTGAAATTATTTCTCTATTCAATCAAAAACCTTTTTTATTCCATGTCCATGTTTTATAAAAATCTTTTAAATAATTAATTTATAACTATAAAATGATTGTCTGAATTTTTTTTACACACATATAATTTTTTTTAAAATATTGTAAAGGATCATTCTTGTAATTTTCCAAAAAATCCCATTTTGGAATTTTATTGAATATATGATTGAAATCATCATTTTTACATGTATGTCATGAATAATATTTCCTACTATCATGAACATTATTTTCATTGAATATTAATTTATATGTTTTATATTTTATTTAAAAAATGGATTTCCATAATATTTTATGAATTTATAGTTTTAAAATTTATATTTTTAAGGAAATGTATTTTTCCTTATAAAATGTTCTATGTTATATTTCACAGTCATTTTACACCTATGAATACACCATTTAATGTCACTTAATATTTTCCTGGGATACAATCCTTGGGTACCATCCTATTTATTTATCTATATGAATTATATTTATGATAATATTTTTTTTTGAAAACCATTCCTTTTATATGGGTTATTAAATGGTAAAATGTTTATAAAAATTATTTCTTTTCCTTGATTTATTCTATGATGAAATTTTTATGAAAAAAATTATTTTAATGGTTTATGATATGATAAATGTTTTATGATCATGTGAAGAAATAGGTTTGATTTTCATTATATGATGGGTGAGACCTATGTCTCCATCTAATGAATTAGTTAATGATTGATATCAAATGAGATTAACATGACTTGATTAGGGAGTGAACTGAGTTAAGTTAGGGAATTTTTATAATATGAATGTTGTGGGAGTTAACCTTCCATACTTTGATGGTTTGGGGAGTGAACCAATTCTACTATTGTAGCCATGGAATTAAGCCATGGTTATTAAAGAAATGAAATTCTAAGCTTATGTGCATGAAAAAAATCTATATTGTAATACAATGTATTTATCTCAGGGATTATTTTAATTGATTCCATTATGATTCATTTATTATTAACTTCTATGTTTTATTCCATGACTCAAATTATCATCTATGATATGCAGGGTATGGTTTTCAAATTTCATCTCCTCTTCCCATGACCTTATTCTCATGTTTTACTTATATGATCATTGATATCTCCCTTTCTTACTATTAATGAGAATTTGAGGCCACCCTTTCTTAGATTTCAATTCCATCTTTTTTGAAGAATGGTATTATGTATGATATTTTTAGGAAGGGTTCTAATTATGAAGAACTTAGAGGGAGATGACATGTTTCACTTACGAACTAGTTGTTTATGAATCCATATTTCCAAAGGTACTACCCTAAAATTATTATATTTTGGATCATTAAGTTATTTAATTAATAGTCATACATTAATATGAAATATTTATATATGAAATGTATGGTTCATTGTAATTGTTTTAAAATTAACGTTTAGTTAAATATATGGAAACTAGGATGAGAAAAATTTAGTCATAACCATAAGGATAAGTCTAATATGGTAAAATATCCTTGAATTTGACTAAAGTATTGATCAAGTGATTTCTAATAAATTAAATTCATGTATGGATACTACAAGTGGATGTGTATCTAGAAAAATTATACCCGAGGGTAATAACAATGAAAAGGGTGCATTGAGCTAGATTTGATTGTCACTTGGTGAATAAAAATAGGAAATGATACAGACCTTGTTTAAAACTCCTAGGGTATATGTTTTGGGAATTCATATACATTTTATGAACCATCATGAATGGTTTTAATAACGAACATTAACGACCTAGGTTATGCCTGTGATTTCATAGATTGAAAATAGGATTCCATGATTTAGATATTATATAATTTATTTTTCATGCTTATTTGGTTCCCCCCTATGGTAATTTTTTCTTAAATAATGATTTTTGGTCTTAGTTAATAGATGTAACCTAAAGGAACCATGTTAATAAAAAGTGTGATGTAAAATTAAATTATTTTCCTCCTGATCAACAAAAAATCATGGGAGTTGGAATGAAAAATCTAATTGAAATTCCTAAAAAACTTTATTAATCTATGATCCATGCTGAAATACAAATGATAAAATGAGGGAACAAACTTCTATTGAGTGTTTTATAAGGAAATATCCACCATTTTAGTGTTTTTACTAATAGACATGTTGAGAAATGGATCAATAATATGGAAATTATATTTTCTATTAAATATTATTTAGAGGAATTTTTTTTGCATCTATTATTTAGAAGGTGGATATAATAAATTGAAGACTCTGATCATGAATAAGAGTTACCAAGATTAAATTGAATTCATGGAATATGAAGAGTTTATGAACATATTTTTTCAATAAGTATATTTCTTTTATTCTTTATAAATGAATATATATGGAATTAATTATGTTAAAATAGATGGATGATGAATCCATTGGCACCTATGAATTTTTTTAAATGACCTTTGAGGTATGATTCTATTATTATCATCTCACCTTAAATTATGGTTGATCAATTATTTAGTGGATTAAAACCATGTATCTGAAGGGAATTATCTGTAAGTGACAATAGTAGCTATGAAGAAATCATTCGATGCACTATCTTGGTAGAAAAAGATATTGAAGTTTCTTATAAATCTCATACTTTTGATAATAAATTAATGAGGAAAATAAAAGAAAAATATAAAAACAATTGATATTAGAAGATTACATTTCCATTATTCTCAATGTGTGGAAGGAAAGATGAAAAAAATTATCATAAAAGGAATGGTAAATTTTTTACGTATATGAAGGATGGCCATCCAGATTTTGATTTCTAATGTGATGGTAAAAAGTTTTATAGTTATGTGAATAAAGAAAAAAATCAATAGAATACACCAACCACACTCCAATGTTTCAAATGGAAGGAGTATGGTAATTATTCCAACCAGTTTCCAAATTTGAAGGTTATTGATGAAATTTGATGCCAACAACCTCATAAGCTGAGAGATAAGTGGAAATCTCAAGAGATTACTATTTCAAATGAGGGATAAGATAATGACATGGTGAAAGGTACATTTAACATCCGCTCTAGAACAAAAAATGTCCTATTTTACCCCATATCTATCCATATTTTATATCCAAATATTTTTATATTGGTATCATAGTACCACCACCATGATTATATGTTCAATTAGTAGTGAAAACCACTAATGGTATGTTGATCAAATATCATGTATATTTTTGTTATATAGTTTAATTTTGTGGGAATAAACATCCTATAAATCTAGTTAATCTTACAATTGTTAAATATAATATTATCTTATGCATGGATTGGATTACTCGATATAAATATCATTAAATTTACCATGGAAAGGAAGTTATGTTTGATATTCCAAAAAAACCCATGTTCATATTTTAGTGTGATGATAATTGTGAGCACCTGATGGAGATAAATCCATTTAATGGGCCATTATTTCTATTCAAAAGTGGTTATTATTTGATATGGTTAGAGATAAACCTGACATCAATGATATAACTACTATACATAAATCAATTTTTGTATTTTGGGATGTGTTTCCTAGTATTAAAGAAAATTATGATACTCATATTTAAATAGGACTTATACACGGTGCTTCACCTATTTCATAGAATCCATACAGATTGGCCCTAATTGAGTTGTAGAAATTGAAGAGGCTAATCTGGGAGGATCTTGAAAAAGGATTCATTTAGCCAAGTGTGTTTCAATTGGGTGCACTAGTTTTTTTGTTACAGATCTTGATGGATCAATGCGACTCTCTAATGATTATTGAGAACAAAACTTGATTAACATTAAGAAAAATAATTCCTTACCACATATTGATTGCATTTTTTATCAACTTCATGGATAAAAAAACAATCCCTATATTGGAATTCATTATAGATATCATTATTTTGGGGTCAATAATGATGATATACCCAATACCACATTCCATACGAGGAATGAACACTATAAGTACATAGTAATTAAAATTTTCCTTACTAATGCACCTTTTATCTTTATGGATTTAAATAATATAGTCTTTAGAGATAACCTTAATCAGTTTTGGTTGTATTTATAAGTAATATTCATATATATTTATATGGAAAATAATAACATGAATATCACTTTATTACTTTGATGATAACACTAATGAAGGATAAAATATAGTTAAAATTTAAAAATTGTGAATTTTGGATTCAGAAGGTTTCTTTTTTGTGTCATATTATATCAATATAGCATTTTTAGTGGATCCATTGAAGGTAGAGCCTATTTAATGTTGGACTTGACCGACATTTGAGATTGAGATATGGATTTATCTTAGTTTGGGTAGATATTATCGACCGTTTGTAGATAATGTCTCAATATATTATCTTATATTTTCCATATTAACTTGTAAGGGTGTCAATTTCTTATGGATGAATGAATGTAAAGAAAATTTCAAGGAAATAAATAGAATATTAGTCTGTGATACATTTCTTATATTACCCTTCAATGGAGAAGTGTTTTTAATCTAAAGTGAGGCATTCATGAGGGGATTCAGATGTGTTCCCACAAACAAATAAATGGTCATAACTTTTTCCTCATGAAAATTTGAGTTCCATGAGAAAAATTACCCAACCCAGGATTCGGAGTTAGCTACAGCAATTTTTTCATTAAATATAATGAGATATTATCATTATAGAGAAAAGTTTGTTGTTATTCCTATTATAAAATATTAAATTATATATTCACCTGATTTTTTTAATATATGCTAGAGAAGATGGTTGGACTAATTGATGATTTCGACTACTAAATACATTAACACCTTGGAAAAGAGAACAAGGTGGTTGATGATTTTTATCGATAGGATCATAATATCTTATCAAGGATGATGATTCAAAATTATCCAATATTTATGAATTTCTAATTAATGTATCATGAAATATTTATGTAAGGGTATAAATCATATATTTCTCAAATAATCGACAACCATATATTGATGTTAGGATAAAAGATGCATAGAAGGATGGTATGAAGTTGCATGTGATAGTGAAAAATGTTCCTAATTTTAAATATGACTATGATGGAATGATAAAGTTTATAAACCTGATATATTTTTGATCCATATTATATTTGAAGAAAGAGATATTAGAGGAATCTCATAGTTATTCATTCTAAATTCATCAAAGAGTTGAAAATATGTAAATAGAACTGAAAATATATTTTAGCTGGGATACCATAAAGGGAGTTGTTGTAGAGCTTAAATTATATTTCTTGTTATGTGAAAAATTTAAGTATTAGATACAAAAGTATAAGGGGATGTTATAACCGTTAAAAAAACTATAATGAAAAAAACCATCACCATGTATTTTGTTATTAGACTCACCAAAACATCTAAGAAAACAAAAAAATATGATTTTTTTGATATCTATAAAAATTCACCACACTTTATCAATTAATAATTATATATAGACCACATTCTTAGAATATATATTATGGAGGTTTTATGGGTTTATGGAATACTATATTCAATTGAATTTGATCAGTATCTAAGGTTTACCTCATTATTCTTGAAAATTCATCAAAAAGATCTTGATATGAAGTAGATTTTCAACACCGTTTATCATTATAAGATAGATATCTAGTCTGAGATAACCATTGAAACCCTATATTATATTCTTAGATCCTGTGATATCTATTTCAAAGGTGTTTGGGATAAACACCATCCTCTAGTTTAGTTTTCATACAAAAGTAGCCTTTTCTCAATAGTTCATTTGGATCCTTATTAATCCCTATATAGAAGGAAGTGTATAAATACAATATACGAGGATGAATTTGTAAATTAAAACTATTTAGACCATACCTATTGGATAGAATGGAATTTAAGGGTAGAGCCATTAAGAAACACCTAAGGGAATCACAAAGGTGATAGAAATGTTATGATGATAATCATTGATGTGATTTTGAATTTGATGTTCTTGATAATGTGATTCCATGAATTTTTATTCAGAAGAAGGTTATGTGTTTTTTACATTATTAAAAATAATCCTTATTTATATATTTATCATTTATGTTCTTGATTTTATCACAGACAGAGAATTTTGCATAGTTCTTCTTCCAAAACACTCCCATGTTTACAATGTGTCTATGTATCACTCCTGAGGAAGTGCATACATGATCCATCAAAGGTACTGAACTCAGAGGTTGTACCTCTAGAATATGATATTTTCTATAAAGATAAAATGGGGTAGATTTTGGTTCATACAAAGAAGGTGTTGTGAAGAAAGATCACTCAGATGGTCAAATTTTTGTGGCATAACTACCATTTTTAAGAATCAATTTGGGAATAAAAGGATTTGATGAGGTAAAATTACCCATAGTTTTTTGTACTAAAGTGATATAATTTGGAGATAGAAATTCCTTTTAATGGGGGTAAGATATAACAACCCATGATTTTATGGAATATTTTTTTTCAAATTATTTTTTTTGATTTCGTGTATTCTATGGAACACCGATTTCAAAAGAACCATGATATACTATTAATATTATTATTTCAACATGACTAATATAACCAAGTAGTTAAAATTATCATTATCAATAATAATGAAAATATTTTTAAAATTAATTATTATGTTTTTATACAATGAAAATAAATGTATATATAAGTACTCAATTTTTAGTAATCTCTTTATATTCATCAAAAAATAATATTTTCTCAAAAAATGATTTGTTAATATTTTTTTGATTAAATAATAAAAATAATTTTTCCTAATCTTACCAAATTTATTTTAAAAAATTATCTTAATATTTTGACTCAACCTGTCAATTTTATCTCAGTGTTTAGTTCTTAGAATTTTATGAAAAGAATAATTTTTCAGTGAATAATAAAAAATATGGATTTCTATTATAACAGTCATTTTAATATAATGAATTTAAAAAGTTCCATATTTTTTGAAAACTTCTTAAAATTAGTTCAATAATTTTATTATTTGATCAATTTATTTAATTAGAATCATATTCATATTGAATTTTTATATTAAATCACTCTATAGTTATGAAACATTTCTCATTAGAAAACCACTTTTTCATCACATAAGTGGGTTTAATTTTAAAATAAAAATTTCCAATTATATGAATTAAATTTATAAAAACTAATTAAAAATTTAGAATCAGAATTATTAATAGTTTATAATAATATTAAATAATCTTTTCCCAAATTAATTCTAAAATAGTAGAAAAAAATTATTACCAAGTATATAGTTAAAACAGATTTACCAGAGGTTCAGTTAAAAAGATAATGGCTAAAATGAAATAATAATTTTACAATAATAATTTTATGAACATATTTCTACCATATATTATATTTTGTTTTATATTGGACCATTTTATATCATTTTTTCATGTCTAAATGTTGATACACATTTTTCTTTTCAAAAATACAATTTGTGTCGTCTCCCCCCTTATAAGAGGGCACCACTCTTCTCTCCTCTCAACACTTCTAAAACATTTTTTTTACAAAATACCTTCCAAAATATCAACATTAATTCAATTAAAACATACCATAGGCCTTATTTTAAATAGTTTACCCTTCTTCTAATTATTTAGGTATAATCCTAAAACAGTTCTCTAAATAATGGGTTAAATTTGTAAACTTGTGTTTTAGTTATATTTATTCTACCAAATACTTCAAATAATCTTAAAATATGATGATATAATAACAAAAGTATCAATAATTTATGGATATATTATTATGTTAATTTAATAACTTATATCCTTCCACTATTCAATAAAATGAGAAACGAAACTATCATTCATGTGTATGGAGGACTACCTCTATGTACACTAATGTAATTTGTTTTCTATCACCACCACTAACTGATTGAGGAAATTATTGATTAAATGTTTATTTATGATATTAATAAAAAATTATAACTCTATAATTTTAATATAGTATATACCTTATTACTTTCCATTCAATTGAAATATGATAATGTCGCTCAGGTGTATGGTGGACTACCACCTCACGATGCTAATTGATTCTTTTTTCATATATGATTTACATTAAAGTTAAGAAAAAATTAATTTAATTAAAATATATGAAATATATGAAATAAAAAATATTATTTAAAGGTGATATATTATTAAACTTCCTTTAATTTTTTCTATTTAGAAAATGGTAACATCATTCATGTGTACGTACGGCCTACTGTCTCCATGAACAATGTAATTAATTTTCAATCAATAAAATTTATGTATTACTATAAATAATTTTTTAATGAAGAGATATTATATCTATATAATTTTCAATATTATGGAGATGATTTAATAATTTGAAAATTAAATGGACCAAAAATACCAAATAAAAAAACACATAAAAAAATAGAATTGTTACCCAAATCTTCATTTTAACAAGAAATTGTTAATAAAAGGGTAAAAAAGGTCATTAATAACTCATATAAGTTATTATATATATTTATGGATTTTTTATAGATTATAAATAATCATATAATTATTATATATCAATTAATAATGTGTGTGATTAATGTCAAGGCTTAAGATAAGGGATTTATATTTTCCTTTACTTTCAGGGAGACATATGTCATATTCACCACTTTTTTCTTTTTTTTGTGGTATATATATTATCTATTTGAAATTTTATATCATGAATATACTTAATGTTTATTATATGTAACGTTTTATTTGATTATTATTCTTTAATTTGGATTATTATGCAAAATTTACCAAAGTGGTAATTGATTTTCCTCTCACTTTTATCTTTATGAGACACATTACTTATACACCAATTTTTTATTTTATATGGTGAATATACATCTCATGAATTTATTTTTTGGATTTCCAAACAAAAAATTATTTTATATTAATTTCCCTTTATGGTTATCTCTTCATGGGGTTAATGATTCAAAATTTACCAGAGTTACGTGTTCGATGCCACAATCACATTGTTTATGGTGATTACCTATGGTGATGCTTTAGATGATGAAATCAAAGAATCTATCTCTCAATAAATTCATAATTTTTTTACTCTACAGATATTTACTAAAAATAATCATTTTAATTTATTTTTCATATTTTTATATACTCAAGAGTGTAAAATAATGTTTAAAAAAAAACAAACTTTATTTCTATCCTCAGTTGAAAACACATTTTCTTTAATGTCCTTATTTTCTAAAAATGTTTTAGAGAAGGATTATAAAAATATAAATTGATTTTTTTATATAGGTTTTTACACATGTTTTACCGTTTTAATTTTTTTTGATTGGAATCCTCATTTCGCTTCCCAAACAAGGATCTTTAGACTTTTTATAGAAAATGTGAAATGAATATTTGTTTTAGCATGTATGGAATGAATGGTATTTCTAGACATCATAACCTTTATTTACATTCAAGATTAATTTCTAATTTTTCAAGTTTATTTTGAAAAAAAATTATTTCAAAAATATTTTATGAATTTTTAGTTTTAAGGTGGTGATTTTTAAAGAATTATTATTTTCCTTTAAAAATGATCTTACAGATCTTTGAAAATTATTTTGTATAAAATAAGACATTATTTGATGTTACATAATATTTATTGGTGATATGATGCAGATTTACCATCCTAATTCTTTCGCTCGATGTTGGATGTTTATGATGGAAAGATGTGTTGGAAAATTGTTCCTTTTCTATAGGTTATTCTATGATGAAATGTTTTTGAAATGTATAAATTTTACAGTGTTTATTCTATGATGAAATAATGAAATTTTTACAAAACTCACTTATTTTCATAAGTTCTAATATGATGAATGTTTTCTGATCTTGTGGAGTGCATATTTATTATATTCATTATGTGATTAGTGTTAACTTTATCTCTCTATAAATGATTGGGTAATGATTGATATCGCATGAGATAAATAGGACTCGAATAGGGAGTAAACATATTTTAGTAAGGTATTTTTTCTACTATGATATACATGGAAATTAACCTTGACTACTACAATGATTTTTTTGGGTGAACCTATACTAGTATGATATCCTTGGTAGTAATAATTGACCACTATGTAAATAATATTTCATACTTATGTGTATTCCACAAATATATGTCTTATGAAAATTTATTGCTCTCATGTCCCATGTTCTTATATTCCATTATGAATCATGTATAATAAACTACAAATATTTATTCCATGACTCAATATAATGATCTATAATATGAAGAGTATGTTTTCAAATGTTATTCTCACCTTCTCATATGTTTATGCTCATGTTATTCTTATGTGATAACTGATGTCTCCCTTTTTACCCTTATTAAGCATTTAATCTCACCCTTTCTTATGTTTCAATTCCATAGGTTATTAAGAAAGTTATTATGTTGAATATGTCTAAGAAGGGTGATTTCTAGGAATAAAAAATAGGTAGATGATGAAGTTCAATTATAAAATAGTTGTTTATATATCCATGTTTCCAAAATCACATGACCTATATGATTATGATTCAGATTGTTATTTTATGTAAATGATATTCATCAATTAAGATATAATATTTATGTATGAAAAGTATGAGTTTTTAGACCATAAAAAATATTATCATGGTATTTGAAAATAATGAAATCAAAAAAATCATTTTGTTTCATTAATGAGTGGTATAATCCCTATTAAAGGGTATGATCCTATAAGTGTCAAATGTCGTGACACTGTCCAGTTACTTTCAATATGTATTATAGGACCATCTTTCACAAATTCAGTAAAACCAAAAAATAAAATAGTAATATCTTTATGGATAACTGGATGGAGATTGTGAATGATTATATTTTTCCATATATAATAATTATATCTAGAAAAAAGTATGTATTTTTTTTACCGTTGATGGAATAATGGATCTTAATAAAATATTTTTCCAATAAAGGTTCTTTAAGAGGATTTTTATATTTCTATAATATAAATTAATGTGATAAGGTGATTAGATAAATAATAATAATAAGGTGTGGTGAATTAGTATTATAAAATTTTAATAATTTCTTTTATAAATAATTATATTTAAATGTTTAAAGATGAGATAACCCAAATGATTTAAAATACGACTCATTATTATTATGAATAAAAACATATACATAAGGCACCTAATATTTTTATAATTTTCTCTGTTATATTGGGTTAAGAAATATTTATTATGTTCCTGATAATTCTGAGACACTGGTATACTACTAATATCATAAAGTTATTACAATGGGGATTGGTATCATTAGTAACAGAAATGGTTCTTTTATAATATAAAGATCTATAAATTGTTTTTTATACTATATAACCATTGCTTACAATGTTTTATAAACCAAAAAATAGATGATATTCAATGAACATTAAAATTTGTTAGAAAAAGTAAAGATATATTCTTTTAATCCATTTGAATATCTAGAATTATTTCAAGATCCCGCCTATTATATGAAAGTTAACTTCAATATTGTTCATAAATCTTTAGTTAATCAAAATACATCCAAAGTCATTTATAAAATCAAATCACACATTTCATTTGAATCATTTTAATATTCAATAGACTCTAAATTGATCACATATATCATTTCCATTTTTAAATGTTGAATAATTCCATGATCTATTATCTTTAAATCCTCATTTAACACGAATGATATACTAATTTAACAAATAATGAAACAAAAGTAGTGATCCAAAAATATTGAAAAATTCAAATCATTTAATTTGTTTTGAAACTTTTTCAAGATATCTGATCCATTCCGTTATTGATTTTTCTCATTTTAATTCCATCGAAGTTAATCTAAAATTTCAAAGAGGATACCAACGATTTAAGAAAATATTTATCCTATTAACTGGTTTTATCTTATTTGATAGAAAAATTATCTTACATAGTGTAACATCCTAGGTAAATAAAGAACATGAAAATTTTCATATTTGTTAATAATTTTGAATTAAATATTAATTTTACTTTATAGGGGATGCTATGTTCGATGGCGTACCCGATATGCATCAAGGTGTTTCTTTGAAATCTTACATTACACACTAATAATATAATATTATTATTTTAAATGGTAGTTAATGACTAGCCGTTATATTGGCGGGAATGAATAGAACTAATTAAAATATGATTTTACATGTTTTTTTTGAATATTTTTAAATTTATCCAATAAATGTTAGAGGCTTAAAATAAGTAAAGAATTCGATTTTAAGCATAAATACTCTAATATTCACTAAAAGACTAATTTACTGCCTTTTAATGGAGAACCCTCTTTAAATCTAGTTTTTTTCACTTTCATGTGTTCTATTTGACAAAATAAAATTCTTATTTAGAATCGGGACACCTAAATTTACTTTGGATGAAATTTTGGTATTTTTTTAATAATGTTCATTTTTTAATGAATAGTAAAAAATACTGTATTTTAATTTAAAAGTGCCTTTTAGTCTAATTTATTTATATGGTTATATTATATTTTTAATTGGTTATAAAGTTTAATTAGAATATATTTTTACCATTTAATCCAGTATTGGAAATTGGAATTAATTTCACTTTGAAATTGGACATAAACAAGTGTCAATCTTTTGATAGTTATTATTTCTTAAAAACACGCTTTTTGTTTTGACAGCGGGAATAAATTTTAAATTAATTTCCAATACTTCTGTGTTATGAAATTTGAAAAATGGATTCCATATTTGGAATCAGTATTTCCAAATTGTGTAAATAGGTAACTTTTATTTTTAGACATTTTAAATATTTACTTTAGTAAATATTTTATTTACCATGATTAAAGAGAAAATATAATAAATAAGGGTAAAATATAATATTATAATAATATTAAATTACCCTAATATGTGTCTTAATCCAATTGGATGATACATATCCAACCATGGGAATCCTTGGGTCGAATTTGGGACCCTATTGAGCCACATGAGGGTAAAAATGACACTTTATATTAATTAATTTAAAGTAAAGATAAAAATGGCACAAACAAATGTCTTTTAGTAAATAAATTTTTACATGGGGTTATATAAGTTATCTTTCTGACTATAAATATTTTTTGGAAAGCTAAAAATATTTTGTACATCAGGTTTTTTTTAATAATTTTTATACATCAAATAAATTAAATTATTTATGACACAATAATGATGCAATATTTATCTCATTAATAAATGATTTAAATAAATAAGATTATAAATATTAAATAAATATCCAAAACCTGTAAAATTATTATTGGATGATTTTATTTTTGACCATGATTCATCCTAAATTCGATGTTAACAATTATTTTACCTTTTGAAACTGAATATGTGGTTATAATAAAATAATTGTTTCAAACTTTCCTAAAGATCCCCTCCTCTCCCTTATAAATATTCCTCACTTCTATCCAATTCCTCACACCTCTCAAGCCTTTTGTCTCATCCAAACTCTGCCTAGTTAATCTTCCTACATCCCTATCCTCCTCCTAGAAGACTTACCTTAGGCCTAAGGCACATCAAGAAGTCCTTTTGGTTAAACCAAAGGGAGTTACCCAAATTAAAGGTAAGCATTTCTCTTAAATTATTTTCTTTTATTTTACTTATCCAACCCCTAAAATATTTTTATTCCTTTATTTTATAACAAAAACAGTATCTTAAATATACTAGGATGTTGTTTTTAGAAGTATTTTGACTACACTTACACACACCTCCATCTAATGGGTGAAGAACATACTGTTTTTGTGAATGACAAACTAACGCCTCACAAAGTGATGATTGTTCAATTATCTCCTACTGCCTCTTATGGTGGCCATTAAGATGGAACTGTATTTATATATGATATATATTATTTTTTATATATTCTTCTATAATTTTTATTTACAAACATACCTTTATTCTTTCCAATATGTGTAAACATGATAATTTCATTTGAGAAAGTGCGGACTACCGCCCCCTCAAGATGATATGATTCATTCCTAACATACATGGAATATATAAAGATGGAGTTAATGAAATTATGTAACATATATATCATATTATATTATAATGTAATTATAATATACCTATGTATCATTATGTTTTCATTCTATTAAATATTAAATAAAAATTAAAGTAGCGTTCATGCGTACGTACGACTTACCATCTCCATAAACGGTGTATTTAATTTATTATCTCCAAATGTTATATAATATTACACACAAACACACTGGATATATATGATATCTAAATCATTAATATAATCTTGGGGATAATGTAGTTTTGACCACATGGACAGATTGTAATTATAACAAGTTCATTTTTAACTCAAATTCCGAACATCGACAAAATGTTCGATATGAACTCAAATAAATAACTAACAGTTATTGCGAGGTAATAAGTTATATAAAAGTAATAAAAACATTAAAAAGGTTATTAATCAAGTGGAAATTAACTTAAGTTTATTATTCAGGAAGAATAAGGAACAAACAAGTCAATTTGGACACAAGGTAAGTGATTTCTTATCTTACTTTTAATTCCGTGAGATTTCCATTATTCACCACTTATTTATTTCATGCGGTGTATTTTGTACTGAAATTTGATATATATTATCATGATTCTATTTATATTCATATTATTTTGTGATTCATTTGGTAGTTATTAACTTTTTTTCATACGACTCGATTGATTACAACGTGGTAGGGTTTTTTTCATCTCACTTTTTATACCCGTGAGATTCATGTTATATTAGCCACTATTTCCTTTTGTATGGTGGATGTACTGCCCATGATTGTATTCTTTGTGTAATATAATTTAATTTATGGGTATTTACATATTCATTGTGTGATATGTCTTTCATGGGGTGTATGTTTTGTAAGTTACCAAATCGGTAAGGGAACCTTTCACCCTTCTCTTTTTAAGACTTCTTTTTGTCATGTCTTTTAATTTACATATTATTATGTTGGGATATTTTCTTCTAGATCCTTATTGATGTAAATTTTATAACCAAGTGATGAGATATAATTTTCTCTCTCATAAAATTATTTTGTTAATTTTAAAGTGACGCCATTAGGCTGTCGAATTTCTATAAGAAAACTTTTTAACCCAATTTAAATTTTTGGGTTAAACATATACTTCTTGATTATGTTGTGCTATGAATATATGTGAATATCCTCTTATTGTTTTACAATTAATATGCACTTATATTGGGTGTATTTATATTTTTCACACATAATTATGTAATTGATTTATCCCTAATCTAAGGATACCTTCTTTATAAGGGATTTCGTCTCAATTTACATTTCCATTGAGACTTCATTGTTTATATGCACTAATTCACTCTTATATGGTGTATATACTGTCCTTTGGAATATTATATCATGAATACCTTTATTCTCATGATATTATTAAGTTTTTATTAAATGTTATTCCTCAATTATTTGTATTATAGGATCCCTCATTTTGTTAAAAACTCTTTAACTAAAATATCATTTTAAATGTTTTAAAGGTTTATTCTTCTAAATCATTCACATTAATGTCCATGTTTTAAAAATGGTTTTAAGGATTTATTAATATGGACATGAATGTTTTTGAAATTAAAATTTCTTTCAAAAGCTTCAAATTGGTATGGGATACTTTGATTCAAAAATCTATTTATTTAATATTTAAAATTGTTTTGAAAATGATTTGATAAAAGCTTTGATTTTTTCAATATTTTGAAATGATATATTATGATTGCAATGTGAAAATGTTATATTTTAATTATGTTTGTTTTATGGGTTATGAATATGTTATGTTTATTGTAAATTGTTTACGTATATGGGTGGTTCTGTGATAAACCTAGGGCGGGTGAGCCCGAGATAGCTCTCCAATGCATTGGGTAACGTGACAGAGGTAAACACGAATGTTTCTCCTAAGAGATTTAGGGAATATAATGTGATGGGTATTACAAATGTAACTCCCTATGTATCTGTGATATCTATAATTTAAGTTTGATATAGATTCCACAAGTTACCTTTATGATTTATGATTTCTGTGTGTTATTCATAAATCTTATGATTTCATGAGGTATGTTATGATTGAAAAGTATGGTTTTGTTTTTTTGTATTTATTGATGGGATAATGTTTTAATTCCTTATTTTATATCCCTTACTAAGATTTTTATACTCATCCCAAGTTTTTGAAATGTTTTCTACAGGACTTAAATATGAATAAGGGTTAAGGATGAGATCAAGGAAAAGTCATGCTGTCTAAAACATGGAGCTAGACATGAATATTTTTTTCAAGAGTTTTTATTTTATGAAAAACATGGATACTGAGTAGAATTTTATACATGTAATATTCATGTTGTTATGTAAATGTTATGACCTAATTCTCTAAAACACTAAACCTAAAAAGATCCTCAATGTATATTATCCATTTAATTCAAGATTATGTAATGTTTAAGGATGGGTACTTATACATAGAATTTTAAAAGAATTTATTATTATTATTGGACTTTTGATACTCATAAAATCATGTGTCATGATCTCTATAAATCATCATGATATTTAATGAAATACATTTAAAGTAGAACTGTTAAATTTAATAATACATATCCCTTAAAAAACATGAATAATATTATATGAAATTCATAAGGATATTATGTATCTATTAAGACTTCACCTTACTCTTAAATACCATAAAAATAATCCTAAAAAATCCACAATACATTGGATTTATTATTAAATATTACAAAATTTACCTCTTATGGAAATAATATTACAATTACATATCAATTTAAACATATATTTATTTTTTTATCCTATTTATTTTAAAAAATAATCTCTAATTATATTATACATATCCCATGAAAAATACAAGTAGCTATTACATAACTTACTAGTTTTTCATATATTTTATTCAATCAACTCAGAATGGAAACCTCTATTATTGATGGCCTTGAACCATCATCTATAACAAAATCCAACGACACAATTTAAAGTAAAAAAAGTATTAACTTCATTAAATTGAATCTAAAATGGTATCATTAAATTAATTAATAATACTTCTATAATTTCATGAGTTTTTCAAATATGATGATGTATGTTTCCTAAAAAACTGACTATTAATTTATCTTATTCTGTAGCATGGAGTTATAAGACTATACTGATTTTTATAAAGTAATTATCATTTTAATCAATAAAAAGAACAAAAATATATGTTTCAAAATGTGTTATTCCATAATAACTAGAAACTAGTTTTCCATTATTCTTTATCTGATGGTGAATTGACCTAATGATGATGGATATAGATTTTATAGCATTGATGATTTTTTAGGGGAGAAAATTTATATAAAGGAATCTAAATAAAAAAACATATACCATAAACCATTTTATTTTTATATATGAATTGGATTGTATAATCTGTCTAAAGAGTTCTATAAATTTAATATTTGGATGATAAAGGCATCAAACCATTACTTCATATAGATCCCATAATAGAAATCACCGAGAATTGTCATCTTATGGTGTCTATAGATTTACTTAATCTATCAATGCTTGGGAGGATCTCCCTTGTTAGAATAATTTTATAAAACAATATATAATGGTAAGAGAGAAATATAGAAAAATAATAATCAATTTTGTAGGAATTATGATTTCTGAACACATCCAAAAAATGACATTATAATTATTTTCAGTTATATAGGACAAATAAATCAAATATATTGGACACAAATTTATGAGAGATTTCACAAAATATTCTAAAATTATTTATCTCTTTGATAAAATCATTATGATTCTACATTAATTAATTTATCATTTACATAAATATTCATAACATTTTTTGTCCTAATATAAAATTTCATATAGTGAATAAAATGGTATGATTGTAATTTAATAATAATTAGATTTAATCTAAAAAATTATCATTCAAAAGTTAGTGACATAAATGAAACCACAATGTTGTGATTCTAACCATGTCCTGGTATGTCCTTTAATGAATATATCGATCACTCTTCTCACTCCATTACAAGAATTTTTTATATTAAACCCATAGAAAATGGTAATTAGTGATATAGATTTAACTCCCAGTTTTTAAATTCATTTTTTCTTAATTAATTATCCTATTGTCATTTCATTTTTTAATATAAAAAAACATAATTAATAATTATATATGATATAAATATTAAAATTTATAGTATATTTCTTATTTATAATTTAGTATATATATAGTCTCTCTCTCTTTATTTACACACCCTCTTAATGGTCAATTTTACTTTCTATAAAGGTTTTTTCAATTCATTATTTTTGACCTCCATAAAAAATAGTTATTATATATTATAATATAATATTATATGGGTGTTGGTAAATAATAATGTATGTATATATACATATATTCACAAAAATATTTATGTCTTTTTAGGAAATGTAACCAATGGAAAAATTATAACGATAAAAAATGCAACATTGAAATAAAAATGGAATAATTTAAACAAGCATATAGTTCAAACCCTATATCATTATAAAAATATGATATTTAATTTATAATGGAAATAAATCCTAAAAATAAAAAAATTAAATACATATATAATAATTTTTTGTAATAAGCACATTTTTTATACATGTGATGTATGTTTGGAAGATCAAAATGAAACCTAAGGTGAGAGGATTTGTATTTCAGCATAAACTCTTAGAAATATTCTCTATTATTTATATTAATGTGATATATGTGTTTTATAATGAGATATAGTTATTTAGTCTTACTTTTGAATCTTTGAAATTATATTTTCTTTTCATATTCTATAGTCGATTTAATGTTTCTTTATTTTTTATCAAATTAGCTAGGGGATTATCTATTGATCATACTATATATGATTTAATTACCTCATTTAATCATTTTTTTGGTATTTTTTACCCCATATCTCATATTCATTGTTATATTTAAATTTTTAGGTTTTTATAAGTATATTCTACAAGATATAAATCATTTATGCATATTTTATTACTATTGATTCTTATAAGGGTTTTTTTATAAATTCTAATACATTTCAGACTCAAATTTTTTGATTTCCCTCATTCAAATTTTAAGTCCCATATTTTATCTAATAAATATTTATTTATATGTTCTAATTTACTTAATATATTAAATAAATTTAGTTATTCAATTTTTTGAAAATGAAAAAAAAATTAATTATTATCTATTCACCTTGAAACACTTATTTTTTAACTATCTTCTTAAATAATCATTGTATAATATTTAGTATATAATTTCACATATAACAGTCAAATTACCCTTTATAGGGGTTTATATTATTTTATCACATTTCTTATATGTATTACTTATACTTTTATATTTTATGATATTTATAGAAGAAATAATTGAATTTACACTCCTATCTCATTATTATTTCTATATTTTTGTTTTCTTATCTCAGTGATAGTATATATCCTCTATAGGATTCCAAATTAATATGTCTCTATATTTAATTTATTTTAATAATAAATTAGTTTTTATCATGGTTAGTTACCCCAAATTACATTGATTATATAAAATTTCATGATATGATTTCATTTACGCGTTTATTATGAAATCCTTTTCCATTTCATCACGTGTTTCCCATGTTGTGTTTACTGTTTTATGTATGATTAATTTATCATTTCTTTTATTTTTAGAACAATTTATTTTAATCAACTTATTTTTTTTTATTTGGTCTTAAAATTATTTATCCCTCAAATGCATTTCATAATTCATTATATCACATGAATTCATTAGTTATGGTCACTATATGAATAGTTTTATCCATTTAATTATGAATGAATATGATATAGTTAATTTTTTTTACATTTTTATTCATGATAAATATGAAGTCAGTTTTTATAAATATTATATTATGTCATAGAAGTAACCCATGAGTTATATTTATAATTTTAATCACTTTTCATGTTCCCTTTATTCTTAGTTCTATAGCTATACCTTATGTCTCTCTTATGATCCTATTTTTTTTACTAAATAACCACATAGTAATCTATAAACCTATTAAATGTTACCCTATAATGACTTATGCCTATCCAATGTTATGATCTCAATAAATAATTACTATTTTATTAGTTTCTCACATTGATTATGATTCCCTCATTTCTATTTCTTTCCAATTATTGTGCGTTTTTCCTCACCATATTGTTTTATGTATATCCCAAGAAGATTAAATATTTTAATAAGGACTCAATAAGCATATAATATTTTAGTATTGAAGAAGTTAATTAATGTGTTTTGTATTATATTGGTTGATGTTTCAATATATGTGTGGTTCTAAAATAATCTAAATATTAGAATTAAAGAATAGTTATATATAATAAATACTCATATTTAGTATTAAGAGTATCTATGTATTCCACATTATTTCATTATGTGGGTATAGGAAAAGTTCATTTGGAGTTATATTAGTATTTATTTACGTTTTGGTGTTAATATTTAAAAACATTTCGATTAGAAGAATTAAGGTTATAGTAATTAGTTTTAGATAAATATTTCTTATATATTTTTATGATTAGATAAAGTTATTGTGTCAAATATTTTTTTTATTGAGACATATTATGAATTTAATATAGTTAATGTTTAAAAAAATGGGGTAAGAAATATGACTTGATAAAATTCATGGAACCAGTATTAATCAAGAGTAAAAATATTTATCATAGAATTTTCTTAAGGGGTGAAATTTAAAATCCTATATTTTGGTTATACATATTTTTAAATTATTATCTTCTATGTAAAATTAATGTAAATTAAATTAAACTATTTATTTCAACATAATTATGTGAAAATTAATAAATTAATAAATAAATATTTATATGTGATAATTATTTTTTGAATATTATTAAATACATTTTTACTTATATAATATAAATGTAAGTATAAAAGTAAACCATAAGTAAAATAATTTTAACAATTAATGAAATTAAAAATAAATTTTGGAATTTTTATAGAATATTACATATTAAGGATAAATATATTCAATAAAAAAATGTACAATGGAAAATATTTAACTAAATAAAATAAAATTATGAAATACCATTATAACAACCCTTGTAATTATAAAATAATTTACCTTCATTCCCGAATAAAGTTGTAAAATTCATCATAAAAATATAATGGAATAAGTGGTATTTATAAAAATTAATGAATCTATACTAATATAATATTAACCTCACATATTAAAGTATAATGAATTTTATGTATCTTATATGTGAAAATTTGATGTATTTATATCATGGATTAAGTAAACAAATGTTTTTGAAAATGATAAATTATGTTTTGATATTTTTGTGGCACATAAATTTTTATTTACTATTTTATAATTAATATGATGATTTAAAAAAAATATTTCTGTTAATATAATTTAATAAATTTTAATTTTGGTTTCTTATAATTATAAGTTAATTTTTTGAGACCTTAATAAATTTTTTAAAGTCTTATAACATAAGATTAAATTTTAAAATTAGTATATTTTGAATAAATGTTGAATTCAATTAAAAATTAATTTTTCTCATATTTAAAAAATTATTTCTATAAAATAGAGTTCATTTTTCAGTTCTACACATTAAAAAACGTTTAAGGTGATTTTTTTGGGTTTTTCTAAAATACATAAATTTTTAGTGAATAGTAAAATATAATAATTTATGATATATATATATTATAAGTTAAATACACTATTCCTTGAGTTATTATAGATTTAATCACCATAATATCAATATCACCTTAATTATTTTAATTTATTAGTGATAATTCTAAAACTATTCATATTCTTGATCCAAAATAATAAACTAATGAATATAATAATAAAAAAACACCCCACTCCTCCACCATAAATACTACCCCACATCATGTCTTTTCCTCACACCTAAAAGCCTTTTATATTGTTTAGTTTCTACCCAATTACCTTCCAAATCCCCTTCCTAGCATATAAGATTATATGGTCTCGCCAAAATCCCCAAAACATAGTACCTTAAGGAGGTTCTCAAGGAGGATAATTCTAGAGGTAAAATCCTCTTTCATTTTCCTTTTATATTAATTTCCTTTATTTTTATATTTTCACCTCCCTTTATCTAAGTGGAATGAATACTATATTATCTTATATATACATTAATTTCATCATTATTGTGGAAGAATTAATCATTAAACCTTTTTTTATCTCTGTTTTATTCTAAAAATGAGAATATTGTCCTTGATGTGTTGATTTACCACTATAATGGATGATACAATTTCATTTTCCATTATCGCCATAAAGACTTTTCAGAAAAACATTATTTTGGTTGAAAACTATTTTAATATTTATATTATAATTTATTTAATGTTCTTTAACCTATATATAAACATGATATTTAATAAAGTAATATAATTTTGTGATGGTCATAAAGACAACCAAAATAAATTAAAACATTTTAATTAATGTTTTATCTAATTATTCATCCTTATAGCTGAAAAAAATGATATATGGTATTATTTATAATTATTGAAACAAATTAACATACTTTAATTCCAATTCTAGATTTTTTCATCCACTCAATAAGAAAATCCATAATGAACCAACCATGGAAACCGTGAACTAAACCCAACCAAAACAATGAAAATAATATAATATTATCATTAAATGGGTGGAAAGTTGTTATAATAAGACCATTTAAGTATTTATAAATATGAATATGGTTATTTAATATATTAATATCACTATTTATACTATTATACAATATATTTGAACATGGTTGATGTAAGTTGGACTTGAGGTAAGGGACTTTTCATTAAAAATCCTCTTCAAAAATTCAATTTTTTTACAAAATTCAAATGGAATATTTTTATGATACAAGTATTAATGTATTATAATTATTTTATGTTCATAGGGAATTTTTATATAATTCATTTTGGGAACTATATATACCTCCAATGCATTTGGTTTGTTTATGTTATAGGTCTACTGTATGGTTACTCCAAATGTAACTATGATGGTAACATCATAAAGTAGCCATGGGGGTTATATTTTAAGGTAGCCATGAGGCTTACACTGTAAGGTACTCTTGAGGGTTACAAATAATACAGTATCCATGAGGGTTACAATATTATGTAAGTAATTACCTAGGTTACCTTTATTGTTTTGTTTATGTTTTCTATGTTTTATGACAATCTCATGTTTTCTCAAAGTAATTATATGATACCTATGGGTGAGAAGTATGTATTTGTGAAAATGACTTAATATGTTTATAAGTATTAATAGAATAATAAATCATTTCCTTATTTTATGTTCCTTACTTAACTTTTTGTACTTATTTCATGTTTTAAAATTATTTTCATAGGGTTTAAGGATGAGTAAGATAAAAGAAAAAGTCAAGTTGAATGTTGTAGATATTTTCATGAAAATATTTTAGGTTTTACTACAAAAAAATTATATTATGGAAGAAATGGATACTTTTTTAGTAGTACCCACGTTGTATTATTATGGGTTGATATGTGTGAATTATATCTTAATTCTCTAAAAATTTAAAACAAAAATATCCATGGAAATGTAAGAATGTTAATTTTAAAATAATTTTCCATATTATGTAATGTTTAAGACCATGTCCTTATAGTTTATATCATTGCATGGTTTAGATAACATTAGGGGTTATGAAGATGTTAATAGAACACCATAAATTATTTTTAGTTTATTATTATGGTAAAATGATATATAATTTGTAGATAACCATGATTCTTCATCTATGATATGTCAATTCAGAAAGGTTTTCTATAGAGGGAATAAGGAAACTAAAGTAGGAAGGCACTGAGAGGAAAATATCATTCGGAATTCACAACTTGGAATATTGGGAATTATAACCAAGAATATTTTAACAGTAATGGATCAGTTTACGTTGGATATAAATGGTAGTAAAATCCATAAAAGAGAATATCCAGTGCTACCACAATAGAACATGAAGATAGTGGAACATTTTATGAAGCAACACCCTTATATTTTTAGTGGATCTTCTTACCCAGTTTTAGATAAAGGGTAGATTGAAGACCTTGAAAAGATATTTTATGTCATAGGGTGTTTACATAATTAAAAGGTTATTCTAGATTTTTATCATTTTGAAGGTGAATCCAACCAGTGGGGGTTAATGGTTAAGAATATCATAGATAGAAAGGAGATTAATTTCTTATAGCTGGATGAATTTAAGAATATTTTACTTGAAACATATTTTCTTAAGGTGGTTGGAATTAGGATGGAATAGAAATTTATGGAATTGAGAAAAAATTAGGAGGATTTAGTGGTAGTTTATAAAGAAAACTTCACCTTATTGGTAATGTATTATCCAAATAGTTTTCAGGATATTGATAGAAAAATAAATCATTTTTACTTACGATTGAATCCAAGATACTGAAGGGGTTTGACCTCCCGCGAATTCAAAAGTTATGAGAAACATGTTTTATGTGCTAAGAAGGTAGAAATAGACTTTTATAATGATCATGTGTAATTTGAAACAAGTATAAATAAGTCCTAGATGGTAGGTAATGAGTAAAAACCATCTAAAGAAGTTTGATGGTAAGAAAATCCTATTTCTATTTTGTGTAAAGTGTGTTAAAAGAACCCTGGGAAATTCCTTAACACAACTAGGATGCTTTTTTGATGTGGTAAGTTTGGACATATGGACTGTGATTTCAATGAGAATGATGTTAATATTAATTATGATAAGAAAATTATATTTTTTTTAAATGTGGTGATATAGGGAATTATGAAAATACATTCCCAAAGAAAGAACTAAATGATTGAAAGAAGATAGATTATACGTAGAAAGTTGCAGTGAAATCCTTAGCAACTACATCAATGAATGTTGGGATACCCACTGAAGTGGTATCGTGTATTTTTTACATATATTTTGATAATGTTTTGTTTGATATGGGGTATACACATTACTTTATATTTGGTTAATTTTATAGTATGTTGGAAATTTCACATCAAGAAATAAAATAAAAAATTATGGTAAAAACACTAGGGAAAAATATTAAGGGAAAATGCATTATAATAAAATTCATACTATTGTGTGTGGAAGTAAATTACTTTAAAAACTTGTTATTTTCCTTTAGTAGAGGTTGATGTTATTCTGGGTATATATTGGATTTCTATTTTTCATGTTAAGATTGATTGTATAGCTAAATAAGTTGTTTTTTCAGAGAAAGAGTTTTAGTATGCATACAAGAATAAACCCATACCATTGATAACATATCAAACATTTAAGAAATTGTTAAAATATATAAGTGAAATTTATCTTTCACACATTGTTGAAAATAAGAGAACAATTTAGATCAATGATGTTTCTATGTTAAATGAATACATGGTTGTTTTTTCTAATGAGTTACCAAATTTCATACTTGATTATGAAGGTAAATTTAATATTTAATTATTTCTTGATGCTAATCCAATTTCTAAAACCTCTTATTGAATGAATCATGTTTATCTTTTAGAATTGAAAAATAAGTTTAATGAATTTCTTGATAAAGGTTTTGTTCTTATTAGAACTTAACCATGAGGTGATTAGATTTTTTCATTAAAAAGAAAAATGTTTTCATTTGACTTTGCATTGATTTTAGAGATTTAAATAACACTAATATTCAGAATAAGTATCCATTGCCTTATATCGATGATTTTTTTGACCAGATCTAGGGAGCCCAATATTTTTCCACAATTGACTCGATATTTTGGTATCATCAGCTAAATGTGAAGGAGGATAACATCCCAAAAACATATTTTCATACAAGATATGGGAAATATAAGTTTGTTGTTATGAAATTTAGTTTGAAAAATTCCCCTTTTGTATTCATAGATCATATGAAAAGAACATTTAATGATTATTTGGATATGTTTATTGTTGTTTTTATTGATGATATTTTGGTTTGTAGAAAAATTTAATAGGATTATGAAAAACATATAAAGATTATTTTATACAGCCTTAAATAAAATAAGTTATACAATAAATTTAAAAAATGTGATTTTTGGTAAGAACAGATTGATTTTCTTGAAAAAATTATAAATAAAGATGGAATAATAATTGGAAACACAAAAAAAGTGGTTGATGAATGGAAAAGACACAAAAATGTTATATAGATTCATAGTTTTCTTGGATTAGTAGATTAATACTAATGGTTTTTTAGAAATTTTCATGGTTATCTAGACCACTAACTAAGTAAACATTAAAAGGGGTTAAATTTATTTTGAAAGAATAATGTGATGTTTGTTTTTCCAAAATGAAGATGATATTGGTGATTGCTCCAGTTTTGGAATTAACTTCTATAAATGGAGAGTTTTCATCTAATACATTGCATTATTTAAGGGAATTTTCTGTGTTATGATGCAGAATGATTAGGTAATTGCTTATGATTCTAGAAAACAGAAACCCCATGAGTTAAATTATCTTACACATGATTTGGAATTAGTATTTGTGGGTTTTTATTTAAAAATTTGTAGAAACCATTTGTATGGATCCAAATGTGAAATATATACTGACCAAAAAAGTTTTATGTATATTGTTACTTATAAAGAATTGAACAAGAGGTAGAGAATATGGATTGAACTGTTTTTCTTTATTGTATGATCAATTAGCATCCTAGAAAGGAAAAATTTGATGCATTTTTTGAGTCTAAAACATCATGCACCATTAACCATGTTACATTTTGAAGATGACCCCTTGGTTTATGCTTTTTTGATATTTGTATTGGAAGTTGTTGGTGTATGAAATTACACTGTTTTGTTTCAGATTTTTGTCCAGTCATAAAGGGTAAGGTTCCAGAATTTAATGTTTATAAACATTGTATTTTGAGATTTTTGAAGAGATTATATATTCTTTATGATTCATAGTTGAAGAAAGAGTTGTTAAGTAAAGTTTATAGTTCAGTATTTTCAGTTCATCGTAGAAGAACTATGATTTATAGAGAGAACCAGATATATTATTATTGGGTTGGAATTAAAAGATATATTGAAGATTTTACCATGAAATTTTTATATTTTTAATAGGTTAAAGTAGAGTTACAACTACAAAAGGGGATGTTTCATCCTTTTACAATTCCATAATAGAAATTGGAAAATATATCAATGGATATTGAAGTAGAACTACCAAATAAATATCTGGGTAATAATGTGATCTGAGTTATTGATGACCAACTAACTAAATATACACATTTATTTCATATTCAAGATACTATGTATTTGGATCAGCTTTATCGACTGTACCTTAAAGAGATTATCAGGTTATATGGAGTTCCTTTTTTCCATTGTATCTAACCATGATCCTAGGTACACTTATAACTTTTCAAAATGCCTTTATATGTTGTTGGAAACAATATTAAATTTCAACATAGCCTTTCATCCCTAATATGATGGATATACCCAGTGAAAAATTCAAACCATGGAGGACATGCTTCGAGACTATTTAATGGATTACTAGGGAAGTTGGGTTCATCATCTATATTTAGTTGAGTTTTCTTATTAGAACATTTTTATTCTAGTATATATATTGAACCTTTTGAGTCATTATATGGAAAGTGGTTTTGAACTCTAGTATTTTGGGATGAAGTCCTATAAGGGAAGTTTATGGGAACAAAATTAGTAAAGTAAATGGGAAAGTGAATATGATCTGGCAACACATGAGGATAGTTTAGAGGAGGCAGGAAGGTTATACATATAACCGAAGGAAAGTTTTTTTATTTCAAGGTATATGGTTATTATTTACTTAAAATCTCTCTATGTAAAAGTGTTATGTGTTTTGGTATGAAAGGAAACCCAAGTCCACAGTTCATTAGACCTTATGAAATCCTGGAGAATTTGGGACGAGTTGCCTACTGAGTAGATTTTCCACCAAGTTTGTCCTAGGTACAATTTTTTTGTTGTTTAGATGTAAATAATGTATATTATATATTCATATCATGTTTTGAGCCTAGAAGTAGTTCAGTTGTAAGTGAACCATTATTATGAAGAGAAACTTCTCTAGATTCTTGATCATAGAGAGCTATTATTATGGAATAAGGCAATTCTTCTAGTTAAGGTTTGTGGAGAAACCATATGGTTGAAGGATAAACATGGGTTTCTGAAAATTCCATAAGGGAAATAAATCTTCACTTATTTAATAAGTAAATGAAAATTATGAGGGTATAATTTCCAGATGGTGGGGAGAATATAATTATCTAGTTACTTAAAAAATAACATGTTTTCATTCTATATTTAAATAATAAAATTTAGTATAAATGTATAATGAAATAAGTAGTATTTATAAAAATTAAGGAATCTATACTAATAGAATAATATCCCCACCTATTAAAGTATTAGTAAAATTTATTTATCTTAGAAGTGAAAATATTATGTATTTATATCCTGGATTAAGTAAATAAATGTTTTGAAAACGATAAATTAAGTGATGATATATTTTTTTCACATAAATTTTTATTTCTAATTTTATAATTAATATAATAATTTAAATGAAAATATTATTTTATTAAAAAACTAATTATTTTTTATTTTTTTGTCTTATGATTATAAGATAACTTTATAAGACCTTAATTAATTTTTCAAAGTGTTATAAAATCAGTTTAATTTTTAAAATTGGTATTTTTAGAATAAATAATGATTTTAATTAAAAATTAAATCTCTCAAATTTAGATTTTTCTTTTTAAAATAGAGTTTATTTCTTAATTATACACATTGATAAATGATTCAGGTAAATTTTTGGGATTTTAATAAAATACTTGAATTTTAGTGAATTTTAAAATACATTACTTTACAGAATATACACATTATATGTTAAATAAACCACTCCTTGATTTATTACTAATTTAGTCACCATAATCTATAAATAAAATTCATTATTTTAATATATCCAGTGATAATTTTCAAACTATTCTTTTTTCTTGAGCCAAAATAATAAATTAATGAATTTAATAATGAGAAAACACATATGTCCTTCACTATAAATACCACCCCTCACCACCTATTCTTATAGCACCTAAATGCCTTGTATATTGTTTAATTACTACCTAATTCCCTTCCCAAGACACTTCCCCATGTCCAGGACCTATAGGTCTCACAAAAAGACCAAAACAAAGTTCTTTAAGAAGCTTCTCAAGGAGGAAAATTGAAGATCTAAAATCCACTTTCATTTTCTTTAATTTTTATTTCATTTCATTTTATTTTATTATTATATTTTCACCTACCCATATCCAAATGGTATTAAAACTATAATATCTTATATATACTCTAATTTTATCCTATTTATAGAAAAATTCATCATCAAACTTTTTTTTCTCTCACTTTGATTCTAAAAATGAGAACATCATTCGTGATGTGTCGATTTACCCCCATCGAGGATGATACACATTAATTTTCCATTACCACCATCAATTATGGTAAAAAAACAATTTTTATGGTTTAAAAAAATTAAATATGTATATTATAATTAATTTAATTTTATTTATCCAACATATGAACATGATATTAAATAAAATGATATAAGTTCGTGGTGGTCGTAAAAATAGACAAAATAAATAAAATCATTTTCATTAATGTTTTATCTAATGATTCATCCTCATATAAGAAAAAATAATAATATACGGTATTATTTAAAATCATGTAATCATATTAAAACCATTTTATTCCACTTTTGGAGTTTTTAATCCATTCAATAAAAAACCCATACTGAACCAACCTTGCAAACCAGGTAATAAACACACCCGAAATAATGAAAATTACAAAATAACATCATTAAATGGGTGAAAATTTATTATAAAAAGACCGTATAATTAATTATAAATATTAACATGGTTCACTAATATATTAATAACACTCTTTAAACCATTATACACGAGGTTTGAACATGTTTTAAGTAATATAGACATGAATCAAGGGACATTTCTTTAAAAATACTCTTTTAAAATTATATTTTTTGCAGAAGTCAAAAGAAAAGTTTTTATGATAAAATTATTTATGTTTTATAATTATGTTTCAAATCTTGAGGATTGTTCATGATGAAGGGTGACACCTATATTTATCTCCAATTCATTTGGTATTTTTATATAAGAGGTCAGCCGTATGGTTACACCAAGTATGATTGTGATGGTTACACTATATGGTAATATGGAGGGTTACATTGTAAAATAGTTATAAGATATACACTATAAAGTAGACATGAGGGTTATAAATCATAATGTAATTGTGAGGGTTAAATTATTAATTAAGTAATTCGCAAATTTACCTTTATGGTTTTATTTATGTTTTCTATGTTTTATAGAAATCTCAGGTTTTCACAAAGTAACTATATGCTACTTATGGGTGGGAAGTATGTCTTTGTGAAAATGACTTCATATATTTATAAGTATTCATGTACTAACATTTTATTTCCTTCTTTTTATGTTCCTTACTGATAGTTTTATGCTCAACCCATGTTTTAAAATGCTTTTCATAGGGTTTAAGGATGGGCAAGAGAAAATAATAAGTCAAGATGAATGTTGTGAATATTTCTCAAGAATTTTTTTAATGTTTTATTAAAAAATTGTGTATTATGGAAGAAATGGATACTTTTTTAGTAGTAACCAATTTTTATACTTGTGGGTTGATATGTATGAATTATTTTTTAATTCTCAAAAACTCTAAACAAAAAATATCGATGGGAATTCGAGAATGTGAGTTCTAAATTATTTTACTTGATTATATAATTCTTAAGGCTGAGTCCTTATACCAATAGTTCATATCTTATTTCAAATATTACATCCAAAAACAACATTATAAAAGAGAAAAAACTAGTTAGAAATATGATTTTATTATTTTGAATTATGTATCAAGAATATATTGAAAAAACCATGTGAATGATGAATAAAGACAATTATATGTATTTTTTATAAGTAAAATGGTAATATTATAGTATTAGTTGTAGCATGATCATTGGAGTAGTAACCAAAAAATTATAATAGTAACATGATATAAAAGATAATAACCTAGATATTAGAATGTTCAAATTATTGTGTATAAAATTTATCATGAATAATATAAGTGCATATAAATATGATAATTACATAAAATAAATATCCAATTATGAATATTAATGTAAGTAAAATTTTATATGTTTAATAAGTATTTCATTATATATATATAACACTATTTTTAAAAAATTATAAATTTTAATTATATAAATTTCACAAAATATTTAGCTAAAATAAATTTTATTTTTTACATGATCATTTATAATTATCCCAGAGAGATTTTATATATTTTTCAAAAACACATGAATTTTTTTATAGATAGTAATGTGTATTGTTTTTCAAATTCAAAATGTCATATACTATAATATTGATGTAATTATTACATTTTAATTTATAGATTGGTTTTCTTGAAATAAAATTATGTTTAATAAGATAATATATCAATTTTAAAACTATAAATTTAGTTTTCAATGATAATAATTAATTTCCATTTTTTAAAATCTTATTTAATTCCTTTAAAAAACTAATTTTTGAATATTTATATTCTTTTATTCTTATATTTTGTTGATAAAAATAATTTTAGTTTTTGAATTGAAAAAAGTATTATAATATGATTAATTTAATAATATTCATAGAACCAAATAAGACTTATATTTCACATCTTGGTTTTTAAATGATGTTATATTCAATAATTTATCAAAAAACTTCTCCCTAGTAAGTATATGTACCCCATATCACCCCCATGAAAAATAACTTCCACAATTCATCTCATTTATAAATATATTCCCATATACCTCCTCTTAATCATATTATGATTCATAGAGATTTTACATTCTCACCCTAAATTAATAATTTAAGGTATTGATCCCATTATATAGGTAAATCCTTAAAGAGTAGGTAACTTTCTTATATATCCATTTCATTATTATAATTGTAATTATATTAATCTATTATGGATTCAAAATTTTAATATAATATCTTATTATCTAATTTTTACACATTATATAAATATTATTATGACATTGTATAATGTTTATAAATTGTTAATAATATATATTATCTTCATCTCTTTTTTGACACATCTAGTTAATTTCCAATTTTACATACTATAAATATATTTTAAATTATATATTTTTCACCAAAATAATTTTTTACTAATTTATATTATTAATATAAATATATATTTTAAATATTTGAAAGTAACATATTAAAGGGATAAAAGATGATAAAAATGTAATATTGAAACAAAAAATGGAATATTTAAAATAAGAATTTTATTATGATATTATGTCTATGATAAAATTTTACTATGTAATACTCAATTATAATAAATGAAAAAAGAATAAATGATTGTAAAAATAATTATAATTAAAATTATTAATAAACATATGTTTTTTATACCATAGGTGAAATCTTGACAACTAAAACAGTGCCAAATGTAAGGGGTTCTTGTCTCACTCTCAACTCTAGTAGATATGCTTCATCATTTATATCAATCATATATATGTATTTTATAATAAAACCAACCTTGTATCATTTTAATTAAATTCAACAGATTTATATTTAATTTCAATATTTTCTATTTAATTTTTTACTTCATTTTTCCTAAATTAGAAACAGATTATACCTCGATCATACTCATTAAGATTATAAATGATTTTTATAATCCATTTTCAAAATATTTGTATGTATTTTTCTCATATTCATTTTCATATTGAACTCTTATAGAGACATATATTATTATTCCTTGTAATATTAAACATTTATCTTCAAGCCATGTGTTAAAAAATTTATAATTGGATTTATTGTAAAAATTATCTATCATTTGGCATTCACTAGTCTAATATTCCTCATTTATCTTTTATGACCCATATTCTATCCAATAAATCTTTATTAATTCCTTTTATTCCTTTATGATATTGTTTCAATTTAAATATTTTTTTATTCATTAATATATAATATATAATAATATTTTTAACTCTTTAGAAGTATCAATCATTTTATATGTCTTCATTTAGATGATACTTTTATTTTTTATCATTAAATTTTATGTAATTATTTTTAATTTATCTATCTATTACTTTATATTTATTTTTTATATTTATTATATGGGTCATGTATAATTTAATATTTTCGATATTTTATTAGTAGAACTATTTTCGTGTCCCTCATTAACACTTTATAATTTATATTTATATTTTTATTTATCTCATTTTGAGTATCTCTTCACCATATGATTCTAAATGACTGTGTCCTTATTGTGAATGTTTCTCAAACATAAATGGTTTTACTCATGTCTACAAACCAATACTTCAATTTATTACTTCAATTATTATGATATGATTTTATTTATGAGTTTATTATCAAACTATTTTCTATTTTATCATGGTAAATCCTTGTTACACTCATATATTTATATAGGATTATTATAAAAATTATTTTATTAATGTGATGCATTATTTTGAATATATCATGATGTTACAGTATGTGTTAGGATTATAAATACATTTAATGAATTCAATAAATCTTTTTATCACTTGAGATTATTATTCATGAACATGATGCACATATCATTTTCAACAATATTATATACACACATGATGTGCTTAAATTTTCTTTCTTTATTATAGATGAAAATAACGTTGTTTGATTTTTTCCACTATACTATAATGTCTTCGAAGTGTGGCTATATTTAATTTTATAATGTTTCATTATTATTCATGTGCCATATTCTAATTATTTTTACTTATTTATTCTATGTTATGTTATTATAAACTATATTTATCTTTCAATTTTATGTTTTACTTGATGTTCTAATTTTTTCCATGTTCTACTACAATGATTTTTTATTATCCTATATAATTGTCCCATGACACAATTAATGATGAATTGGTTTTATACATTAGTTATTTTTCTAATATATACATTAAATTACCCTTTTAGGGAATTTTCAATCCCCCCTTTAATTGATTTATGTATTTAGGTGATTTTATGTATTTATAATGATTTAGAAAACTTAAAGGAGTTCTAAAATAGAGGATTTCATTAATGGTTTCTAGAAATTTATGTATGATTATGGTGTAATATGTAGCTTGTTTCTAAAGGAACTATACAAATGATTATAGGAATATTTGAATATGTCAAATTTATATATATGTTATTCTAGACCTACATGTTCCAATTTGGGAGTATTTTATTCCCGATCCTTGGGTGTTATCCAAATTATGTTACACCAATAGTACCCATCCATGAAAGGAAATATGTGTAAGCCTAATATTTCTTTAATCAATTACTCTATGAAGGGGGTAGTAAAACCATAATTTGGATAATAATAGTTAAATTACATGTGGTTAATATTGACAATATTATATTTATTATTCTCCTTGAAAAGGATAATGTTAGACAACCACCAATGGTATTAAAATTAAAGGATAAAGTAGGTATCGGTTATTTTACACATTTAAACTTCTAACATGGAATTATAGGATGGATTTATTCTTCTCACTTATATTTTATGCCATTTATGATTAATTTTTAGACCCAGGTGTTATATGAGTACATAAAGATCCAATCCATGTTTTTATTTGAAATTCCTTGTAATTACTTCCCAATATTTCTTGGGAAATTTTATATACCAATCGTTCTCATTGGGTTTATTAAAGTGATATTTAGTATAGATTTTAGAAGAAATTAATTACCTATATTCACTAGAATGAGCTCATAAGTTGGTATATATATGCCTTTATCAATGTCTAGAATGGAATATTCACGATGCTCTTCTTTAAGGTTAATAGAGGTGGGTTACTAATCACCTTACAAATAATTATACAGTTTTAAATGGGTAACATACTTTATATGGATGAATAAATATTGAAAAAGATTCTAATAGTGTTTTGGTTATACTAAGACTATTTGAATGGATAATTTCATTACCATAACATATATATATTTGATAAAAAAATAATTCCAATAAATAATTTTTATTCCTTGAATGAGTGTTTGATTTTACTCATATATGATAAATACTCATTAATCCAAGGTTTATGTACAAAAGTCACACTATATGTATAAGGACCTAGCCTTGAACTTTACATAATCTTGAGATAAGTCATTAATTTGAATTTAATTTACATATATGATCTTTTCAGGTTTAGAGTTTTAAAGAATTAGTCCATAACGCATACATAAAAACTTAAATATTACAAGTATACACTTCTACTCACTATCCATTTTTTTCATAAAAAAATATCTATAAAAAGAAATATGGTATCGTTTCATGTTTTAACTACATATATTTTCTTTGATTCTATCCTTGACTCTATTATACTTTATGTTTTATGAAAAACATTTAAAAACTTGTGATGAGTAGAAAAATCTCAGTAAGGGACACATAAAGAAGGAAAACATGTTAGTCTTGGGAAAACATGAAAACCATGAACACTTTATCATAAAGCAATACTTTTAACCTTTAAGAAGTAGTAAATATACTTCACTGAATATAAGATAATTTCTTAATCTTTTTGTAATCTAAATATTATCATAAACCCATTGAAATAAACCTATAACATATAAAGTTATGTTGGGTCATAACATTATTAAATGGAATAACCTTAATGTCGACTTCCACACATAACATTAAATGGAATAGCCATATGATCTACTTCCATAAACAATGCATTGAAGGCTATAACATAACCAATCATACTTGATTTACCATGGAACCACTCATCATTTGGTTTATCACATAACCACGAATTATTGTTTATCACATAACCACCCATCAAATATTCAAGTACAATTATATAATCTTAACACATAAAATATTGCAAATATCAACATTTCACTAATAAAATTTCATTTACATTTACAAGAAATAATTTCAAGATATTGAAATATTCAATCTATTTCATAAACCATTTTAAATACCAAAACACCCCAAAATATAAATAAGGTATTTCTTTTCCTTAAAAAAACATTAAAGCTCATAGAGGATGCCAAATATCAAATTATGGTTATGATGGTGGAGAATTTTTTGTCACCACATATGTTAAAAACATTAATTTTTTTTTTCATTTAGTAAAATGATTCATAGAAAAAAGATTCCGTCTGAATAAAATTAAAAGTCAAAGGCCATAATTATACACTGTATAAAATAAGGCGGTGTATAACATCAATATATGCTCCAATGAAAGGAGATTGAGACGAAGTCCCTTACCTTGAGTCTAAATCATCACGTATGTTCCTTGTTCTTCCAGAATAATAAACCTAAACTAATTTAAAATTGTTTTAGAATCTTTTTAAAGTTTATTATTCCTTTTATATCACTTATTAATATGTTATATCAATTACTTAATAATTTAAGTTCAAATCGGACATTTTGTTGATGTTTGCTACTTGAGACAAAAATGAACTTGTTTTGATGTAAATTATCCATGTGGTCATGTGTCCATTATCTCCAGAATATTATTCATGATTTAAATATCATATATGTATAGTATATATATATTTATAATAGTCCATAACATTTGGAGATAATAAATGAAATTCACCATTCATGGAGACGGTAATCCATACGTACACATGAATACTACTTTCATTTCATTTTCATATTAAAGAAATGAAAACTAAATGATACATAGGTATATTATAATTTTAGTATAAAATCTATGTTATATATGTTACATAATTTCATTAAATCTATACTATATATGTTTAATTTATGGCATGAATGAGTCATATCACTTTGAGGGGGCGGTAGTCCACACTTCCTCAAATGAAATTATCATATTTACACATTATTGAAAGAATAAAGTTACATTGTAAATAAAAATTATAGAATAATAGAGTAAATATAAATATAATATATATCATATTTATTCATTCCATTTATGTATATGATTTTGGTTTAATGAAGATCATGTATAATGAACCGCATAACATCGTGGAGATGTAGGCCATACGTATGCACGAGTGAAAATATCATTCAATTAATGGTTAAACAGTACAAAATTGTATGGTATAATAATTATATAAAATAATTATCATGTTATATTAATTATTTACATCTATTATACTCATCATTATACCCATCCAAATTTAGTCTTGTTGAATAACAAATTACTCCAGGATGTGGAGACGGTAAGCTGTACGTACACACGCATCGTGATATTGTTAGTCGTAGGATAAATAAAAGGGGTTATAAAGTTTTACCATAATTATAATAAAATATAATCATGTAGAAGTTACTTGATTTATTACTTTTTTTATCAAAACTATGTAACAATGGGAAGTAGAAGAAGAAAATAAATTTGAAAGATATGATAAAGCAAATATCTCTTTTTCGAGTATCTTCTTTTTATTTTCACTAAAGGTATCCTTAAGATTGATTTCTGAATAATCTATCGACTTTAAGAGGATGTAATAGATGTTGGGAGCTTATTTGAGCATAATTTGGATGATCCAAAGGGCTAGAGAGGTGTGAGAAAGTGGTTAAAGATGGCGGCCTTTTATAAAAGAGAGGAGGGGAACTATAGGAAAGTCTTAAAATATTATTTCATTATAAGTTTGTAACAGTACCAAACTCATTTATTTCAAAGATAAGATGGTTTTGGTTTATATAACCATCATCCAATTAAAATTAGATAATTTTTGAATATTTTTTAACCCTTATAATTTTGGTTTAACCATTATTTTACCAATTTTAATCATACCATTATATTTTATTATTTACAATTTGTGGGTTAATTTAATTACCATAATATATCAAACAACCCTAAAAAGTTACATTTTTGAAATATTTGGACTTAACATAATAATTTGGAAAAATATTATATTTTTAAAAACTTTAAAACATTTAATAAACTATTTTATATTTTATGTTATAAATTATGTCAATTTTGACACTATTAGTACTTGACTTTTCCAAAAATTCATAACAACTTGATTAAATTAAAAAATATATATATCAACTCAATCCTAAAATATGATATTTCTTCATAATTTTTTATGACATAAATTATTTCATATAATATTTATTTTTATGTTTATAATATCATTTATTTTATATTTCTCTTAATAAAATAATTACTATATCACTATTGTGTCAATAATTATGGTAATTATTTAATCTATAAAAATTAAAAATAAATTACCATTATGTAGATAATTTCATTAGTAATTTGGAGAATATTTATTTTAGATGTTTTATCAATTTTATATCTAAATTAAAATTATTATAATTATAAGAGATAAGTGAGCAACAAGTTGCCACTTTCTTTTGTTTTAATAATAATTACATCACTTTCATGGTCAGAAGTTCATAAAATGAGCCAATTACGACCCTTAGGTGATATGGGTAAACTGTTATTCATATAATTTGATTTTGGAAGGTGTTAGGGATATTTTATTATCCTTATCATATTTTTTGTTACCCTTAATTTACCCGATTTACCTCTATCTTTGGTAAATAAAAACTACCAAAGTCACTATTTATAATGTACAAAAAAAGGTACCTATTTACACAAATTTTATTCTCTAATTTCAAATTTGGAATCCATTTTTATAAATTAAAAACACATAATTTGGAGTAATTAATTTAAAATCAATTCACTTTGTCAAAATGATAAAACGAGTTTTTAAAAAGTAATAATAATCAAAAGATTGACATGCATTTTTATCTAATTTCAAGGTGAAATGACTTCAAATGAACAAAATTAGATTAAATTATAAAAATTTAATCCAACTACACTTTAAAAAAATTTAAAAAGATAATATAACTATATAAATAACTTAGATGAAAAGGAAGTTTTGTATTAAAATGAAGTATTTTTCACTATTCATAACAATATGGATTTTAAAAGAAAAATACCAAAATTTCAACCGAAGTAAATTTTTATGTCTTGATTCTAAAGAAGAATTTTATTTAATCAAATAGAACATATAAAAGGTAAAAAAATATTTTTTAAAAATGGTTCTCCATTAAAAGTTGGTAAAACATCCTTTTAAAAATATTAGAGTATTTTATGCTTAAAATTAGATTCATTGTCATTTTAAGCCTCTAAAATTCATTGGATAAATTTAGAAACATTTTAAAAATATGTAAAATCATAATATACTTAAATATGTTCATTACTTCCAATACAAAAACTAGTCTTTAACTACCATTTAAAATAATAATAATATTATTGTATTATTTTTCGGTATAAATCAACATTGTGTGAAACGTAAGATTTTTGAGAAATATGTTATTGAGTATCAGGTAAACTATCAGAAAAAGTTTCCTATTTAATGTGAAATTAATATCTTACTCATAAATATTAAAAGATATGAAAATGTATTATTCTATAAATACCTGGGTCGTTACATCATCCCCCCTTTTAGAAATTATGTTCTAATAATTTTAAAAATGGGCTCAGAAACATTATTGAAAATACCACATCAGAAAAAGAGTAGATAAAACTATTAATTTAAAAGAAATAAAGAGGAGTTGAAAGGTCATCTGAGATAAAACATACTATGATTCCATATAGGAAAACATGGATATGAATAGGAACTAACCATCTTGTTCTTATGGAGAGTGATAGAAAACATGATCCATAGAAAGTTAACAACCAGAAAACCATAAACTTGTTTCAGGTTAAATGGTATTTGATTTCACAGCAGGAAAAGTAAACAAACGACATTTTTTAATGGTGTTTTTCATAAATTTGGGGAGTTTTATTTATGATCTTGACTATTAACATAAGGAAACATACTTACTTGTCATGTAGAGTTTCAATCATTAATAAATATCTACCACAAACTCATCTTTTCTACAAATTATGAGTATTCAATATGACTTGGTCACACCTGAAGTGATAGAATAAACTTTTATATAATCACATAATCCAAAAAAGATAAACTATAAATTTTCTCTGTCTTTAGATATTAACCAACACAAAAATGGTTATTACAAGATCAAATAATCCAAAAAATTAATAATAATTTATAAAAATAAATACTACTCATAATCTAAAAAATTCAACAAACAATACCCAAAGTTCAACAAAGTCCATTCAATAAAAAATTGTCCTCAAAATTATTTAAAATAATCCAAACTAAGATTGAAACCCAATATTCAGAAGGATTTGATCACATAGTCTTCCACTATAAATCTTAACATTTATCTACAAATAACATCAACTACTGTTAAAGCCTCATACATAAAAGTAATTAATCTAATCACATGTTCTCCATGATAGGTTAATCATTTCCACAAACAACCCAAATCTCTATTTTTCCACGATAAAAACATATATTCTTCCAAAATATTATTCAACCCTTACTCATCAAATAAAATCCGATAGTATTCTCTTTTCTATAGGTATATAGTGTTCCCAAAAGAGTGAAAATCTTCCTAAATAATGTTTATCACTTAATCGCCAAATCATTTTCCTATAATAAGGATTTCTATTTGAGGAAATATAAGTTCTAAAAATCAAATTATTCTTGATCCATAAAATCATTTAACAAAAAATAATAATTCATATTAACCAGAGAATTTACTTAGGCTAGTGGTAGGTGATAAATCCTAGTCACATATCGATTTTGGGTTCGATTACTTTATATTTGTTCAGAAAGATAGGTTTTCACACAGTCTGCATGTTGTCATTTTTCAAAAACTATATAATTTTTTAACATTCCCAAAAATGAGATAAATTACTCTAAATAACCATAACATATTTTAACCTCAAAGGTTATCTCATACCTCACATTTTGAATCCCAAAAAGTAATAACTAGTAATTGACAAAAATTAAAGGATCAAGTCTTCCAAATTAATCTCATCATTAATATATTTAAACATATCATCATCCATAAATACAACATAAATATTAAATTTCTAAAATATAGATATCTTAATCATTGAATATTCATCACGATCGATTATCCATGTTTTTTTATCTTTTTCTTTTATTCTTATTTCCTACCATAAAAATCATTCATAATGTTATATGATTCAATAATGTCAAAACATGATCTAAGAAATAATCCAAACCTTTCATAGGTCATTTTCAGTTTCCTCATCTCTAATTGGAATGCCATTAGGTATTGGTAAACATATATTTGTATGGTCCAACTGATCCCATTCCCAAAACTTCTTCTTATGACATTTATTTGCATAGTGAACATGAACACCATATTTAAAACATCAAATTCATCCCCCAGAAATAACTTCTTTTCATTTCCTAGAATCAACTGAATATTTCCTTTTTCCATGGTAGGTTATTACTCTATAAACTTCATTACCACATCTATAACATCTTCCCATCCCTTTAAAACATTTTACTAGGTGTTTATTTATACATCCTTGACACCTAGGTTTTTGAATATACTTACCTTTATGACTATTACTTAAACTTTTATAGGGATTTGTTTCTCATATATATGATGCCTTAGAAAAATCACAAAGGTTCTAGAGGTCAATCATCACTCCAGATAGTTTGATAAGAATAACCACAAGATTTCTCATTGCATCTCCCATTTAATTTAGTGTCTTATTTAGAAAACCACCATAGTTTCATTCACATCCATTTTTACTCTATTTTCTTCTAGATCTACCCATTTACTAAAAGAAAAATGGTTATTGTGAGTATATCAGTAAAACTATCATATACAATCTTATGATAAGGGTAAACACTAAGATATACTTATTCATGTTATCTTAGACTCATTCAATTTATCTAAAATAATGATGAATATTTCTAATATGATAACCATTATGGTTATATAAATCTTTTCACTTATGATTAAAGAACACCCTAACCTATATATTTATCTAAACCGACCTCCAATACCAACTATAAGGCCGCAGACTTAAAACGTTACATAATTTTAAGATAAGTCATTAATTTGAATTTCATTAATTTTAAAGATCCTTTTAGGTTTAGTTTTTTTGATAATTAATTTATAATTAATACATACAAAATTAAATATTATAAGTATACACTCCTACTCACTATCCATTTTTTACATTAAACAAAAAATATTTAAAAACAAACATGGTATAATTTCATGATTTAACAGCATAAATTTTTCTTTGATCCCATCCTTGACTCTATTTTTCTTTAAGTCCTGTGAAAAAAATTTCAAAACATGGGATGAGCATACAAATCTCACTAAGGGATACACAAAGAAGGAAAACTATTAGTTTTGATAAAACATGAAAACCATGAATATATTATCATAATGTAATACTTTCACCTTTAAGAAGTATTAAATATACTTCACTAAATATAAGATCATTGATTACCCTTTTTTGACCAAAATATTACCATAAAAACATTGAAATAAAAATATAACATATAATGATAACTTGGGACATAACGTACTTAGGTTTAATAAACATACGGTCGACATCCACACATAATACTAAATGGAATAACCATAAGACCAACTTCCATACCCAATGCATTGGTGGTTATAACATAACCAACCATACTTGGTTTATCATTGAACCACCTGTCATTTGGTTTATCATGTAACCACCCATCATTGGTTTATCATGTAACCACCCATAAAATATCCAAGTACCATTATATATTCATAACACATAAATATTGAAAATATCAACATTTGACTAATAATATTTCATTTTCAATCACAAGAAATAATTTCACGATATTGAAATATTCAGTACATTTCAAAAAAAAATTTCAATACCAAAATACCCAAACAAGAAATAAGGGATTTATTTTCTTGAAAAAACATTAAAGTTTATAGAGGAATCTAAATATCAAATAACGGTTACCATGGAAAAGAATTCATTGTGGCCGCATACATTAAAAAACATTCCTTTTTGTTGTTTAGAAAAATGATTCCTAGAAAAAATATTCCCATTACATGAAATTATAATTCATAGGGTATAATTATACACTGTATAAAATTAGGTAGTGTATAAGATAAAAATATTCCTCAATGAAAATAGATTGAGACAAAGTCCCTTACCTTGAGTCTGAATCGTCACGTATGTTTCTTGTTATTCCAGACTAAAAAACATTAGTTAATTTTTACTAGTTATAGAACCCTTTTCATGTTTATTATTCCTTCTTTATCACTTATCAACATGTTATAAAAATCACTTAATTATTTATGTTTATATCGAACATTTTTTTGATGTTCAGTACTTCAGTAAAAAATGAACTTGTTTTGATGTAAATGTCCCATGTTGTCAAAAATCCATTATCTCCAAAAAATTATTCATGATTTAAATATAATATATATATAGTATATATGTATTTATAATAGTCAATAACATTTGGATATAATAAATGAAATGCACCGTTCATGGCGAAAATATGTCGTACGTAGGCATGAACGCTAATTTCATTTATTTTTCATATTAAAGGAATGATAACTAAATAATACATAGGTATTTTATAATTATAGTATAATATTTATGTTATATATGTTACATAAGTTCATTAATTACATCCTTTATACAATACATGTATATCATGAACGTGTCATATCACATTGAGGGGGCGGTAGTCCACACTTCCTAAAATGGAATTATCATATTTACACACTATAGAAAGAATAAAGTTATGTTGAAAATAAAAATTACAGATGCATAGAGTCAATAAAAATATAATATATATCATATTTATTCATTACATTCATGTATATAATTGTTGTTTAATTAATATCATGTAAAATGAATCACATCGCATCGTGGAGACGGTAGGTCGTACGTACGCACGAGCGACGTTATCACTCACTTAATAATTAAATAGTATAGAATTGGATGATATATTAATTATACAGAATAATTATCATGTTATATTCATTATTTACATCCATTATACTCATCATTATACCCATACAAGTTTAGTACTTTTTAATAAACAATTAAACCATGATGTAGAGATGGTAAGTCATACGTACGCACACATGGTGATATTGCTATCTCTTGGATGGATAAAAGGTTTTATATAGTTGTTGCATAATTAAAATAACATATCATAAGGTACAAGACACTAGATTTATTAATTTATTATGGAAATGACATAAGAAGAGGATGTATAATAAGAAAATAATTTTTAAATAGGTGATAAAACAAATATATATTTTTCAAGTGTCTCCTTTTGATTTTCACAAAAGGCCTCCATAAAATGGATTTATGCCCATAGTGTGAACTCTATGAGGAAAGGATGGATATTAAGAGATTATTTGAGCCGAATTTGTATAATCCAAGTGGCTTGAGAGGTGCGAGAAAGTGGGTAGAAATGGTGGCCTTTTATAAGAGGGAGGAGGGGCACTTTAGGAAAGTCTTAAAATATTATTTTATTATAATTTTATTTTTGATTTATAGTGGTCCAAAAATAATTTATTTCAAATATAAGATTATTTTGGGTAGTATACTCATAATTTGATTTAAATTATAAAAGTTTTGAATATTTATTAACCCTTATATTTTTTGTTTAACATTTATTTTTCCCTTTTTAATCGTACCATTATATTTTATTATTTACAACTTTTGGGTTATTTTTATCACCATAACTTGTCAAACAACCCATTAAAGTTCCATTTATGAAATTTTCATAATTATCATAACCATTTGGGAGAATATTATATTTTTTGGAATTTTAAAACAATTAATAAACTATTTTATATTTTAAGTTATGAATTATGTGAAATTTGACACCATTCATACTTTACTTTTTCAAAAATTCATAGCATGATTAATTCAAAACAATAAATTAAATAAATCCTAACATGTAATATTCCACCATGAAATTTTTAGATGACATAAATTATGTCATATAATATTAATTTTAATATTTATAAAACCAATTATTTGATATTTATCTTAATAAAATAATTTATATATAACTGTTGTATCAATATTTATGATAATTATTTAATCTCTAAAAATTATAAATAAATTCCCATTATGTAGATAATTTCATTATATTTCTGGATAATATTTATGTTTGATGTTTCATCAATTTTATCTCTATAATAATATTATTATACTTATAAGAGATAAGAGAGTGACATGTTGTCACTTTCTTTTGTTTTAATAATAATTACATCTCTTTCATGGTCAAAAGTCCATTAAATGAATCAATTACAACCCTTAGGTGATATGGATCTACTTTTATTCCTTAAATAGGATTTTGGTAGGTGTTAGGGAAATTTTATTATCCTTATCATATTCTTTGTTACCATTAATTTACCCAATTTTCCTTTAACCATGGTAAATAAAAATTACCAAAGTTACTATTAATAATGTTAAAAAATAAAAGGAACTTATTTACATAATTTGGACCATATGATTCCAAATATCTAATCCATTTTTCCAAATTAAGAAAACATATGTTGAATAAATTAATTTAAAATCAATCCCCTTTGTCAAAATGATAAAACTGGTTTTCAAAAAGTAATATCCATCAAAAGATTAATGTATATTTATATCTAATATTAATGTGAAATTACTTACAATGACCACCATTGAATTAAACGAAAAAACATTATTCCTATTAAAATTTAAAACCAATTAATAATATAATATATTTATATAAATAAATTATATGAAAATGTCATTTTGAATTAAAATGTAGTATTTTTCACAATTCATAAAAATATGGATTTTATCAGAAAAATACCAAAATTTCAACCAAAGTAAATTTTTATATCCATATTATAAAGAAGAATTTTATTTCATCTAATAGAACATATAAAATTAACAATTTTTTTTAAAAATGGGTTCTCCCTCGAAATGTGGTAAAATGACCTTTTAAAAATATTAGAGTATTTGATGCTTAAAATTGGATTCATTATCATTTTTAGCCTCTAAAATTCGTTGGATAATTTTAAAATCATTTAAAAAATATTTAAAATAATAATATATATATATTTTTTAATTCTATCCAATACAATGACTAGGTTTTAACTACCATTTAAAATATTAATAATAATATTTTATTATTTTTTGTTATAACTCAACGTTGTGTGCAATGCAATATTTCAAAGATACCTATTGTTGTGTGTCAGGTACGCTATCGGACAAAGTGACTATTTAGAATAAAATTAACATATTATTCATAAATATTAATAGATATTAAAATGTATTATTCTATAAATACCTGGGTCATTACGATAAGATCATTAGGGGATGATTCAAAAGGAATTTTTTATTATCTATCATATGATGAAAATTTATTTTAAGTGATTTTTCTTCATTTAAAATGATTATGTGACTTCGTAAATATTGAATTGTTGATTTAATATGATACATAGTCATGAAGAAAGATCATTTTCTTCATTATATGGACTAATTATGATAACCTATAATCAATGTGGGGTCGCCTCATGTTATTTAATCTCTATTAATTGTTATGTACTCATCCTATTGTAGTATACTAAAGTAATATATTTATATTACGATTACTCAAAAATTTCCCTTCAAAATAAATCATTAATAATTAATTATATAGAGAAGGTATTGATGTATGAAAATGAATACTTTTGATTCCTACTTTTTCATCTAATATGGCAACTTGAAAAACCACCATTAACATAGTTTTAGATATGAAAATATAAAATTGGGTTTTCAAATTTCTCTCCCATAATATATTACACTAATTTTATTAATAATTATGAATTTTTTGGTTAAAAAAAACCAAAAGTTCATTATTGTATCTCCCAAAGCAGAGAATATGAGTATGATCTAGTTCAACAAAGAAACTATTTTTTACTAAGGCCTAATTCATATCAATAATATTAATTTTACCACAAATATTGTGGGTATAATATGAAATTTATGCATTTTCAAACATTTTCCCCCTAAATGAGATTACTATATTGAATTATATTAACCAAGATAATGTATTATATACCTTAGGGATTGTTACATCAATATAAATTTAAAAAGGATTTCATATACCATTAATAGGGTCCTATAAACACTATTTATAAAAATAAAGGGCCTTCATTTTTTGGGGTCACATAAGAACTAGGAAGTGACATTTCGAAAACCCATATTTTAATCTAATAAACTGGGACTCTATCAAATTGTTTATTTTCAAGATCAAGGAAGAGTGGTCTAATTTTATTGTGATGTTGAACCTACAATGGTCCCCTTTACCACTTTTAGACACCGAGCCAAATTTATATATTTCCATTCAACTAATTTATCTACCTATTAGGTTGGAGTAGGGTGAGTATTAACTGTTCATGGATCAAATTGAATATATTTGGAAAACTATTTAATTTCATTTATTATTGTTTTATTTAATAAATTATATAGACTAGAATAAATCCCTAACTCTTGGTTATTCCTTTGGTTCATCTCTTTCCACCTCATATACTTCCATATGAATCTTTCTAAGATCCTAACTCATAAAATACTTTCTGATCACAAAATATTTCCATTAGTTGAATTAATTTAAACAAGGAAAACTTGATCTCTATATTACATTTGGGTTCCATGAATCCTCATAATAATAGGATCAAGAGTTATATAAGGTACCTAATTGGTTGGGGGTACTATCACATCATCTTCCAATTGATATTATATTCATCAATAATAATTTCAATGAATCATGGATGTTTTGGAGTGAGGGGGTGTTTATTTAGAAATTGTATTTGGAATTTTAGACATGAATGGATTAATTATTAACTCCATAATGTGTTAATATTTTATATTCACTAACTTTTAGGCTATCCAATCATTTAATATTTATTCATTCTTGTTTAAAACATATTTTTATTCTTTTTCATTATGAAAATAATTAGCTATCATATAATTCACTTATTCATTTTGTATTCCTAACACCACCTAGGACTCATCATTTAGTTTTTAGATAAAATCTATAAAAATTAATATTATTGGATTATGAATACTAATTTTTAGTGTTAGGTGATATAATTAAGATTATTTTTCATCCCTTCCACATAAGTCATCATGATATTTTTTATGGAAATAAAATTGTTTTCCAATATATAAAATAAATATTCTAGAACATGATCAATCTGAAAATAATTATTATAATTTTTATACTATTTAAATAAGGATTCATTAACTTTAATCACATATTGTGAATTTTTATTTTGAAAATAATTTTACTATGGTGAGGTGTAATTGGATTTTATATTTGGAACATAGTTGGTCTTGGGGTTAAATCATGGGCCATAAAAAATTTATAAGTGATACAAATTTCTTCTAAAATTTCTTATGTCCTTATTTTTTATAATAGATCTGAATAAGATATAATTTTTTTTATTATATTCCACATAATTTTATAAAATCTCAATGAATTCTCAGAATCAAACAGGTTAATTATTTTGAATTATAATTTTTAGCCAATTTTTTTAATTGTTCACCATAGATGTCCCTATCAACTTCTTATAGGGCTGTTTTATCACTTAATAATATTTAATTACCTTCCAAAGAGAGATAAAATTGATAGAGCACTCTATTTCTAAATATTAATATTATAAGTGCTCCTGAATTATAGTTTTTATCAACATTGAGATGAACTATTAATGGAATATTCCATATAGATCCCACAAAAATTGGATCAAACAAGTATCTTTGTTGTTATGCTAGAAAAATATGACATCTTATAGGGTTTGTAAAAAATATACAAGAATTCCTATAACATCTTATTTTTGGGATCCAATACATTGCAACAATCTACTTTAAAATTTTGGCATTATTCTAATCTGGGTCACTATTTCTATTAAATGATTAAATGTATTGACTTTAAATATTATGTGGTGGATGGTTAAAGTCCAACTACTTGAGTTGTTAATTTTCTCTAGTTTTACTAGAGAAAATAAGGAATCTATGACATCTGGTTGGGAGACAATATGTTCCACAGATGAATATATTAATATTGAGATTGGTGATCACCCAATAGAGGATAATCCTGGAAAATTATTATAGAAATGATTATCCAGATGAAGTCTCCAAATAGATTCATGTCTTGGTTATATCATTGATGACTATGAAGCCTCTTTTTATAAGAGGAATAGACTATTTGTAGAAGGGAACTGGCCTAAGATTCATCCCTTGAGAGAAAATCCCGTCTTAGAAATAGAATGTTGATTTGATAGTGGTTTTATATTAAATATTTCAAGAATAATATTTTCTCATCAGAAAATATTTTATCTATAGTTTTTGGTGTATGTTGGGGAAAATATGTTATAATTCCTTCTCATTTTTCATTGTCATGTAGGGAAAAATGAAATTAATATTCATGTGGCGACACTTGTTATTTAGTTTGTTTCATTTTTTATACATCCTACTTTGGATAAATTATTACTAGTGATGTTTTATATTGATTACCCCCCATTGTAAATGGTTATATGAACTTCATGTTTTTCATTATAAAAATTATAATTAAAAACTAAAACTATTGATTTAAATCCTATTGGAAAGAATTTATTATCTTTATCCATGAAAAATAAGCCTTTATTTTCATTGGAGTAATTGTTTATGGTAAAATCATAAATATCACTTATGGGTGACCAATTAATGGAACTTATAACATCAAAACATTAATGATAAAATTAATTATAAATTTTATTCGTTTTTATGTCATCCAAGAGGTTTAATATGTAAACTAATTATTTAGGACCACCCTTTGAGTATCGATAATTGAAGAGAATATTGAAGCACTGGATTGATAGAATTCTATGGAGTTCCCCCAGGTCTCATGAATTCTTAATTTCTTTAATATATAAAAATAGAGACTAAGGAATTATTTTACCAAAATAACTGAATATAAGGTGATGAAGAGGATAAAAATGTTTCAATACCTATGGTCTGATATTGAAAATGTGATATTATACATATAAATATGTTTCTTTACTCTTATCAAAAACATATTCCAACATGTACAAGATATGATGGATCTTTTTACAATGTTTATTGGATATTATCTATTTGGAATGGAATATTTCTCCTATCATGTTTTTCTCCAACATTTAGTTATTCCACATTTAATATTATAGTTATATTAGGGAGGATACAATTTATTTCTTGAACTCACCTATCATGTGTTTCATGAGATTTGAGGATTTTTTTCTTCTACTAAGAAAGAAAAAAAATATTTCAAGATTTTTTATTTTGGGAATAACTAGTGGTGTTGATGTTTCAAACCACCTTAATCTATTGATCTCATGTGGGATAATTTTTTTGGGATCTCACGATTTTTATGATGATATATGAGAGGAAAAAAAATATATCAAGAAAATACTTCCTCTTCCACGAATGCAGAGATGAGGGAAATTTTTATTATGTTACACTGAATTTTCTTACTAATATTTATTATTTTTCCTTGAGTTTTCTATATTTATTTACTTTATTTTGATCTCCATGATATTGGGAGTGTAGATAATTAAACCTCATTGAATTACACAACAATTATGTTAAGATAACTAGTATACCCAATGTAATTATTTCAGAAAAAACTAAACTAATTTAATGTATCCAATAAGATATAGGTGGGAAATGATAAGTAATCTATTTATGATCATGAGGAAAATAAAATATTAGGTGGCGAGGGGCCCATATATATATATTATTTTATCTATATTTATTTACTCTATTATTTAATTGGAGTTAATTCCATCATCAATTGATGGATCATCATATTAATTTTCTAAAATGGTGTTGGAAACACATCCACCCTGAGAGGGGGATGAATCATGGTGACACTAAATTTTATCTTTTTGACACACAAAATCTTTAAAAAAGTTTTTAGGAACATTAATTTAACATATTCACACATTATAATTTATAAAAACCACATAACATGCACATATGAATAATTTAATGAACTTAAGGACACTGTTATTTTACTTAGATAACCAAAATGGAATTTTCCAATGAGCACACACTAATAATTTGTTAGTGTTCTAGGTTTATAATACTCATACTAGATATATTACAATGTATTTGGAAAGGGATCAATTTTGAACTCTTTTTTAATGCATATTCTCTAATATTTCACACTACTCAATTAAGGAATGGTTAGTTTAATGACATTAGGGCCTCTTTAAGAGATGAAGGCCATGTGATTCTTTCTCCACTCAATTCAGGACTCTTCTTGAATCTGCATTTCCCAGTTTAATCTCTTTTATTCTAATTAATTCTTATGATTTTTTTTCTTGAAGTGCACATGATACCAACTCCTTATATGGAGTTTTATATGTTACCTTCCTCTTTATAAATTGTAATATAGAATCTTCTTTGTGTGAAGATAACATAGTTTCTTCCTAAAATATTTTCATCAGAAACACCTTATGTATCTGGATAAAGATAATTCAAAATTAAATATTTAACATGTTCTTTCCTTCTTATTTAAAATAAATATAGTAATGGAATCCATTATTCATCTCTTGATCCTCTTTATCAATATTAAATAGATATATAAATAACATTTTTCAATGGACCAACTTCTTCCTCTCTTTGGAAACCATATGTAGAAAATTATATAAGCTCTTGGTTTCTTTCACGAGAAACTAGATTTGGTGATTGGGTTCACAAGATGGTTCTCTTATAATACCTTTATTAGTTTATATATATTCATGTACAACTACATCAATGAGAGAGATCACCCTAGGACACCATTATTCTTCCCGATCTTTCCATGTGGAACATCATATAACCCATTTATTTTTTTGAGTAATGACAAGTGATATTATTTCCATATATTCTAATATATATAAACTCCTCATTTTAATAGTTGAACCTCTATTTATTTTAGTAAAAAATAATATTGTAAAATCCTCTAATAAATTACTATATTACTAATTATTAAAAATTACATATCTAGTTTTCCATGACTAGTTTTTCAATATACTACAATAGAGAAATAAAAATAAATAAATACCAAGAATAAACCCATATCTTTAAATTCACATGATATTAATTTTTTTAAATATAGTTTTTTCTTCTAAAGACACCTTTTTATCCTAATTAATTCTCCAATTAAACCATTTTAATTTTCCTCATTTAAAACTATTGGGAATACATGAATTCAATCCCATAAATATTTAAAATATCCATCCCAAGTTATTCTCCAATAAAACCATTTTATGTTCACATATAAATAACTAAATATCATGGAATTATAAAATCAAAGTATCATGTGAAGAAATATTTTATTATCATATCATGAAGAATATTTTATTATTGTTCTCCCCTAGGAATTTGCACCTCATGATGATTTTCATTTTTTGAATAGTTCCCAACGGATTTGTTTCTAGAATTAGAAACAATCAGTGGTTCTATATCCAAGGAGACCTACTTTCCAATGGTAGGTTCTCATTAGATATTTTGACCAATGATGCTTAACAACTCACATTGGTCGAGTGGATGGGAGGTTGAAATCATGACACCCTTTTGGGGGAAATTATTTTCTACTTTGAGAATCTCTTATAGATTTAAGATATGTTCATGAATCAGTCATTAATTCTCAAGTATGTGGTGGGTCATACCAGAGTTAAAAATCAATTATTATCATGTATATATCATAGAATCATTTGTATGTATCTGATTTTATTCATCAATGAAGATATATATATGTATTTGAGGTTCTTCATCGATGATATCCACTCATATACTTCTTAGTGATTATTTATTTATTATTATGACTATCCTGGTTTACTAGCCACTCAGTGCTACCCTCTAGAGTATATTGTCATCTAGGGAGATGTGATTTTTTTGAATCCAGGATCAAACTCATAGATGGGATTCATTCGTATCCTTGTGAATGGAATTAGAAACCACATAGTTCGTTACCTATTTACAGGGATCATTATAAATTTTTAGGTCATGTGACAAGGACCCAACCATATAGTTTAATATTATATGGAGATTATTTCTAGGAAGAAGGTGCTTAGTCAATGTTTTATGTGGGACTTTTGTTGAAGGAGCCCATAGAACCTAATAGAAATGTGGATTCTCAGGTTCAATTAAAAAATACTGGGAATGTGGCCCAGAGAGAATATGGTTGGTTTGTGTGTTGTGTTTGAACCTCAAGGAGGCTTACTATATATCCCAATTGGATGGGAATCAAATCCCATAGAGTTTAGTTTGTCTCATAGGGATGTATGTACAATTGAGAGGATTAAGCTGGGGCTTACACCTAAAGAGGGCACCATGAGAATAGACCTTGAGAGATTTATCAACACATGATTCTCAAAACATGATTATTTGGGTGTTAACATTGGGGAATAATACTTAGGAGGATTCTTTAATTAAGGTGATTATAATTGGGTCTTATTCTAAAGGAGTATGTCTATTTAGCTTAGGCCTTATGAAGGCTCCCTAATTTTCATGTTTATAACAGGAATCAACATTCTTGTAGTTCAATTAGTCTCATACGGTTTTATGTACCTTTGAGATGATTATGCTGGGGATTACTCCTGAATAGGACACCTTGGGAAAGGACCATGAGAGATGTATCAACCCATGATTCTAAAATTGGGATTATCTGGGGGTTATCTTCATATCTTACTCCTAAGGAGGATTACTTTATTTAGGGGATTATGATTAAGGATCATTCAGAAGGTGGATTCCCATTGAGATCAGGTCTTAAGTAGGCTTCTTATGTGTCCTTTTTATATTTTAAATTAGAGTTATAATAGTTCAATATGTTACATGAATTGTGTAGATTTCATGGCCACTATTAACCTCTAAGACTATGTGAGTCATGCGTGGTGTGAGGAACAAGAGGAAGTATAATATCTGAGAAACCACACAATATTATTTTATCTGTAGATGGATATAGAGAAAAATACCAAAGGGGGAGGGATGATGCATTGGGAGTGCCCATTTTCTCTATCCTTTCTCTACTAATGGAAGTGTATGGGGATGAAGGTGAAAGAGGTTAGGGTTACAAAACATTCCTCTATTGACTTTACAAAGAACAGGGAATGATGGGGAAGAATGTGGAAGTAGAGAGGAGAAATACTAAAACCTCATACATAAATGGATAGGGGATTACTCCAGGATGGATACCATAAATTGGTTCCACAGTGGGACGAGGATATAATTCCATGTTGAATGGAAAAGAAATCATAATCCTCACACTCATCAATTGGATCTAGAGGCTCCACGTCTCTGATATGATAAAGTAATGACATGGTCCTAACCCTTATATCCGAGACTGGGAACTCTATGAAACTATCCCATGAGAAGGGATCCTGATAAACATGGATATACAAATCCACATGTTCCCTAAGGATCCTAACAGTCTAGTAGGACTATTGCAGGAAACATTAGACCATATATATACAAATCCAAATGAGAGACACTCCGGTGTGCCTTATTCCATGGATTTTTAAGTCACGAGGCCATGGTGGATGTTTTGAGTTGATCCCTCTCAGACAAGGGAGGAAAAAGATGAGATTTCCAGCCATGGATGGGTTCGATTAAGGCCTAAGGAATGTCTTGTATAGGTTGGAGGGTAGGTTGGACCATGGAGGCTCACGAAATGGGTGCTTCACGTAGGTTAGTTTGGGTAAACTAATGGAACCTTGGGTGATGACAAAACTAGGTGACTACACTCAAGTAAGACTTTGATAAGTCCTTCATGGGACTCCATAGGTATTCTTATAAGAGACTCAAATAGGTCCCCAAATTGAAAGGTGTACCTTACACTAGTATTCATTAACCTTGGGGTGAGAGAGTGCCTCTCACATGTGTTGTTTATTTTAAACCCTGGGAGGAGTTTTAATTTCACTATTCCTATTTAATTCCCAATCTATTACATTTTATAAGGCTACGTACAATTTATAGGAGAGCTTGGGTGAAGAATTAGGGTGATCAAAGCTTCCGTAGGCCTTCTGTAAATCTCATAAGTCCCTTAAAATGAAGACCATGGGGTACTATTTTTAGGAAAATATTGGAGCTTGGGTGAAGGGGCTATCTCGTGTAGGTCTCTCATACAGGGTTCCACACATTTACCTTTCTTGCCGATGGTGCTTGGGGTACTTTGGTGGCTCACTCGGGCGATCCCACTGTTTCATACCATAGGTGTTGTTCCACTGCACCCATTATTGAGATCACTGATGGGATGTGGTACTAGTCCTTTGGGAAGGTCCCTTTGATACCTTCACTAACCCCATGAAAAATCGAGAGTCACACCCTAAACATTTGGAGCTGAGTCAATGATGTTTTGGACCACAATACATTAAAATAAATTATATTCCTTATTCCAATATAAATATGTATTTCTACTCAAACTCATAATTTGGTGTCTAAGAGAGTTTTATATCTTTAATTTTGTGGAAAAAGTTCATAGAACACATTTCACAGTGTAAAAAAATTCCCCCACTTAGAATTAGATTTTTTAGAATGAATAGAATCTAGTTCTATGGTAACTGCAAGGCACCTTGATGAATTACAAAATTATTTGGTAGAATTTGGAGCAATATCGAGTATGGGGGATATTCTAATTTTTTATAATAAATTGGGCCTAGAGAGAATAGTTTGACTATATCAAGGGTCATATGGTCATCCCTATATTTTTTTGTCTTTTTTATGCCATTATACTACTTTTTTCATTAGATCAATATGATGGGGACTTAGCGGTCAAGACTTTGATTTTTCTTAGACTTCCCTTTTCGGGTTTTCAACCTAACAAGTTTTATGCCTTTTCCTTTTTGTAGCTCGATTTTTCCTAAACCACATGGAGTAAAGGCCTAGAAACCAAAGACTAGAATTTTTTCCAGATATCCTTTTCTGGGTTTTAAATTTGGAGAGTAATATTTATTTTTTTGGATGTTTAAATTCATACATGTCGAACTAAAAAGGCTAGTGTTTTATGTCAAACATCTTTGACCATGAAATTTGACATGATAACCCAAACAAGGATTGATGGCTAGGAATGTTATGATCTTCTTAAAATACATAAAAGGGGAATCTTGAGCAAAGATTTTATGGTTTCCAAATCTAAAATATGAAATATGGGAATAAAGGAGCTCTCTACTACGAATAAAGATACCTCTAGCCAAAAAACCTGTTATGGATGCAATTTGATACAGGGACAACTAGGGCATGTACTATATAGTCAAGTAGCGGTATCCCTAGGGTGAAAAACCTACTATGTGGGTGAGTTATATAAGGCCAACTAGGGCACATATTGCATAGTTAGTCAATGGTGTTTTGAAAAATTATGAAATTCTATTGCTCATGGGTGAAGGAAGTTTACAGAGATTCTGATTCCTCAACACCATAGGGGGTCGTTATTTTAAGGAAAGATTATTTAGAAGAAAGATACCATCTATATTGTCACAGTCCATGAATGGGAAAACACTCCTATAAGAATTTTTATTTATTAGAGGTAGGTACATTTTTTAGATGGCCAATGTTAGAGGAGAATGACTCTTTTTAACAAAGGGTGAAGAATTGTGTTGTGTGATGTCATGATACTAAGAAATTGACCGTGTAGTATAACATCTTATAGTGAATAAATTATGCTATCTAATTAAAATTCATACCACAAGGAAATTATTCTATGTAGTTTAAAGTCATGTAGCAATAAAATTATGATATGTATACTGAACAGACATTATGCCGTGTAGTTTAAAGTCATACTACAAAGAAATTGGGGGCTATAATTTAAGGTTTATAGCTTTAACCAGAATATTGATTATTATCCAATTATTTTTCTAAAAATATACTTCCATATTCTGGAATGAAAGGAAAATGTTGTACGATGTGATTTAGGGATACGCAAATATGAAGAGTGGTATGGGGAAATGACTGATAGTGTTATAGGATGTCTCTCATGAGTATGAAGTTACCACTGGTTGACAAACCCATTATGAGGGTGATTTTAGAAAAGGTCGACTAGGGCACATACTACATAGTCAAATAGTGGAATACTTTGGATAAATAACCCATTATAAGGTTCATCTGATGAAAAGATGATTTGGGTGTATTGTAGAATAGTCATGAAAATAAGTCCTCAAGAATTTCAACATTCTACCTCTAAAATCTTATGAAAGTTTATGCAGATTCGATCTCCCCAAGAATAGAGCTTGATTTGTGGAGAAAAGTTCCCAAATATAGAAGAGGTATTTAAAATCGTGATTTCAAAAGTATATGGGGAATAGGCTCGTTATAAAGGTCTAACCCAAGAATAGGAGGTATATGTTAGAGTTGGTGTCCTGAGAACCATCTTCTTGTACTTTGATTACATGAATGTATACTTATTATATATTGTTCATTGTTCTTCATGACTATAATATAATAATTTCCTAGAATATTTTTTGCATTAATAAGTTCATAGTAGATCCCTGCTATGATGATAAACTTGAAATTCTATAACAATATTTTTAAATAAAGTTCTATAGTTGGATGACATACTATGATAGCATACATAGTATACATATCGTCATATGCGAGTACTCGTAAGAAGATGAGTCTCTCTCTCATTGAGTTCTCACTTGGTAATCTCTAAGATGGGAGATTATGAGAATAGACTGAATAGTAGTAATTCCATATGTTTTGGTGTCACCAAACATGACTATCTATGAGTGTGTGTAATGGTCCTTAGATTGGAAGATTATCATTAACTCATTTCATGAATCGTGCACTTATATTTTTTGATGAAAACCGTCATGAAGATAGTTGGTGGGAAGTAGGGTACGTTGGGTATGTCATGAATGACATGTTGTTAATGGACAAGTCAAGGAAGGATTTTATGGATGTTGATATCTCGGCCCTTTGATTGAAATAAAACTATCGAACACATTCCATGGCCATGGTGACACGACGAGTTTATTTCTGGAAGTCAAAGAATGACAGATCAAGCATATAGGTTTATGACACTTCCATGAAACCTACTTGATAAGATATTGAGACAAAGGGATTAAATTACACGGTAAGCATTCTTATGAGGTGACATGTCAATGCGGTGTCAACTTCTTTCTCTTGCGTGCCTTAACCCATTGCTAGATAGTAATCTTGGACTTTAGGCAAGCCCGCCTAATTCCAATGAGAAAGAGGCCTAGAGGGTCACACACTAAGTGTATTCAAGTATCTCAAGTAGAATAAAGATTATTCTGATATGTCGTTTAATAATTATTCACGGAATCCTAAATCATTTTAATGTTGGAGGAAGAATAAAATGAAAACAAGTACACGCCATGTATTAATTATTACACATCGTGTAGTTTTTATTTTGAAAACAAGTACACGCCATGTATTATTGAATGTACACACCATGTAGTTTTCATTTTAGAAAGGAAATGAATAAATTAAAACAAGATATACACACCGTGTACATTGAATGTACACACTGTGTAGTTTTCAATGAAAAACAAGTAAAAGCTGTGTATTTATGATTACACGCCATGTAGTTTTTCCAGTCGGGATTTAGAGGAAATATCATTTTATTAAATGATATTTATTATAATCAGTGTGGGTGCATGTCAAGGAATTAATGACTCGACATGGGGTTTTCAAAAGATTTAATGAAATAAATAAAATGCATAACACGTGTATTTATTGTCATAACTCTACAACCTCAAACCTGATTATAAATATCCTCATAACCCCAACTCTTTTCTTAAGAGAATCGTTGTGTACAACAATTCTGGAGAATTATTTCAAGGCCAAAAGAACCTATTCCTCCAAGAATTCTCTCAATACTGAGAGAGATCATCATCCATTGGATAAAGATGATCTAAGGCGGACAACACAGGCAAAGGTTTCTCCATGCTAGCACCCGAAGACTCCTTTGGCGACGCCCACAGATACATGGTGCACATGTAGATCACCGCTAGAGGAAGTCTACACTTGGCTTCTGCGACACAATGAAGAATCACATCAGAACATGATCTATAATATCAATGAAGAAAGAACACCCAAGAGGTACTTCTTTTCAATTAATTAAATTAATTATAATCAACCTGTGGCGATCCAGTTTTGTGGTTCTGGGAACTTTCTTCTTCTTTGTCTATTTCTGTGAATTGATCCGTGGAGACTGGCGTTTATTGTCATATTGATCCCAGATTGATCATTGCTAATGACAAAAAGGCAAGTAGGCACATACACCCATGAGATTTCGCTGTGCCCGAAACCTTCAATTGGTATCAGAGCGAGTTTACAACGTTGATTATAGTTATTTAATTTTTGTTGATAATTTATGCATTTATATTTGATTCAATTCAAGATAAATCATTCTATAAAACTAAATGAACATGATCTATTATTCCTCCTTCGTTTATCGATTCACATCATAGAAATGAACTTTTAATTTTAATTCTGATAAAATTAAAAAACGAGAAAGTCATCTGGAGGAGCCTCTCTTTCTATCCCTACAACACAAGAATACACAACGTGTAGTGAAAACTACACGCCGTGTACTTAGGTTCAACGAACCGATACTGGTTTTCCAAACCACTCCATGTGAATTGAGTATAACCAAATTTTATTACACCGTGTTGACCAGAATTGAACGGCGCATGGAAACCAGAATACACGGCGTGTATGTTGAATCAACACGTTGTGTAGTCTGATCTGGTCTAGGTGAAACCGTGTACAAGGAGAAGCCATGTTCCATGTACATGGGATTGCCAGGCCGGTAACCACATAACAAGTAAGTACACTCCGTGTTATATTAATCTACATGCCATGTACTCCAAAAATTCCAAAGTATAGAAAACATGCCAAAGCCCCCGGTGTTTACTTTGGATAAAGGGTGAAAAATACACGACATGTAGGCTATATTACACACCGTGTACTTTCCAGAAATGGAATCTCACCAGGGTTCCTCCAAAAGTACAAAGACCTATACAAGGAATATTGATGAGAAGAATCTCAAGGAAACTTAGAAAGGAATTTAAGATAAATAATTGATTAATTGTAAGATCATAATTAATTGAATTCAAGTGCGACTTATGTTGAATAAATAGAACGATTAAAATAATTTGAATGCTAAATATGCATAAATGTTGTTACATGATATGGATGATCATGAGCTAGACCAAAAACCCTTTGTATGTGTGAATGGTTTCATTTAAATTTATTTAATTTAAATTCATTGGCCTGTGATCCATATTCCAATAAAATGTAGGGCCTGCATGCCCATGGTTTCTTTAATGTAAACCCCATGTAATAGAGGATCTCCCAAGCTAGTGGAGATGGTTCAAAGTTTGAAGCTGAGGCGAAACCAACCCAAGAAGATGCAAAGGTGATCAGGTGGGAGCTGTAAAACACAAACCATCGGTTCAAGGTGTTTTTCCCTAGGTCTGGGTTAGCTTATCAAACCGCTAGATAAGCTAACCAATAGAAGCTCATGATCATGCCATCTTATTTTATTTCCGTCTGATTGCAAGGTTTATTTGTTATGTATGTGTTATCACAATCACATAATTAATGAAATAAACAAGCATTCAAAGATGAAATAAAATAAATACCAGACTATGCGTAAACATTATCAGAACATGGTTAATCACTTAATCAAGCATCACTTAATATTAACAAGCATGTTATAATGCAAAACTACACATAAAGAATAAAATCCCTCAAATACCACATTAAGTCAGACCAAGCCTTCTGTTACTTGATTAAGGGCAGGACTCAATAAAACTATGTGTTTGACCAACCCTTTTTGGGACACTTACTTTTATAAAGGAAGATCTTATGAAAGTTTCGGGTTGACTTAAACATTTTACATCAAGAGGAGTAGCCCTTGCTAGACTTGTTGTAAAATGGAGTCAAGTGTTGAGGAAATCCAAGTCAGGATTTCAAGATTGGGGAGTCCACTCAACAGATCAAGGAACTGTAAGCTCAAAGTTGGCAAAGACCTACCTACCTAAATACCTTCAAATATCTTGACCAACCCTTGTTCGGGTTATGCGAAGGGGAATATATATCCTTGCCACTAGAATATCAAAGAAACTGGACATTCCGAGTCAATGGTGAGGGCCATTGGGACTTGATAAAATAGTGTGAGAAATAATAAATTCAATTATTATTTTTCATAAAATGTAATCAAAAGGTACTGATAAATCAGCTCTTTTAATTTGTAGAATCAATATGACAAGCTCGTCAACCACATTCTCTCTGCGATCAATTATGGACAAAGGCAATGTCCTCACCGGTAGTAACTTTTTGGAATGGTTTAGGTGACTTCAGGTTATCCTACGCCATGAACGAAAGTTTTACGTGCTGGAGTCCTTACTTACTGATTATCTTGGACAAGGGGTGAGTGATCAAGATTTTTTGATCTATGATCAACATTTTAACGATTCACTCGAAGTTCAATGTTTGATGCTATCATCAATTTCTAGTGAGATCATGAAGTCTCACGAAGACATGGATGCCTATAGCATGCTCGAGCACCTCCATGGTCTATACCAGGGGAGAGCAAGACAGGAAAGTTTTGAGATTTCCAAGACTCTATTTCAGAGAAAGCTTAGAGAGGGTGCCCCGACTGGGCCTCATGTAGTCAAGATCATTGGCTATATTGATCTCTTGGAGGTTCTAGAGTTTAAACTCCCCGAGGAACTGGGTACCGATCTCATTCTCGCATCACTCCCCTACAACTTCTCTAACTTTGTTGTAAATTTCAACATGAACAACATTGAGAAGTCTCTATCTGATATTCTTATCATTATTCGCCAAGTGGACAATGATATGAAGCGTGAAAAGCATTCTGTCCTTATGGTGAATAAAAGGAAAGGGAAGGTGAAGAGATTTAAGCCCAAAGCTTCTTCAAGGCCTTGCAATAAAATTAAGATCAAAGGGGAGGCAAGAGAACATGATGGTGTTTGTTTCGCATGTGGAAAGAAAGGCCATTGGAAGAAAAACTACACCCAGCCAAGGAAGAAAGGGGAAGCTTCAGGTGCGTTTGTCATCGAATGCAGTCTATTTGTTTCTACAAATTGGGTATTAGATACAGCTTGTGGTGATCACACATGAATCCAAATACAGGAACCAAGTAGATTCCGAAAGATTGATCGAGGGGAGGTATATCTACGAGAAACCAACAGAGATAGACTTGCTGCTGTAGTTGTCGGGGACTACCACCTCACATTGCCAACTGGAATGATCTTGGAGTTAAAGGGTTGTTATTATGTGCCTTCTGTTACCAAAAACATTATTTCAGTATCCAGATTAGATACTGAAGGATTCATTTCAAGTTTGGAAGTGGATATTTCTACTTTAATAAAGATAACATTTGTTTTGGTAGGGAACATTTATATAACAACCTTTAGGTGTTAGGATACACAAACCATGTAATGGAAATCGATGACAAAATTAATTCACATGACTCATACCACACCCAACTTTGGCATCCCTGGCTAGGTCATGTCAATGAGAAACGTTCGAAAAAATTACATCAAGATGGGTTTTTAGATTCTTTTGAACTAAAACCACATGGTGTATGTCATGCGTGTCTATAAGGCAAAATGACCAAATCCCCATTTAGTTGAAAATGTGAAAGGGATAAAGATCTTCTAGAATTAGTTCACACAGATTTGTGTGGACCATTTCCAATTGAAGCAAGGGGTGGGTTCTTGTACTTAATAACTTTTACTGATGATTTTAGTAGATATGGATATATTTACTTAATGAGGTATAAGTTTGATTCTTTTGATCGGTTCAATTAATACAAGAATGAAATTGAGAACCATCTTAGTAAGAATATTAAGAAACTCCGCTCAGACAGAGAAGGAGAATATCTTAATCAGGACTTCATTGATTTCTTACGGGAGTTTGGGATTCAATCTCAACTCACTCCTCCTTACACGCCTTAGTGGAATGGTGTGAGTGAAAGGAGGAACCGCACCCTGTTGGACATAGTGAGATCAATTATGAGTCATGCGAGTCCTCTATTATCATTTTGGGGATATGAAATATAAACAACATCACACATACTAAACCAAGTACCAACAAAATCAATAAATTGTATTCCATACAAGTTATAGAGTGGACGCAAAGGCATGTTATCAAATTCACATGTGTGGGGTAGCGAATAATTTGTTAAGGCCTCTTCAAGTAACAAAATTGCACCTGGAGGCACAAAGTGTATCTTTATAGGATATCCCAAGGAAATAAGGGGATATTAACTATACAACACCTTAGATAAAAAGGTTACAATGGAAATACACGCCATATTCTTTGAGAGGTAGCACATCTCTAAAAGAGATAGTGGGAGTGAGATAGAATTCAATGAAGTAGAGGTTCAAGATACACAGGAGTTGGTACAAGAACAGATTCTACAAAGACCCATGGAAGAACAATCTATTCCAGAGACACAAGAACTTTGTTGGAGCATGAGAGAGGTGAGAGAACTAGAACGACATTGTTTTCTGGTCATTGAGGATGGTGAATCATTATTGGTTGACAATGATGATCCTCTTACCTACAAGTAAGCATTTGAAAGCACAGACACTGCCAAGTGGAAAGAATCCATGAATTATGAAATGGATTCCATGTACCAAAACTATGTTTGGATTTTGGTAGATTTTCCAGTTGATGTAAATCCAATTGGTAATAAATGGGTATTCAAGAAGCAACTGGACATGGCGGGGCAAGTCAGCACCTATAAGGCATGACTGGTTGCCTAAGGTTTTAGACAACGTCAAGGAATTGACTATGATGAAACCTTTTCACCGGTTGCAATGCTGAAATACATCATAATCCTATTGGAAATTTCCGCTTTCCACGAATATGAAATTTGGAAAATGGATGTCAAAACAGCATTCCCTAACGGGAACCTCTAGGAAGATGTCTACATGACACAACTTGAAGGGTTTTTGACTCCAAATGATGCCAATAAGGTATGAAAGTTACAGAAATCCATTTCTAGTTTAAAGAAAGCATCAAGGTCATGGAACATTCATTTTGATGAAGCTGTAACAGAATTTGGATTTGTTAAAAACAAATGTGAGCCTTGTGTCTACAAATGGTTTAGTGGAAGTGCAGTTGTTTTCATAATAGTATTTTTTGATGACATATTACTAATTGGAAATGAAGTACCTATCTTACAGTCAGTTAAGGAATAGTTGTATAAATTCTTCTCCATGAAAGAATTGGGTGAGGCAACATATATTCTTGGGATCAAGATCCATCGTGATAGATCCAAGAGAATGATGGGCCTGACTCAAAGTACATACATTGAAAAGATATTGAAGAGATTCAATATGGAACAGTCCAAGAGGGGATTTTTTCCAGTGTCACATGGCATTAATCTTACCCAGAGAATGTGTCATCAGACACATGAGGAAAGAAAGAAAATGGAAAGGATCCCTTACACATCCTCAATTGGGTCAGTCAGGTATGATATTCTATGTTCAAGGATAATTGTTGCTTATGCATTAGGTACAGTAGGAAGATATCAAGATGATCCAGGAGACTGCCATTGGATGGCAGTCAAGACTATCCTTAAGTATTTGAGGTGTACTAAGGATATGTTCCCTTGTTTATGGAGGAGATGAGGAACTAGTCATCAAAGTACATATAGATTCTAGTTTCCAGACTAATCAAGATGACATGAAGTCAAAGACTAGATACATCTTCAGTTTGAATGGAGGTGTAGTGAGCTAGAAGAGCTCAAAGAAAGGTGTGGTGGTAGATTCTACAGCAGAGTCTGAGTATATCACAGCTTCTGAGGTATCTAAATAAGCAATATGGATGCGAATCTTCATCCAAGAGCTAGATGTAGTACCTAACAATAAATATCCTATCACACTCTATTGTGATAATACTGCGGTGGTGAAACTTGAAAAAGATCCAAGGTCACATCAGCAGACAAAGCACATACTTCAAAAGTATCATCTCTTGAGGGATTTTTCTCAGAGAGGTGAAGTTGCAGTGAGAAGTATTTCCATAAAAGCCAACGTGGTAGACCCCTTGACTAAAGACTTCACTTAGCCGAAACATGATCATCATGTGAGGTCTAGTGAAATAAAAGTTATAGGCAGTTGGCTCTAGTCCAAGTGGGAGTTTATTAGAGTTGGTTTCCAGAGAACCAACTGCTTGTACTTTGATTACATGAATGTATACTTATTATATATTTTTCATTGTTCTACATGACTATAATATAATAATGTCATGGAATATTTTTTTCACTAATAAGGTCATAGAAGATCCCTGCTATGATGAGAACCTTGAAATGATATAACAATATTCTTAAATAATGTTCTACGATTGGATGACATACTATGATAAGACACATAGTATATAGATCGTCATGTGTGAGTACTCGTAAGAAGACGAGACTGTCTCTCATGGAGTTTGCACTTGGTAATCTCCAAATGAGAGATTATGAGAATATACCTTCCAGTAGTAATTCCGCATGTTTTGGTGTCATCAGAAATTACTATCTATGAGTTTTTGTAATGGTCTTTAGACTGGAAGATTATCATTAACTCATGTCATGACTTGCGCACTTAGATTTACTAACAAAAACCATCACTAAGACAGTTGACAGGAAGTAGGGTACGTTGGGTGCATCATGAATGACATGCTGTTAATGGATAAGTTGAGGAAGGATTTGTCCCTTTCATTTATGGATGTTGATATCTCGTCCCTTTGATTGAAATAGAACTTTCAAACAATTTCCATGGCCATGGTGACATGACGGGTTTATTTCTAGAAGTCAAAGAATGACAGATCAAGCATATAGGTTTATGAAACTTCCATGAAAATTTCTTGATGAGATATTGTGACAAATGGATTAAATTACACGGTAAGCGTTCGTATGAGGTGACACATCAATGCGGTGTCAAATTCTTTCTCTTGGGTGCCTTGACCCGTTGCTAGACAATAATCTTGTACATTAGGTAAGCCTACCTAATTCCAATGAGAAAGAGGCCCAGAGGGTCACACACTAAGTGTATTCAAGTTTCTCAAGTAGAATAAATATTATTCTCATACATGGTTGAATAATTATTCAAGGAATCATAAATCGTTTTAATATTGGAGGAACCACAAAATGAAAACAAGTACACGCCGTGTATTAATGATTACATGCCGTGTAGTTTTTATTTTGAAAACAAGTATACACCATGTATTATTGAATGTACACTCCATGTAGTTTTCATTTTGGAAAGGAAATGAATAAATGAAAACAAGTTATACACGCCATGTACATTGAATGTACATGCTGTGTAGTTTTCTATGAAAAACAATTACACGTTGTTTATTTATGATTACATGCCATGTAGTTTTTCTAGTTGGTATTTTTAGGAAATATCATTTTATTAAATGATATTTATTATAATCAGTATGGGTGCATGTCAAGGAATTAATGACTCGACATGTGGTTTTCAAAAGAGTTAATGAAATAAATAAAATGTGTAACACGTGTATTTATTGTCATAAATCTACAACCTCAAACCTGATTATAAATATCCTCACAACCCCAAATCTTTTCCTAAGAGAATTATTGTGCACAACAATTATAGAGAATTATTTCAAGGTCGAAATAACCTCTTCCTCCAAGAACGCTCTCAAGACCAAGAGAGATCCTCTTCCATCAGATCAAGACGTTCTACGGCGGACAACGCAAGCAAAGGTTTCTCAACGCTAGCACCTGGAGACTCCTTTGGCGACATCCATAGATACGAGGTGCACGTGTGGATCACTGCTAGAGGAATTCTACACTTGGCTTCTGCGATGAAATGATGAATCACATCGGAATGTGATCAAGAATATCAACGAAGAAAGAACCCCCAAAAGTTGCTTCTTTTCAATTAATTAAATTAATTATAATCAACATGTGACAATCTACTTTTGTGGTTCCAGGACCTTTCTTATTCTTTGTCTATTTCTAGGAATCGATCTGTGGATACTGGAGTTTATCGTCATATTGATCCCAGATTGATCATTGCTAATGAAAAAAAGCCAAGTGGGCACATCCACCCACGAGCTTCTACTATGCTCGGAACCTTCAGTATAGTGCTTGTAGATTTTGGTCATATTAATAAGATCATAACAATATGGAAATGATGGATGATGTGTGGTCAAATGGACAAAGGTTATTCTAGTATTATTTAAACATATGAAGGGTGAAAATGTAAACCACAATCTTGGAAAATTTTAGATATGGAGAAAGGACACGGGAAAAATATGTAAGGGATGACTATTGACATTGAATCGTAGGTTCTAGCATACTGTTGTCAAAGATTAAAAGGATAGAATAGGCTTCTCCAAGTGAAAAATTACTACTATTTGACTATAACAACCCTGCTCTTTATTACAAACATAAACAAAATATATTACATAAACCTGCACTTAATAAAAACATGAGGATATATAGGTCTAGTGTCTTGGGAAATTAGGGAAATTATATGACAACTTAAGATATAAAAATATAACATCTTTATTGAAAAATTTCTTTACATGACCACAACATTCCCTCTTACTTAGCATTTCATGGGATAGCCTGAGGACATACATGTGAAAATGGTGAGCTATAAATCCCAGTAAGGGAGTAAACAAGGCATAAAATAAATAATGCAATACCTGTTAGGCATTAAGAATATCAATAGAGCATAAGAGAAACATGAACATAGAGTCATGATATAGCATGATTATCATAACATGGAAATGTGGCATAAATATTTAACATGATATTAGCATGAGACAAGGCTCATTGCACATGAAGCACGAGTAAACCCTCATTGAAATTGAATTATAATGAGTGAACCCTCATTTTACTTAAGGTATCATGATACTAATATTTACCCAATGCATTGGAGGACTGTCAGGGCACACCCTTCTTAATCACTTCATTTCATGCATAAGTGTGCCACATGGATCATACAACATGGATTCATTCAACACCATAATTTATTATAAGATAATGAAAAGTGGAATACATACATTAAACTCTATAATCAATAAGTATATGTGTATAAAGTTTAATACCATTGATATATAAATGTGCATGGTATTCACTACATAGTGACTTTGGCTTGGAAAATCACAGTGCAATTTCAGCAACATAACAACATGAAATAATAAATCATAAAAATGGATGATGAGGAAGAAATGGGTAAATAATCATATTTACATGAAATGGAAATTAAGGTGGGTCTTATAGATACATGTCCCAATATATTTAATGGAGTTTAGATGCATAATATAAAATAATTTCTTGAATGTAAATGAGAAGACATGAATTCCTTATGGAATTTCGGCACGGTAATAGGTGTACATGGGAGGAATTAATGAGAGAGAAAGAGGTCTATCATCATTATAACATAAAGAGGTTAGTATGGGGGAGGTGTGAAATAATACCCAAAAATTTTTAATAGAAAATAAATTTGTATAATCTTATAAATAAATTTGGAAAAAAATGAGAAACAAATAAATCTCTTATGAAAATTCAGCATGGTAAGTGGTGCACATAAGGGTTCATAATAGGAATAAATGATAGTGATATGGGATTTAATCATTTATAAAAAAAATAGGAAATAATTAGGATATTTAATAACATATAAAAATATAGAAATAAAATATATTAAAATGAATACATTAAAAAAATTCTTGATAAAAGGGGGGGGGGAGATCCCATACTTGGAAGTGTGACCTCAAAGGCTTGGGAGAGTCTTGAGAGGGGCTTATTGGGAGATTGGGGCACCTTGAGAGGATTATATAGAGAGGAGGTAAGGGGTTGGTTTATCTCCAAATGGTTTGAGTGAAGAGTAATGGGAGATTGATTGGTTTTATATATTAAAGGAGAGGGAATTCATTATTATTTAGGTTTTGGACACCGCAAATTAAACTAATCAAAAACACAAACCATACTATGGGTTTTTCCCATGGTTTTTTCCAAAGTGGAGTGGAAAAAATTATTTTATAAGTCCAATGGCCGAACTTATTAAAATAATTTTCCTTCTTATGTGGAGGTGAGTCACACTCTCAACGAAATCATTTTAAAATGTTAAAAAATGATTTTTAAGTCTTGGAGGGTTCACTAAGGCTTTGAAAAATAAATAAAACAAACCTAAAATAACATTATTTTAAATTTAAAACATATATTGTCTAAAAAACCCATTTATAGTATTTTATTAAATCACAATTGGGACATTATTATGTCATAAAAGGCATTTTATATTTAAACGGTATTTAATTTTTACACAAAAATTCTTATGTCTTGGAAAATCAGGAAAAATTCCCCATTAGATAATTTTGATATCCTGATTCCAAAAATAATATTAATTTTATCTAAATAATTTTCTAAATATTTTATTTTTAAATTTTAAAATAAAAATTAACATTTATAAAAAATTCATGGGTTTTGACAAAAACAACTTTCAAATCTTAATAAAAATTTCAATTGTATTCATAAAAATTATACAATCATTTATATTTATTAAAATGTAATTTAGTAATAATATTTTTTAAAAATATTATTTAATTAAAAAATCCATTGAATCATCAAAATATATTTCTTCATTGATTATTAACTAAAAATAATATTTTTTCTTTAAAAACCATTTACAAAGTAACAATGAATGTATATTCTTTATAAAAAATAAAGAACATAATCATAGTGATAGGGTCTTATTACATAACCCCTTATAACACCCGCATAAGACCTAAGGTTAAGGTGTGTGATGATGAAAGACTCTGGGGGAGGCTTAGATAATGTCGCTCGGTTGGTTATCTCTATTAACTTCCACTTCTCCCATAGGTTGTTCCGTTCAAGCTTAACTTGTTAAAGCTTGAATTGGGATTGGTCAAGAGTGAAGCCCAGTGATTCTACCTCCTTTCCAAGTTCTAACAAATGGGCTTCATATGAAGCGATTCTATTAGATGAGGCCATAACTTCCTTTGTCTGAGTAAATTTTATTTGTTATAGCCTTATATTTATACTAATCATGTGGTCACTATTCAATAACTATATTAGCAACAACAATAATTATTAATGGTATTTTAAAATCCAAAAAACATAAAACCAAGGAATTTCATATGTTATATAACCATTTTATATAATAATACATTTAATTATATCAAGAGGAATTTTCATTACTAAAAGTTTGGATCGTTACAATCTTTCCCCTTAAGAATTTTTTCCCTTGAAATTTCCTTTTCCCACACTAAAAAAATGAGGGTAAATCGACTTCATCACCTCCTCTGATTCCCACATTGCTTCTTGAAATTTTTGGTTTTTCCATAATACCTTGACATGGGGAATTGTCTTATTTCATATAAATTTTTCTCTTCGATATAAGATCTTCATTGACTTATATTCATAGGAGAGGTCATTCTCCAATGGTACCAACTCTATATTGAGTACATGCAATGGGTTAGGTATGTACTTTCTCAAGAGTGATACATGGAATACATCAGGTACTTGAGATAGGTTCAGTGGGAGTGCTAGTCTAAAGGACATTGCTCCAATGTGATCAAGGATCTCAAAAGGGCCAATGTACATTGGACTAATATTTCCATTATTCCCAAATCTCATAACTCTCTTACACAATGATATGCAGAGGAATTCCATGTCTCTAACATCAAACTTCAGGTCTCATCAATGATTATCAACAAAACTCTTTTGTCGACTCAATGAATCTTTAATGTGCTGCTGGATGGTCCTAACCTTCTCCCCCATTTATTTGACCATTTATAGATCTAGGAGTTTTCCCCCAACTTCATACCAACCTGTCATTGTTCTGAACCTCTTCCCATAAAGGGCCTCATAAGGATCCATTTGGATACTTGAGTGGAAACTGTTATTATAAGAGAACTCAACCATAGAAAGATGTTGATCCCATTCTCATTTTAATTCCATTGAGAATTCTCTCAACATGTCCTCATGTGTTAGGATAGTACGCTCAGATTGGCCATTAGTTTTAGGATGATAATCTATACTGATGTTTAGCTCAGTATTCAGAGCATGTTGAATACTCTTCTAGAACATAGAGGTGAATCTTAGATCTCGATCAGATATAATAGATAGTGGTACTCAATGTAGCTGTACCATTTATCTGATATATATATGTTCCAGTTGATCCAATGAGAAATCATCTCAAATTAAAAAAATTGTCCATTCTTTTTAAGATGATACACAACATCCCAAGTAGCATTGTTTCCTTTGTATGTCTTCATAAGTACAATGACAAAGTCTATGGTGACGTTATCTAATTTCCATGATGGTATGGGTTATGGTTACATAATCCCCTTAGATTTTTTCCTCTAAGCCATAAATTTCTGACATACCAGACACTTTGATGTATACTCAGTGATATCCTTCTTAATTTTATCCCTACAATAATACTCTTAGATATCTCTATACATCTTTATGTTTCTTGGGTGAATAAAGAAATTAAAACTATGTACATAATCCAAAAGACATTTCTTTAACTCCGGACTTGATGAAACACATAGTCTTGACACAAATATCACAATTCCTTCTTAATTAACATTGAGATATGAGGATTTCCCTTTTTTATAGTTTCTAATTTCTTCTAAATTCTCACATCATCATTTTGATCATCCTTTAGACTTTCCAAAAAAGACAGTTGAGAAATCATTTGTGAAAGGATTTATGATGTTACCTTATTTATGATTCCCATGTCCATTTTTTTAAAATATAAGAAGATTGGATCCTTTTCAATTCTCATCAATGATAGAATCACTAGGTATTTTCTACTTATAGAATACATCACCTTATTCTCTTTCCCATGGTGGTAATGGATTGAACAATAATAGTCTTTGATCAGCTCTAACCAGCTTCATTGGTTCCTGTTCAACTCTTTCTATGTGAATATATAATTAAGGATTTTGTGATCTATATATATTTCACACTTCTCCCCAAATAGGTAATGTCACCAAATTTTAAGTGAAGATTACTACAGCCAACTCCAGATCATGTTTTGGATATTTTTTCTCATGAACTTTCAATTTCCTTGAAACATAAGCAATGACTGTCAATTTTCATCAACACATATCCCAGGCCCTTATTCAAAGAATCACAGAATACCAAAAAACGTTCTCCACTTGTGGGTAGTGTGAGAATGGGTTTAGTGATAAGAATTCTTTTTTAAATCCTTGAATCTATCTTCACATTCATCACTCAAAGAGAAATTTACTCCCTTATGAGTTAGCTTGGTAAGAGGGTTGGAAAATCATGAGAAATTTCTCACAAATCCGCAATAATATCTAGCTTACCACAGGAAGCTACAGATATCTGTTATCGATGTTGGCCTCATCCATCCCTCAATTTAAGCTATCTTGGAGGGATCCACAGATATCCCATTTATTATAATGATATGACCTAATAATGAGACATCCTTCAACCAGAACTCACACTTGATATACTTTGCATATATATTTTCCTTTCACAAGGTCTTTAGTATAGTGCTTAGATGCTCCTCCTCCTCCTCCTCCTTGATTTTAGAGTATATTAGAATATATTTTATAAAGGCTACCACAAATTTGTCAAGGTAATCTCTAAAGAATCTGTTAATCATGTCTATGAATATTTTTGGAGTATTAGTGGGTTCTAAATCCATTACAATGAATTCATAGTGGACGTACACTGTATGAAAAGAAGTTATGGGGATATCCTCTTTCTCCACCCTTACTTGGTAATATCCTGACCATAAATCCACCTTAGAGAAGTATTTTGCTCCACATAGATTATTGAACAAGTCACCAATTTGGGGAAGATGATACTTGTTCTTTATCGTGATTGTTTTGATCTCAAGATAATCAATTCAAAGGTGCTTTGACCCATCCTTTTTCTTGATGAAAATGACTGGTGCACCTCATGGTGAAGCACTTGGGCGTATAAACCCTTTATCCTGATTCCACTGTAGTTGTTTTTAAGATCCTTAAGCTACACAATGGCCATTATACATGGAGTCTTGGATATTGGAAAATCTATAGTTATAAGATCAATCAATAATTCAACATCTCTTCTAGGATGAAGACCATGAAATTCATTGAGAAACACTTCAGTGAATTCTCTCATAATAGGCATGTCTTCAAGGATGGTTTCTTTCTTAGAATAAATTATTCGAGAAAGATATACATGCTCATAGGGTAGTAATATCTACACTTTAGATGATGGTTATAAAGAAGATTCATCCTCCTCCTTGCACTTATGTAGAATCGGTGGTCAATTCTCCATATGGAGAGTGATTTACCTCTCATATCAATTTATGTTAGCTTTATATAAGAAAAGCCAATCCATGCCTATAATTGCATCAAATTCCACTAGTGGGAGTATGCAGAGGTTTGTTGGGAAGTTCAATCCACAAATTATGACAGGGGAGGAGTTATATTCATGGAATGCAATGATTTCCCCATTTTTAGTTCTAACTGACATCTTTACATCCATGATTTGTGGTGGTGTTGGGATTGTTCTACTAAACATTTGAGATATAAAAGAATGCATAGAACTATAATCAAAAAGTATGTTCACTATTCTTAAATGAATAAATAGTGTACCTATCACCAGTTCGTTGTCAGAGTTCACTTCGGTGGTAGTGATGAAAATATATATCTCTTTATTCCTTAGAGGATGCTGGTTTCTCCAAAACCCTTAGATTAGGGAATTGGTTTTCAAAGTTACCTGGTTTTCTTTATTTGAAGTAATTAACAATGTGTTTGGGTTCAAATGGAGAATTACTCACCTCTATCGCTGTTGTGGATTTTTCTTGTCGGAAATTAATGGCTAGGTGCCCTTCTCTTCCACGCCTAAAGTATTTCCTCATCCCCTTCACTAAATTTTTAGGGTGATTCTCTCCACACCTTTAGAAAGTGGGGTGTGGGTATTTCTTAGCACTATTGGATTTATCCATCGAACCACTAGAATTAAAGTCCACCTGACACTTCTTATCCCCATGATTCCCTTGAGATTCTCCAATCTCCACTTTGAAATTGAGGGTACATTAGAAAATTTTCTCATAGCTATCAAAGTCACAGATTTCTAGGGATTTCCATAGGCTAGGTTTTATCCCACCAAAAAACTAGTCAACCTTTCATTTAGGGGTAATGAAAAAGCTAGAGGCATATTATGCAAGCCTTGTGATGTTTTCCTCGAACACTCTGATGGATTCATCATCTTTTTTTCTTGAGTGAAAGGATGCCCCTTTCCATTTTAACTCAGAGGGTGTGCAGAAAATATTTATCGATTGTTTTTTAGAAATCCTTCCATTGAACACCTCAATATCCACCTTAGGCTTCGCATTTTTTATCAATGTCCACCATTGATATGTTTCAACCTCCATACGATAATCATCCATAAGAACCCTCTCTTGTTCAGAACATTGAATGATGGAGAATATATTTTTAATAGAGTTATTCCATTATTCAGAAATTGAAGGATCAGATGATCCATTAAAAGTAGGAGGATTTTATCTCATGAATCTCTCTATTGAAACTTATTCTTTCATAGGGGGGTTGAACATTCCTCTTGACCCATGTTTCTATTCAAAACTTGAGTTAAATGAGTGAGTTTAGTGACAATGTTTGCGATTCACGCTCCCATCAGATTGGGAATCTCATTAGAACAATCATCACGTTGATCTTCACATTGGTTTTTATCCCAAGTCTTCCTATTACCAGCCATTGTATGGAATAAAATAAATGTTAGGGGTAACACATAAAGTGTAATCCAATAAAAAAGGGATAACTTATAAATTACATTTATGTCCTTAACTTATCTATGTTATCCATGATCTACTTCCCAACATATATTATTAGGGTCATTTTTTAATTCCATTAATAATGGTTCATAATAATCTTATGAATTTACAAAATCATATCCCATAGGAGTGTTGTAACTAAGAGTGTATAAAATCTCATTTTTGTGTACCAGTTCCTATTCAAGTCTAGCTCAAAACAATGTTTTTAGGTTTTACCCCTAGATAAATCTATGCTAGAGACGCCTCTACTTGCTCATATATTTAAAGGGATGTATTTTCTTGATAAAACACTTAATCAATAATCACCAAAATTTAGGGATGTTTTTTTATACTTAGTCTTATCCCTAAGTCTTTCACTAGGGTTTTCTAATCCTAATCCCCCAAATAACTAAACCTATCCTATGATACCAAATATAACAACCTTTCTATTTATTACACACTAAAACATAATTTATTACATAAAATTGCACTTAAGACAACTCTAAGGATCAATAGGTCTAGTGTATTGGGTAATTAGGGACATTACATGACAACTTAAGACATAAAAATACAACACCTTTATTGAAAACTTCATTTACATGACCACAACATTCCCTCGTACTTAGCAATGTATGGGATAACCTAAGGAAATACATGTGAAAAGGGTGAGCTATAAATCCTATTAAGGGAGTTAAAAAGGAATGATATGAAGAATAAAATACATTTTAGGCATTAGGAATATCAATGGATCATAATATAAACATGAACATAAATTCATGATATAGCATGATTATCATAACATGGAAATGTGGAATTAACATTTAACATGATATTAGCATAAGACTAGGCTCATTACATGTGGATCATGAGTAAAACATAATTACACTTGAGTTATCATGAGTAAAACCTCTTTTCACTATATGGATCATGATACTAATCTTTACCCAAAGCATTGGAGGACTATCACGACACACCCTTCTTAATCATTTCATTTCATGCATAAGTGTGCCACATGGATCATACAACATGGAATCATTCAACAACACCATTTATTACACAATAAAGTAATGTGGAATACATAAATGAAACTATATAATCAATAAGTATATGTTTTTAAAGTTTAATACCCTTGATAGAGAAATTGTCATGGTATTCACTGCACAACCACTTTGTCTTGGATAATCGCGGTGCAATATCAGTAGCTTAATAGCATGACATAATAAATCATAAAAATAGTTGATAATAGAGAAAGAGGTATATCATCACATGTAAATGAAATTTATAGTAATGGGGTTCTTATAGATTAATTTCCCAATATATGTAATGGAATTTAGATGCATAATATAAAATAATTGCTTGAATGTAAATGAGAAGAGAGATATTTCTTACAGAATTTCGGCATGGTAACAGGTGTACATGGGAGGCATTAATGATAGATAAAGAGGTATATAGTCATTATAACATTAGTATGGAATTATGGGAGAGGTGAAAAATAATACCCCAATATTTTTAATAGAAAATTAAAGGGTATATCAGTGTAAATAAATTTGGAAAAACGTGAAAGGAAGAAATACCTTACGAAAATTCGGCATGGTAACTAGTGCACATAAGGGTCCATAAGAGGAATAAATGAGAGTGAAAGGGGATATCATCATTTATACATAAAATGGTAAGTAAGTAGGATATTTAATAACATATCCCAACATAATAATAATAGAGATTAAAATACATAACATGAAAAGAATGCTTGATAAAAGAGGAGTTTGGAAGACCTCTTACTTGGAAGTGTGATCCAAAAGGCTTGGGAGAGGCTTGAGTGGGGATTCTTGGGAGCTTAGAGTGCCTTGGGAGGATTCTAGAGAGAGGAGGGAATGGTTTGGTCAAGCTCCAAATGGTTTTAGTGAAGATTAATGGGATAGTGAGTGGGATTATATAGGAAAGGAGAGAGAATTCTTTATTATTTAGGTTTTGGACACCACACATTAAACTAATCAAAACCAAAAACCATCCCATTGTTTTTCCTATGGGTTTTGCCAAAGTGTAGTGGAAAACATTATTTTTTAAGGCTAATGGCCTAAATAATTTAAATAATAGGCTTTATTATGTGGAGGTGAGTCAAAGTCTCAAGGAAATCATTTTAAAATGTTAAAAATGTTTTTTAAGTCTTGGAGGGTCCACTAAAGATTTGTAAAATAAATCAAACAAACCTAATAATGTGGTCACTATTCTAGATTAACGTGTTGAAACTTGACTTGGGATTGGTCAAGAGAGAAGAAAAATGATGCTACCTCCTTTCCGAGCTCTGGAAAATGGGATTTGTATGGAGAAATTCTTCTAGATGAGGCCATCAGTTTGTTTGTCTGAGTAAATTGGATTTATTAAAGCCCTATATTTATAATAATCATGTGGTAACAATTAAACAACTATATTAGCAATGGTAACAATTATTAATAGAATTTTAAAATTCAAAAACATAAAACCACATAAGTTCATATGTTATATAACCATTTTACATATTAGTACATTTAATTAGATCAAAAAGAATTTTAATTAATAAATGTCTAGGTCATTACATTGAAAATATCATTTTGTTGGTTGTTTTATGGAAGGCCATCTAGGGAACATACTAAATAGTCAAACTATTGAATCCTTTATCTAAAAGGCTCTCATATTTTTGAGTGCCTTATGAAAATCCAACTAGGGTGTATTAAAATACTGTCAAACAAAAGAGCTCTTAGGTATTAGATATTCTACTACTAGAAGTCGAGGAACAATTATGAAGATATTTAAGTGTTCATTATCAGAATTATGATGTTTTTAAAGGATATTTACAAGAATAAATGAAGTGTTTGGACCGAAATTGACCATAATTTGGGAGTCCTTTATTTGATCTAACCCATACGTAGAAGGGGACGTCTCTATTTCCTTGGTGGGCCCCCTAATGAGGGTACCTAAAATAAAATATCCTACATTGACTTTTTATTGTATTTTGGAGAGGGGTAATCTCTATTTTCTTCCTGGATGGAAATTGGATTAAGACCTAAGATTCACTACATATCTATGTAGTATGAGAATCAAGACACCCATAGTTCAAATAGTAAAGGTCCCCCATACTGATTTAATTCATGCATGGAGTACATATGGGTATGGATATGGGTTCGCATGTAAGGTGAGAAATAATATTGGATCTCCTCATATAGATCTTACTTGTATATGGGAGAGTAAATTATCTTCCATGTTATGATATGGCTGGGCCCAGGATTGAAGATATGGATGTCGCTACATATCTCATTGGGGTGAAAATCAAGCCACACATATTTCTTAAAGAATCGTGTAGTTTATATTCATGCGATAAGAAAGTGGGTGATTTAGATATAAATAGAAAAATTTAAGATATACCAATGTGTAAGAACCAGGTTTCACTACCTATCTTTTTGGGGAAAGAATCAATCCACATGTAGTTCTTAGATAGATCGTTCACTTTATTATCATGCGATGAGAAGATCTAGTGTACATTTTAGGGTCCTGTAGAAAAGACCATGATAGCTCATATACCTTAATAATGTAGTGAAATCCTTTACCAAACTCTTAATCCCACGTGATTTGTGATCAATGTGAGAAACAAGGCATGGTAATGGTTTCTATTATAGAGAAAGGGAAATAAAAGTGAAGGATATGGTCATTTTAATTTTATAGTGGTTGGACCTTGAGAAAAGATCTTGGAATCAATACATATCTCATTGGGATTAGAATGAAATAAGTCATAGTTCTTGATTATCTCATGTAGTTTAATGTCATGTGGTAAGGATGAAGATAAACCAATGAGGAATGATGTAAATTTTATGACTGAACCAATGTGTAGGACATGGGAATCACTACATAACTTGTTAGGGAAATAATCAAGACACATGTAGTTATTGATAATTTTACCCCACATCAATTGGGCTTTGATGTGGGGAAATGATATTTTGATAATTTCAAGACTGAAGGTGGTGCCTAAATCACGAATTATAGGTATTATCACACATCTCATTGTAATGAGAATAAATCCATAAGTCATGGAAAGGGTCCCTGTGAAAATTTTATTCATGTATAAGGAAAATGAAATGGGGTTATATTTTCCATAGTGACAGCTGGACCAAGGATTAGAGATCTAGGCATCACTATGTATCTCATCAGAATAAGAATCAATCCACACAAAGTTCTTGAAATGTTCCCTATGCAGTTTTGATCTATACACATAAGAAGTTAAAGGTTTTTTTGTTTAATTATAGTTGGAACCTATATAGGAGATCTAGGTATCACTACATATCTCAATAGAATGAGAATAAAGCCACATGTTGTTCTTGGAGAAGGTTCCCCACACCAACTGGGTTTTGACATAGGGAAGGGTGATTTTAAAATTTTCTAGAATAATGGGTTTTCCCAAAACATGAGGCATGGTGTCAACACACATATTATTGTAATGAGAATCAGGCCACATGTTCTATAAAAATTTATTATGCATATCTAGTTCATACACACATAAAGGATAATTTTTTTTGTCATAGTTGGACCTAATATTGGAGATTCGAGCATCAATATATATCTTGCTAAAGAAAGAATCAAGCCACACATAGTTCTTGGATGGATGGTTCATTTTACTATCATACTATGAGGACTTTGGCAGTGCAATTTATCATCTTATGTTAATGACTTGAAAAGTTTTGGACTTATACCTTTAAAAAGGGGCCCAAATTCCATTATAGAGTGAAAATGATGTTAGTGGGGGACTATGTACATGAGAAGCCCAACTTTAATCCTCAAGTCTATCCAAAGGGGAATCTCAACCCACTATGGGGTTAAACGATATGATTAGGACCTACTATGAGACATGGGCCTGCTTATATGGGACCATGAGCGATATCACGACTCATGGTACATTGGGGGTTTTGTAACATCAAAGGAAAAAGATATTAACTATTCATTTTAATTTCATGTGGTAAGAAAAATAGGTTTCTTATAGTTTATTGTCATTCGACAAGGAAATTATGCCATGTAGTTTTTTATCATGTGTCAACAACATTATGTTGTGCATTTTAAGGTCATGCAACAAGGAGCCACTATGTAGTTTAATATCTTGCAGCTTGGATATTGATCGTGAAATTTTAAAAAATATTTATTGAGGAACCTTGCATTGGTTGAGGTCATGTTGGGTTCTCCATCCATTGATATTATGGAATAAGCTCTATTAGAGTGGAATTTATGAATGGAGTAAGGTCCCTTGCACTTTGTCTTAGGATTTATGGGATTCTTCCCTAGTATGATTGGATTACTAAATACTAAAAGAAACTCTCATTGGTGGACTTAATAGAGGGAGAACTTCTTGTTAAAGGCTCATGCCATACAATTTTGATATACTTTCATGTGATGAAAGGTTTACAATCTCTCTTCATCCAGTCACTTCAATTCATCCAGTTATTTATATAATTGTTTATCTATAGATAGCTAGTCACATATGGAAATACAGAGAAATGGTAATTAAATCTCAATGGGTAGGATTTTTTCCTTCCCATATACTAGTGAATATGCCATTTCCTTTGTTACAGTATGGGTCGTAGTGTGATAAGCCTATAAGGCATGCAAGAGATTTTCAGGACAAGACTTGTTATCTTTATCCACCATTTTCTGGAATATATTTGATAGGGCCTTGTTTAAATCCTCTATATATCAATTAGCCACTATATGATATTAGTAAGAATGGTTAGATTTGATATTTTATTGCTGATATATATTCTTTACCTTGGTATAAAAGAAATTAGTGGAATTTCTTGTCAATATTCTACGTGGGATACCGAATATGGTAATTATCTTATATTTGATGAAGATAAAACTACTTTTGGCCCTAAATTCTTTGAGGGATATTTACTCATCCCATTTGGAGAATAAATTTGTAGTAGTAAAGATATATTTGATCTTATTGGTTGTAGATGGAAGTTATGAATCCAATACATCCATTACCTATATGGGAAAAAACATGTGTATTTATTTGTATATAGTAACTCAGGGGGTTGATGGATTAAGTTGGAATGAACATAACATGAATGAAATTTCTTGTTTAATTCTATGTAATCCTGTTTCATCGAAGGCCAAAAGTTTCCATGCCTTTGGATTTGAACAGAAAGCCTATACCCTGACAGGTGGGTACCACATGATCCTATATGTACTTATTCCATAGCAGTCGTAGGCTTTTACCCATAGACACATCTAATAAAGACACCATTGAAGACTCATTTTCAAGAACTTTCTGGTGATTTAGGGCATCATAAAGATTGAACATGGCTGATCACCACCATATTTTCTCTCTTACAATTATCTAATGGGAGAAACCCATCTTTATGGTAGTCCATGATGGGAATCATCTATCCTGTGGTAGGGCCATATGAACTAGGTATGGGGCAAACTTCATTGTTCCCCTCCTTTCTATCTTGAATAAAAGGCATTACTATCTTGTGATGAGAAATGTTGATGGTCATTTATTTCTGATTTGGTTTTAAATATATGTAGTTTCATTTTAAAATGCATCCGTATAGTAGTTCTATGATCATAGTACATGAGTCAATGTTGGATCTCAGGGTAATTATACCATTAACCCTTGAATATTTCCCAATAGGGGAATTAACTCTTCTTTTCTGATGGTGTACTCTATGTTGATTTTCTCGATTACCAACTTGGTGTAGCCATTAAATTATTTATTATTTACCGGTATTTGAAGTGAAAATTCAAGGAATTTAAAGAGAGTTTTATATTCCACTTCATTGTTAGTAAAACCCTATGATAATATGAAGGATTATAAAAACACTGGCTTCTTTTGGAAAACAAACACAATACCTAACCCTATTTTTTTAGTGTAGGATCTTCTATTTTCTTTCCAACTAGGCTCTTGGATGAACCATCATAATACATTTCCCATGTTTGGGGGTCTCTTTGAATATATAATATCACTTCATTGGGAAGTTTATTATTTAATGAAATCTATTCTACAGATGGGTTTTCAGCAAGGAGTTTCAACATGTCCTGAAATTTCACTGCTTTTTGAGGCATGAACCATATATTGAAATGCTACAGAATAATTTCCCACCATGCTAGACATCCTGTCAGGATAGGATGACTAGGGATAAATTTTATTAGGTTAATATGATAAACCAAGTAGATCGCGTGGTTCTGCAGCCAGTGAATCAATTCTTGAACATTAAGGATTAATGTCATGCATCTCTTCTTGATATCTAAATAACAAGAATTGGTATCATGCATGGTTCGGCTGTGATAATATATTCTATTTTTATTCCCAACATCATTCTTAAATTCTTGTAAGGTTCACAATATTTATCTAGGGTTTTCACATAAAAATGAGTGTTTTTCCTTAAACGAGTGACATCAACACTAGTGGGATCAAGAGATATTTATTTAGGATGTATAATTATTTTTGATATTAATTGGTCCATGATATATGATAGCCTTCTTCATCAGTTTGGTGAAGGGTAAAAACTTGCACACATGTTTGGATTTGAAGTACTATACGTAGGCCAAGTGTTTTTGATGTCCTCTTAAGTCTTTCAATTTCCAAGGAGCCGACGTGCCAAGGGTTGCTATAGTATTCTCAAGATCAACTTTAATGTTGAGGCGTCGTACAATGAAGCTGAGATATTTTCTTGAGGTTACCCCAAAAACTCATTTTAAGGGTTTCATCATTATTTTATACTGTCACAACTTGTGGAAGATGGTTTTCATGTCTACTAAGTGATCAAAATGTTATCGGGACTTGAGCACAAAGTCATCAACATAGTATTCAACTAACATCTCTAATAAGGGTTTGAATATGTGATTCATGGCATGTTTGTATGTGAAACTTTCATTATTTATGTCAAAGGGCATTAACCAATATCATAATCCTACATGAGGGGCTCTAGAAGCTATGGATTCTTCATCCTCTTGGTTCATTCAAATTTAGTTGTACCATGAGTATCCATACATGAATGATAGGTAGTGATAATCGAATATTTAATGAATCATGAGTTCTTTGATTGGAACTAGGATATCATCAATGGGGAAATTCTCATTGTGATCTCTGAAATCGATGAAAACTCTAATTTTTCCATTATTCTTTACTGGGAAAATGTTGTCTATCCATTTTGGATATTATAACTCTCAAATAAAGTAAGACTTGATGATCTTGTTCCCTTCAAACGTCAATTTTGGAGGTGTGTGTCAGGTGTGTCATTTTGGTTGCTTGATTATATCCCCAATGATCTTTTGGAAAACTGAAGTTATGGGTGACCACTTTAAGATCCAGGCCAAGCATCTCTATGTAATTTTAGGTGAACACATCCTATTTATACTTTAAGAAGTATGAAATTACCTCATTTTCTTTGGAATTTATGGCCACGATAATCACAATGGGTTGTGGATTTTCTTATGTACCCAAATTTATCTTTATGAGTTCATCCACAGTGGTGGAGACACCTTCCTCAAATCTTGGAGGGGAGCGCATGGGATATTCCTCTTCTTCATCTTCTTCATACTTTACTACTTGCGGAACTTCTTGGGGAGTAGGTGGTGAATTAAGTTCCTCAGAGGGAATAGAGGAGTTTCTATTTAGACATCTAAAGGAAGAGTAAATCCTTTTTGACTCACTTTATAGAATTAATCCTTCTTGCATCCCTATTTTGTAGTTCCTTGAAACATGCGTTCTAGATTTAAGAATCACTATTTCCAGGCTGTTTCCATTGGATTTATTCATGGAACCAGAAACTTCCAACATTTCTTTATCCAAAGAGGACCTACTTTCCAAAGGAAGGTGTTCGTTAAGTTTTAAACTTTACGATACTTAAGAAAATGCATTAGTCGAGAGGATGGGAGGTCAGACTCATCACACCCTTTTTGGGGGAAATTATTGTCTACTTCGGGACTCTCTTTGCAAAATTAAAATATTTTTTCATGAATACTTATTAATTCACCAAGTATATCATAAGTATCCCTTGGAATTTATAATCACTTATTTAACAGAAATTCTTTTAATCATCGTTATGATGATACTGATTTTTAAGCCACTCAGTGGGGAAATCTAGAATTTATTGTCATCTAGGGAGACAAAAGTTTGTTTTAATATTAGGACCGTACTCATAAAATGATCTACCTACGTATCCTTGTGAAAGGAATAAAAACCCTCTTAGTTCTGTGCCACTTAATAGGACACATTTTACCTTTTAAGGTCATGTGATAAGGACCTCTAAGCGGAAGGTGCTTAATTGAAACATAGTGTGGGACTTGTGCGGAGGTAGCCCAAGGAAATTTGGAAAGGATATATGTTTTCAAGTAGGATCATAGCCAATTGGGAATATGTCCCAAAGAGAACATGGTTTATTTGAATTGTTGAGTTTGTACCTCAAGTAGGCTTCCTACATATCCCATATGAATGGGAATCAAAGCCCACGTAGTTCGGTGTGTCTCATATGAGAGTATAGTCCTCTGAGAGAGATGAGTTTGGGATTAATTCCTAAAAAAGGATGCCTTGATGATTTGAGGATTGAATTTGGGTTTCATTTCCTAAGGAGGATTCCCAAATTAGGGGAATTAAGGTTGGATTCATGAGGAGGATATCCAGTGAGCTCGGGACCTGAAAGGGCATCATACGTATCCTAATTTGAACAGGAATCAGAGTTCTCGTAGTTCCTTGTGTATGAGTGTTTGTACATATGTTGTTTTCATCATGTATCTCTAAGCCCATGTGAGTCATTCTCAGTGTGAGAAACAAGAGGATGCAAAAGATTCAACAATGACACTTCACACTTTTCCTCCCCCACTGATGGAAGAGGGCACATCGACCATGGAAGAGGGCGAGGCCACGAGCCTTCCCTCTATTCTATTTACATTGGACAAGGGTCCAATGTAAGGAAGAAGGGGTGAAAATTAAGGGCTTATACCGGGATGGCTGCCCTAAAATTAGTTCTTGTAGGGGAGGGAGACTTCTCCTATACTTTTGCAGAATGGGAAGTGTGAAGTGTACCTTCCCAAATGGAGAACTAAGTTCCCGAGTCACCTCTTTGAAAAGTGCGAGGCCGGTAACCAACCATCCTCCAAATTGAGAACCTCCTAACACTGTTTTTGGGAGAAAATTCCATGTGACTGTAGATATAGAAACCCAAAAACATCCCATCAATTTTAAACCCATCGTGAAACAAATGTGGGAAACTTCTGACTATAGGAATTCAAACCCAAATTGCAGACATGCTGATGTGACTTACCCAAAGGTCTAAGAAGTCAGAAGGTTTTAGGGGAGGCTTCAACATAGCTCCTTTCGAATAAGGGAACCAAGGAAAGGGATACCCCACCATGAAAGGATTTAAAGAAGGGTATTTGAACTAGTTGCATAGGTACCTCACGCAGGTGTTCCGCATAGGTACCCTGCATTTCCCTATCACGCAGGTGTGGCGTGCAGATATACTGTGTAGTTTCGGCATGCAGATACAACGCGTAGGTATGGATGAGGAATAAAGAATGTAAATAACTTCAAAACATTCCTATCCCTTTTAATCATCCCTTATTTTGAAGTTTTAGATAACTACTTGAGACAATTTGAGATATCTAGGTGAAAGAGATATGCAATGGGAGCTTCAGAGAGTCTTTCACTTTTTTTTAGTTTGAAAATGGGGAGGCCAAGGGTCCTATTTAAAGTCACAGATGGTCCTGGTCGAAGAAACATTGGCCGCATAGGTATCCCGTGTAGCTTTACCATGCAGGTGCTCCACCTAGAGGCATCTCAAATCTTCTCACACATAGGTCAGACGTGTAGCTGGTTCGTGAAGCTCGATCACGTAGCTCTCTTGCAAAGCTCGACCACATAGCTCACTCGCAAAGTTTCTGGGTGTTACTACATTGCGTATAGTTTGGGAGTATTTGTTGATGTTTCCTTTATACTATTTGAATCTCTTTAAGGAGTGTCAACAAAAGCCCCCCCTCAAGATTGGATCTGAAATATACAAAGAGTGTCAAGTCCTGAGGTGAAAGTCTGCGAAAAAGATTAGGATGGATTAATGAATAGAACAATTGTGCCGCACAAGAATTTCATGCAGATATGTCGCGTAGGTATGCCACGCAGGTATGGAGCACAGCCCTGATGCGTAGGTATTCTGTTTCCTATAAATAGGTCTCAACCTTTCACGTTTTTTCCTTAACTTGTGTTTTCTCCAAAATTTAGAGCTCTCATTTCGTAGCTTGTTCGCTTAGCTGCATCGCGTTGTGATCTCGCGTAATTCTCTTGAAATTTCTTGAAGGTAAAATTGTTTACGTGATTTTAGCTACACCAAAAGGACTTCACTGATAGAATTGTTCTAGGATCTATGTCGAAGGAACTATGCAAGTGATCTCATCGAAGGACCTTTCCAAAGGACCTTGTCGAATGAATGATGCAAACAATGTCCTTTGATTTTTTTTTCACTTTCTTCTTTAAAATCTGACTTGAATGTTTGAAAATTCTTTTTTCAGGAAATAATGACTCATTTGATGAGCCATAATGAAGAAGCTAAGGTTCATCAGAATGAAATGACACGGTTCTTTGAGCCAGACTATTATGACATTGTTGAGAGTACTCTTCCTGGGCTATGGAAGGGTCTAATTCCATACTAGCGTGACTATCCACAAAGTCCTTACTTACCCCTATATGGGCATAGAATTTTGAAAGATTCCCATGTTCCATCTGTTAAAAAGTACTTTCCAAAGAATTCGTTTCTTTTGTATTCAAATTGTAACATCATGAATATTAGTTCAAGGGGGGTTATAATAAAAGAAGGCACGATCCCTATTGGTTTCATCCTTCATCACATTGGTTTCACTCCATACATGAATGATCATGTTTTAGAGCCAAGATAACATTGTTATGATTCCACTTTTTAGGCTTCTCAAACAGATCAATCTAATGGCTGGAAAAGAGACTGGGACCATCATTCTGGAGGGGGTGTAAAACCCGAGTGCATGTGGGCATTCTGGGTACATCATACTTGTACAGAATTTAGAAAAGATTTATCAGACATTCATATCTATGAAGCTGTTTGGATGGGGAAAACTTATGTTTTAAAAAATGAATTCATTCTTGAATTTCTGAGCTGATGGAGTCGACAAACAAATTCCATTCATTTGACCCATGGTGAAGTTGGTATTAGTCTCTAGGACGTTTACCAAATAGCTGGAATTCCTATTCTTGGGGAAATGTATGATGAATTCATCCCGCCTACTTCATCATGGGGTGATGTTACTAGAACACCACCGCTGGCCCATGAATTATTTAAGATAGCGAAAAATTTACCCAAGGATGAAAAATATATTCATGCTAGAGTGTATATGGAAGCCTTCTTAGAACCAACAACAGAGGAAGGTCAAACCTGTGGATGTCCTACTGTTTTTCCTTCTGCAGATAATAGAGTCAGTTCAAGTACATATTGGCCTACACTGGAAAGAGGTGATTACAAACACTGCGGTTATAAAGTCTAACCTGATATAGATGCAAAATTATGCTTCACTGCCTTCCTTTCTATGTGGATAAGTGTTTATTTTCTTCCATTCCATGAATTCGGAGGAGGTGTAAGATTAGGGAATTTCATCATTGCATCTAAATTGGTAGAGGGGAAGTATATTGGGCTAGAAACCACTATTTTGGAAAGAATTTACCATCTCATACTGAATTTATACAGTGGGAAGGTTCTATTTAAGATTGTGGAGACATTCCAAGTTTTGTGGGGATGGATTGCAGCACATTTTCTTCATACTCAGTGTTGAACTCAGTTGGAGTTCCTAATGGTCGATTTACCCTGTTTTTATAGAATGTTTTTGGAATTAAGCCTCTAAAATTGAGACTTGATGAGGTACTAAAGGTTTTGAATGTCTGAGGAGAATTCAAATTATTTTCTTTTGGTAATCCATCAACTAGAACATTTATTGATGATGGTAAATAAAATAATTATGAGATGAGATCTTATATGATGGAATTCATGGATGGTGTATTATCAACCAGGATTGACGGTGAAATTATCTGCAAGGATTATGTCCCCTATAGGTTTGGTCATCAGTTTAGATGTCTTCAAAAATCAAATACTTTCCCACCCACATATGTCAAGAAATGAGAAGCACCTAAGGGTAGTGCGAAAATTATGGATTCTAACAAATTTTGAGATATCCAAATTTTCAATTACATTACCTCCACCAGATGCATCAATTGGATTGGAATCTAGGTATGCCAAAGCTTGGGTTTCTTCATATCCTCTAGGGGCTCCGACAAAAGGAGTATATCAAGTGGCGACTAAAACGACTGTTGTATATGGAAATCGTGGCAAGAAGTCCAAGGCCAGAGATGATACAAAAATTTCAGTGGTTTCAGAGCCCTCAAAACATCTTCGCAGGAAGTACACCAGGAAGACCAAGGCTAAAGAAGCAATACCTCCAATGCCAAGGCGATCCAGTCACCGCCATCAAATTGAGATTCCTATTCCACCTGTTGAATTTTCTAAGGAAAAAAGGTCTGAAGAATCTATTCAATAGGAATGTGTCGAACCTCTTCCACAAATCAACTATTCCATGATCGAATTATGCATGACCTTTGGCTATTCATCACTAGGAGAGTATAACCCGTGATATCAGGGATGCCTGGGCATTTCTTCAGCATGGTATTCGAATACCAGAGATTGGTGATATCAAGGCACCTTATTATTTCAATCTGGATAATAACTTGGCTGAAGTACAAAATTATATTGTGGAATTAGATACTTTTATATATGCAACTGATGAACAAATCCTAGCCTCTAAACGAGTATCTCATATGCTAAACTTAGGAGTCTGTGAAGGGGTAATCGTCGACTCCGATGTGGAGGGGGATATTTATGTTAATACTGAGAATGTATTTTCCTTTTTCTTTTGTCTCAAATCTGCTTTATCATTTAACATCATTAATCTTGATAAAAATGTATTTCTGTAGCTTGAATGTAGAGAAGGAAGATCCAGACCGATTCTTGAATCGCCTCAGTATAGTCCTGCAGGTTCTCCCATTAGCACAACAAATAATCCTCCCATGTTTCCAGAAATTTCTCCAAGATCAAGAATCATGATTGGGGTAATGACGATAGATAATCCTCAACTCTTACCTCAAGTTTACCTTGGTAAGAGAAGTGTTTCAATCTCTCCTAAAGCATTCAAACAGAAACACAAAAGAGCAATGAGATTGCTTCGAAGCATTCATCGAAAGAGTAAGTATTTATATAATACTTAGGGCATACAACTTGCTCAATACATTCTAGTAACCACATTTTATCCTCTTTTAGGATCTATGTCTCTCTCCTCTCTCAAGGGATTAAGAGCTGATGCTTCACAACTAGAAAAATAAGTCCCATGGGAAACCCAGGTTCATGCTAACATATCTATACCGTCAAAAGATTTAGATATACCTTCTCCTAGATTTGTTGAGAGAGAGGAATGCCATGGTAAGATTAAATACATTCCCCAAATACTTTTTTCAAAGGATCCTGAAAATAATCAATACTGATATTCTTATTGCTTCAGAAGAAAGTACTGAAGATCCCGAGAAATCTAAAACCAATGCTGATATTAACCCAAACCCGGAAAGATCTGATGTTGGAATACCAATTAAAGAGTCAGTGGAACAAAATTTCAGCGGAACCAATTTGGGAATCAACCAACATTTTTTGGATACCTTAAATGGTGAGGATACTGTAACATTTCAGGCCGTATACACTAAAATGATGGACACCCTTAATCCGAATATTGATATTCTAGGTTCTATCAAGGAGTTTGAAGATTTCCATGAATAATTTCAAGGAAGTAAGTTCCTATTATTGCATTTTCCATACATAATTTGTTCTTTAACTTGATTCTTTACATAAAAATTCACCTTATGTAGCTTTATCTGCAAAAAAAATATCAAAGGCTCTTCAAGAACAGGGTGTTCCACTTTATCCTTCTACTGGGGCTGAAGAAATACATACAGAGGTTCCTTCATCAGGAGATGTTCCAGAGCCTTCAAATGTCATACCTGAACAAATTAAAGGAAATCCCCCCTCTCAAGAAACACCTTCTCAAAACACCGGAGCTTAGAATATAGGGGATGAATCCAATCAAGTAGCTAACTTATTGTTGGGTAAATATAGTCAGACATCTGAATCATATTTGCTTCCTCCATTTGAAACTAATAATGACCTTGATTTATTATTTAGGATTATCAGCTCCTAGATCAGAGGGTGAAGCTTTTACTGCCCCAAGAGAAGCAGAACAAAACAACTCTTTAAGTGACCGGTTTCCAGAGTACATTTTACCTCATGGTAGTGACTCAGATTCAGATTTCGAGATGCAATATGCTCTTGGAATGGAATGTAAAAATACATGGTGGCAGATATGAAGCATAATTACTGAAAACATTTAGATGAATTATTGTACCATTTTTCAAAACTCCCATCATTATTCTGTGTGTTGGGGTTTGGTGGGTTCAATTATCGGCTGGTCTATGATGCCATGAAAGATACTATTCTCCAATGGGAGCATGAGCATAAGATGCGATAAGATTTTGAAGAGGATAAACAACTCATCAATATTAAGGGCTTTCAATCTACAGTGGTTGAGGTGTAGGCAAATCATAATAAGAAATCGCTCGAGATTAGCCAACAAATCAAATAATCCACTAAAGAGTTATTATATCTTCAATAGCAACTAGATGTTGTTCATAACAAGCTTGAGCAACTGAATCATACATTAGGATAAACCCAATTAGAGGGGATAACTACCATTTCAATGGCTAAAGAAGCACTTCGTCAGGCAGAGGAGGCTGGAGTTGCTCAAATATCTCAACTTCAACAGGAAGATGATAGAGTTTATAAGGAAATCCAACAAATGAAAAGTCATGTTGAGAGTTTATTCTTAAACATGATAGAGAGGCTCCATTTTGTGTATGGCCCTCTATTTTCATATAATTGAAGGAAATTTTGTTTTCAATCATATAAATCTTCATTATTATTTTTCATGATAGCAATTTGAATGGTAAATTATGATAATTATTCTTTTATATTAAACAACCATTATTTATAATAATAAGAATAAAGTGCTCAAAATTTTCTTATTAAGTCGAGGGACCTAATAAGCATAATTTGACTGTTTCTCGGGTCATATGGATAACCATATAAATTTTGTGTCTTTTGACCTCTTTTTTTATAGCTCAATATTACCTAAATCCTACAAAAATTTATATTTAGTGAGCTAGGTATTGACTTTTGTTTAGAGTTCTCCTTGTATTTTCTCAATCTAATGAGTACTGAGTCTTTTGTTATAGGCTATTTTAAGTCATGTAGTGAGGGCATGGGTACCGTGCAGTTTTAAGTGATGCAATGAGGACATGGGTACTGTGTAGTTTTAAGTCATGCAGTGAGGAAATGGGTACTGTGCAGTTTTAAGTCATGCAGTGAGGACATGGGTGTGCTGTAATTTAAGGTCTTTAGCTCTAAACAAAATTATGAAATTCCCCCAATTTCTTGATAATTTTTTTTGGAAATATACTATCATATTCAGGTATGAAAGGGAAAATTGTAAACTATGATTTGAAAATTTCTGAAACTGAGGAATTATATGAAAAAAGGGATAGAAGCATTAGAAGAAGTTTTTTCTAAGAACAAAGTTAACATTACTTGACAAACCTATTATGGGGGATGTATTATGCAGGTCCAACTGGGGAATATGTTGCATAGTCAAATAGAGGAATCTTTTGACTGACAGGCCTATTATGTAAGTAACTTGTGCAAGGCTGCCTAAGGGCACATGCTACATAGTCAGGCAAAAGAGCTCTCAGAAGTTTGATGTTCTATTGCTAAAAGTCAAAGAAATTTTATGGAGATTCATATTTTACAAAGAATAGAGTTTGGTTTATGGAGAAAGGTACTTAAATATGGAAGGGGTATTTCTAATCAAGACATCCAAAGAATCAGAGGAATAAGACTTTTACAAAGGTCTGACCCAAATGTAAAAGATATGGTGTGTTTAGTTTCAAGTCATATAATTATGACCAGAAATGGAAACAATATATAACATGTGTCCAAGTGATTTCAAGATTATTTCATAGTGGATCGATAACGTGATAAAGGAAATGTGTAAACCATGGTCTTAAAGGCTTTTAGATTGTGAGAAAGATAATGGGAAAAGTATACTTGAATGACTGTTTTAAAATATAGATTCTAGTATATTGTTATCAAAGATTAAAGGGGACATAGATACTATAACCAAGAACGAAGTTACCATTATTTGACCAACCCATTATGGGGGCTGTATTATACAGAACCAACTAGGGAATATGTTACATAGACAAATAGTGGAATCTTCTGGCTGACAGGCCTGTTATGTAGGCAACTTATGCAAGGCCGCCTAAGGGTGCATTCTGCAAATTCAGGAAAAAGAGCTCTCATATATTGAAAACCTTGTCACCAGAAACCATAAGAAAGATTATGAAAATATGAAAGAAAAATTCAAGATTAAAAGTGTTAGATATAGAAGGGGGTTATTACTAATGTATATGAGAAATATTTGAATCAATATTTTTATAAATATGATGTCCTTTACATAGATGTGACTCATATGTAAAATGGAGGCTTTCTTTGTTTCCTTTGAATGGACATGGTTCTGTACAGTTTTAAGTTATGCAGTGAGGAAATTATACTATGAAGTTTCACTCCATGCATTTAGGACATAATTAACTACATAAGAAATTAAAACACCTTATACAAAGAAGCCATTTACTCAATTTCTAAGCCCAGGTGAGTAATGCTCGATGTGAGAAACAAGGAGCAGTAAGGGTTTCTTTTATAATGAAAAGATGATACAAATGAAGAATAGGGGTATTATATTTTCATTCCGTGTAATGTCATGAGTTAAGGATGAAAATGAACAGATATGAAAGGAGACATATTGGAACTAGATTAAAGGATAAAACACAAGTATCACTATATGTCTTTCTGGGGAAAGAATCAAATCATACATAGTTTTTCTTTAAAACATTCTCTATGCTGATTTGATTTTTTTATACAAGAAATAAAGGGTTTTTTATTGTGGCTGGGACCAAGATTAGAGATCTAGGAATCTCTACGTATCTCAAAATATATGAGAATCAATCCATACATAGTTCTTGAAATGATCATTCCTCATGCTAAGTTTGATATGAGGAATGTGGATTTTGATATGTTCTGAAAGAATGAAAAATGTTAAGACATGAAATGGTATAAGGAAAAAATCATATATCTTAAGGAAATACTCTGTATATATCTAATTCATATACAGGAGGAGAAAAGAAAATAAAAAAATTTTGTGATTGTGGCTGGGCCCAGAATTGGAGATTCAGGCATCTCTACATATCTCATTGAAAATGAGAATCAAGACATACATAGTTCTTGAAACTTGGTGTCTATGTAGATCTGACTACGATATAGGAAAGAGAGGGACTCATGTACTACTAAGGAGTAGTGATGATGTCAATGAATTTTGCTTATGGAAACTTCTAAGGTCTTATAGAGAAAACTTTAGTTGTACAAATGATGTCATGCAGTTTAAAATCATGGGACATGGATGATAATGCTATGCACTTTAAAGTCATTCAGCATGGACACTTATGGTTGTTATGTATTTTAATGTCTTGAAACTAGGACATGGGGGCTGTGCAGTTTTAAGTCTCACAGTGAGAACTAATGTGCATAATTACACAAAGTATTTCTTCAAGAATCTCGCATTGGTTGGACATGTAATGAGCTCTCCATCCATTGATATTAAAGCATAAGATCCATTTTAATAGACCTTATGTATGGTATAAGGTCCTTCCTATTTTGGTTTAAGTTTTGGAGGTTTCTTTCCTAGTATCATTAGAGTCCTAAGGACTAATACCAATTCACTTTGAAGGTATGAACGAAGATGAACTTTCTTATTAAAAGCTCACGCTATTCGGTTCTGATAAACATCTAGATGATGAAAAGTATGAAATATTTTCTCATCTAATCATTCCAGCTCATTAAACCATTTCTGAGATCTTTCATATATAGATAACTGATCACATATTGCAATTCTAAGTGAAGGAAATTGTATTTCAATTGGAAATACTGCTTTAGTTCCATATATCAATGAATAAGGAGTTGCTTGGGTGGCAGTAAGAATAGTTGTCTGATAAGCCCATAAAGCATTAAAATTTTTATCAGGACACGATTTATTATCTTTATCCACCATATTATGGATTATATTTGATAGGGTTTTGTTGAAAGCCTCTATCTGTCCATTGGCCACCGCATGATAGTGATATGTATGGTTATATTTGATATTATATTCCTAATATAACATTTTTACTTCAATATAACAAAAATTGGTGCCATTGTCCATCAAAATAGTATGAGGGACACCAAATCTGGTGATGATATTAGTTTAAAAAAACTAATGATGCTTTTAGATTTGACTTCCTTGAGAGGTATTTCCTCAACCCACTTAGAGAAGAAATAAATTGTAGTGAGAATATACTTGAACTGCTTAGCCGTGGCTAGAGGATAAGGACCTACTACATCCATTCCCCATGTGGCAAATGTCCAAGAGTATTTAGATGTATATAGAAACTTTGGGGGTTGATGAATGAATTTGGAATGAACTTGATAGGGATAACATTTTTTTGAAGTATGTAAAATCTTATTTCATTGATGGCCAAAAGCATCCAAGCCTTTGATTCTGATCAGAGAGTCTATGCCCAGATTAGTGGGCACAACAAGCTCCTGAATGGACTTCTTTCATGAAAGCCATGGTCTATTCTCCATCAATACATCTGAAGAGAATTCCATCAAATCCTTGCTTGTAAAGGATCTTTTGGTGGTTTGGACCATCATTAAGAGTAAAATTAGCCGCTCGTCGCTGGATCTACTCTTTCTCAGCCCTATTTGGTGAAAGTATCCCACTTTGAAGATATTACATGATGGATGTTCTCTAAACCATGGTATGACCATACGACTCAGAAATAGGGAAAATTTCATTAATTTTCTCTCTTATGGTTTGAACAAAAAGTGAAACCAAGTGGTGATGGTTTTTGATGATAACTGTCTCATTCCGATTTGGATCTACCAAGGCTGTAGCTGCATTAGCTAGTGCATCTACTTGGGAATTTTGTAATCGCGGAATATAGGACAATGTCGGCTCTGAGGTAAATTCATCCATTAATTCTCTAACATAACCATACAAAGGTATTAACTCTTATTTTGGGATAGATTATTCCCCATTGATTTGTTTGATTACCAATTCTGAATCACCTTTTATCTTTAAATGATCCATTCACACCTGAAAGGACAATTCCAAACCTACGATGAGAGCTTGATATTCTGCCTCATTGTTGGTACCACCTTCTGATAATAGAAAAGAATAAGGAAATAATGCCTTTTCTAGAGAAATAAGGACTATTCCTAATCCAAACTTGTTGAGTTTAGGATTTTCTAGTCTCTTCCCTGTTGGACTTCTAGAAGGACCATCAAAATACATTTCCCATGTTTGGGAATTATATTGAATAGATAAGAACTATTCATTAGGAAGTTCAGTATTAAACGATGTATCTTCCATGGACCTATGTTCATCAAGGAAATCAATCAGAACTTGGCCCTTTATTTCCTTTTGAGGAACAAACTGGATATCAAACTGTTGAAAAATAACTTCCCACCGTGCTAGAAATCCTGTAAGAATAGGATGAATAAGGATAAATTTGAGCGGGTTATTACGAGATACCAATTGGACCTCATGATGTTACATGTAATCTCTCAATTTCTAAACAACAAAGATTAATGTTAGGAATCACTTCTCAATACTTGAATACCGAGATTCTGCATCAAGTATAGTGCAACTGAGATAATAAAGGTTGTTTTCATTTCCAGCATCATTCTTTTGGGTGACAAAGGCACCTAGTGATCGCTCTAAAGCTGTCACGTAAAGAATGAGTGGTATTCCTTCAATAGGTGGCATCAATACTGGTGGAATCAAGAGATATTTCTTGAGTATATCAAATGATTCTTGGAAATCCTCAATCCATTAATAAGTGACTCCCTTCTTCATTAATCTAGTGAAAGGTAAACATTTTCCTGACAAATTAGCGATAAAGCACCGAATATAGGCCAAGTGTCCTTGAAGTCCTCTCAATTCTTTCAAATTTAGAGGAGGTGACATACCAAGGATTGATTTTTTATCTTAGGATCAACTTCGATACCAAGATGGTGTAAAACAAAGCCAATAAATTTTCCTAAGGTTACCCAGAAAGCACATTTTAAGGGGTTCATATTCAAATTATGTTGCCAAGGTTTGCGAAATATGGTTTCCAAATCAACCAAGTGATTGGAACGTTGTTTGTATTTGACTACCAAATCATCCACATAACATTCAAATAATTTCCATAAGAAGGGTTTGAATATATGGTGCATGACACACTGGTATGTCACGACTGTATTCTTTAAGACAAAGGGCATTACTCGATAGCAAAACACACCTTGAAGAGCTCTAAAGGCTGTATATTCTTCATCCTCTAGGGCCATTTGAATTTGATTATACCCAGAATATCCATCCATGAAAGAAAGTGATTCATATCCAATCATTGCATCAATTAGAAGTTCTGTAATCAGGACCGAAAAATCGTCTTTAGGATAACACTGATTAAGATCCCTGAAATCAATACAGACTCTAATTTTCCCGTTATTCTTTTTCACTGGGAAAATATTGGATAGCCATTTGGGATACTGAACTTCCCTAACAAAGTTATCCTTTATAATCTTATCAACTTCATCTTCAATTTTAGAGGCGTGAGTTGGGTGTGTTCTCCTTTCTGCTTGCTTGAACCCACAATGTTATTCTGGAAAACCCAAATGATGGGTGGCTTCATCAGGATTAAGACCTATAATTTCTATTTAATTCTAAGAAAATATATCTCTATTTTGATTTATAAAGGAAGTATACACCTCTTGTTCCTCATAGGTCATGGCCGCACTGATTAAGGTGGGGCATGGATCTTCTCCTATACCCATATTTATTTCTCTGAGTTCATTCACAGTGGTAGAAATACCTTTTTCAAATGCTGTAGGAGCATCCCTGAGATCTTCCTCTTCTTCATTATGTGTCAATTCTTCTGTTTCCATTTTCATGGTAGATGACAAGGCAAAGCTCCCAAAGTTAGGGTAGGAGTCAGTATTTGAACATCTCGAAGAAGAAGCCACCATATCTGACGTTACTGACGACGAATGATCTTATTGTGGTAAGGAGGGATTGATGGATTGAGAATCAACATATTTGCCTTCCTCTAATATTTATACAATTTCTTATATTCTGATTAAATAAGTAGAGGCTCCTTGTATTTTAGCAGATGAAATAAAAACATATCCATTCAAGCTTCCATAATTGCTTGGAACATCAATAATTTCTCGAATGTTATCTCGCTCAATTTCTGTAATTGACATTGTGGGAATTATTGGATGAGTGCATGGATTTGGATTTACCCTTTCAACTTGGTTAATGGGTAGAACATAATCTATACTCAAATTCATGAATGGATTTTCTGGAATCTTTTCCAGTCCATTTGGAGCATTAACTCTGGTTATCTCTTTGGTTATTGACTTCATTCATTTTGTGTGATAAAAATATGCCTCATGTATTTAGGTTCACATGTTTTGAATGAATCCTTGTCACCATAAAATTTTTCTATTTGACCATTGAAATAGAACTTCAAAATTGGTGGTATGATGAAGGTATGGCTACATGTTGATGCAACCAAGGCCTTCCAAGTAGAATATTGAAGGCTATGTCCTGACGAACAACCTAGAAATATGAATTAGACACAAGATCTCCAAAATGAGTTCTCAGTGAAATTTCTCCTATAGGTTCTTGTTCATTCTTTTCATATCCTTGCAACATTAAAGTCGAAGGAGATAAGTCAGATTCAGTCAGGCCCAACTGGCAAAGTGTACGAATGGGAATAAGGTTGACTCTAGAGCCATTATCAATGAAGGCTCGTCAGATATCCATGTCATTGACCTTTCCAGACAAATACAATGGTTTGATGTGTCCATATACCACATGGTCTTCATCTTCATCTGTAAAATATATGACTGCATAACATTCTACAGAATCATTCTCTATATGGTAAACCTCAGTAGTAACAACTTTAGTTTCAAATTCTTCAGGACATAACAAGGCCTCAATGAGTGCCTCTCGAAGATCTTTTGACAGATTCAAAGAATCAAAAAAGGATAACTTGGAAGGTACTTGGGCCAATTGTTTCAAGAAATCATACTTTTGATCCAAAGGTCTGTGTTTCCCAGCATGTAGATGTGGTTTTGCAGGTGCTTTGGAAGTTGATGCTTCTGTTGTAGATGTGTTCTGTGTTGGAATAGAAGTGTGAAATACTACTGACTTCAGCAAATTAGACTGACTAAGTCTATTCATCTGCTGAGAAGAAGATGATGTAGCTTCTAATCAATCCTCCAGAATAATTGTGCCTGAACTAGACTTGTTTTTCATGGAAGAAACTCATTTTTCTTATTGAGCTCTCAAAATGGATCTTCCATGAGTTTCTGACGCATATATGGTTTGAGCAGGGGTAGAGTTAACATAATGGTTTTTGGAATTCCCACTTATTCCCCTGTATCTTCAACCTTGGCCTCTTCCTCTAGTCCCCCAATTAGGCACAAGAAATTTCAACTCAATACAATTAGAACCACCGTTGGCATAAGGATATATTAAATGGATAACATTAATATAACCAAAGATCAATTCTTCATCTGATGAGGATTCTGACTAACAAATTACTTCTGGTTTTACCATTTGGTGGGGTGGTGCCTGTGATTTTGAGAAAGTTGGAATGAAATCTTCCAGGGTTAAGGAAAACTTTGGCCTTGATGCAAGCTCATATTCTTTTGACTACTCTTTATCCTTATTTCCACCTTGTTTATTTAAGTAACGAACCTTTGATGAAGATGGTTTTGCTGTGGCAGGAGTGGTAGAAGACATATTTGGTTGTTTCAACTGTGTTCATAAAATAACATGAGTTCGGTTAATCATTTTCCTGATCATCCAATCATCATATTTTTGCACATTTTTACTTTTAACCACTTTCCATTCTCCTTCTTCCTCTGGATTGGTGGCAGTAACACATGCTACTTGAGCTGATGAACTTTTCTATTTCACTTTTCTAGAGTCTACCATCTTTTGAAAAAGTTCTTTGAAAAAAATCACTCTTGAATGGGGTGTCCCAACATATGATGAAAGGGAAAATAATTAAGATGATCTTTATCTCTCTCTTTATTTGGATTCTTTGGCCTTGGAAACTAAACCAAATTATTTTCTAAGGCTGAGATGAAGTAGCCAGGAACTTTCTCATTCCTGAAAGAATAGATTTTATTCTTTAATTCCTCAAACTATTTCCGCCTTTGATCTCTTTGATCATTTTAACGAGGTGGTCGTTACTGCTGATGCTCAAGTTTTGGAGCCCTTTAATATGATGAAGGTCTTGAGGTAGTAGTAGGTACATGTTCCTGTTTGAGTGTAATTGTAGCAGCTTCTACCTTTCCTATTATCCTTTCAGGAACTGATGTAATTACACAAGTTTTATCCCTAGTCTCTATAAGAGAGTCTTCTATCTACTGAGCGATTAAAGTAAGGTCTCGAAACCCTCATGTGTATTTCACAGGGATCAATGGTGTGTGTAATTTACCACGCAGATTTTCCACACATATTGGCAGAAAATCTTCTCAAGGGAGTTCTAAACTTAAGAAATATGTTAATCCCTTACAGTGAGTAATAAAATATGAAACTCTTTAATTTTCCATTTGTTTACAATTGGTAAGATCAAATACTATTGTCTTTGGTAATGTTGAGATAAATTAAAGAAGGAATTTCTAACGGAGATCTTCCTACCTAGTAATTGATCAAGATTGCAAACTTGTATACCAGACAAAAGTAGGTCCTTGTAATGACTGCACAAAACACCTGAGCTTAACTGCTTATTGTTGTTGAGGAGTTCCCATCATAGGATCACAACAAGAAACAAAATGTGTTAAGTGTTGTTCCAGATCTCCCGAACCATTAAAAATTGGGAATGTGGTATTCACAAAATTTGATGGGGGGGGGGAATTGCATCCACCCATTCAGGGTAAGATCTCTTTTCCAGTTGAACTAGTGCACGTCCTTCCTCCATAGCTTCCAATCGAGTCGTTAAATCCTCAATTGTGTTCATAAAAATTTGGGTAATATCTGGATGAGCTAGATTCTATGCAGGTATTGCAACTAGAACTTGAGCTGGTGCAACAAACAGTAAGACCACTGACAATGGTGTTGATATCTGTCTTGGATAACCCACATAAATAGGTCTATCAATATGTACATGATCCTGTCTTGATTGTGTACCCAATAGATGGAATTCATTATATACCTCTGTAGTTACTACAAATCCCCTTTGCTGATGAGCTACTATAGGATTTTCAAGTTGAGGACTTTCCTGGGGATACCGTCTAGCAGAAATGCTATTTCAAAGTAACTTTGTGTTCAGTTTTTTCAACTCCTTCATTTCCTCTTATTGCTGTTCAAGTATCTCTTCAAGTGAAAGAGATTGAACTTCTCCAACAGAAAAGTGAGATGCAATCTGAATTTTTACTTCCCCCTTGTTGGATGCCTTTCTGAGAGGGGGGAGTTGGTTATTTGAAGGCATACCTAGATTCTGGGTAAGCCTTTGATTTTGGGTACACACACCTTCTTCATTTGCCTCAGTGTGTACTGTATTGTGGACAAGAATTTCATCTTATGATTCCGCTAAACTGGACTTATTTTCTAGAGGATCTTCTGCAATGGTATTGATAACATTCACTGATTCATAACACATTAATGGCATTTTGTTAGTGTTTCTGGTAGATTGTCTCCCTTTTTGTCTTTCACGAAACTTTGTTCTTCTATATGAAGAATTACCTGGAACTGTTTGGAAGACATTAACGTGAAGCTAACCATTGGATAGTCCATCTGTATTCTTTCCTTATGGATTCTTCCCTAATCAGGAGAAAAATGATTTCTATTGAAAAGGGGATTGAATATGCGAAATAGACCCCATCCTTGTAGGCTGGGGTTGAGCATGTTCTTCTTCTTTAAATCATTGAACATTTTTTAATGAATTTTAAGGTTGCATTAAATGAACCCCCAGCCTGGCAAGTTGGAGTGATTCTTGAACAGCTACAGCTGAAATTCGTGCAACTACTGTTCTAATTTTGCGGATTCTGGTTTGGACATTAGTTGGATGCATCATATGAAAATTACTTAAATCACCTATTTCATAACATCGCTATTCTATTTCAGACATTTCCATCCTCTGATGCCTAAAATCCTCTAAATGGGATGCCTACTCAAGATTCTTAGAGGCTTGATGTAGAATTATTTCAACAATTTCTTTTCTTTGGGCCTGATTCTGATGGGAACTAGTTGAGGCCTATTCTTTAGCATACATTTGATTACACACAAAACCTTTTGACTATGGTCGGCTGTGGGAAATAACATTGCATGAAACCACTTTGGGCAGACTTTTCTAATTTTGAAGAGCAGTGAAATACAATGCTCTATATTCACCCCATCCTATGATGCGAACATTAGATGGGGAATTAGAAAATAATTGATGTAGCCTCTTCAGAGCATTGAGACATGCGCGCTGAAGGGTTCTCTAATGTTTTTTAACCCTTGGATGTTGGGAAAATGAAAGAGATGCCAAGTCAATTTGGTGCTGTAATACTTCTATTACCTTTATATGATTTTGGTATTCATCATATGGTAATACTTTAGTTTTCAAATGACGAAGAGTTTTCCATAAGTTGAGATGAATATCATGAATGAAATATTTTGTCATCAATTTTGGAATATCAAACTGAGAATTTGCCGAAGGCCAGAACTTGACTAGTATTTATCCTTTAACTAATTTTTTCCTCACTTTTAGCAAGTCTTCATCATCTTTTACTAGAGGTTTCTCAACTTGGTCTGATCAAATTGGATGCTCTGCATTTGAGGATAAATAACCCAAGGGAGGTTTGAGAATGAACGTTCCCTTAATATGTCTTCTAATTGATAAAGTGTTTCACCTTTAAATGACAAGGCATCAGACATGACTGACCCTGTGTTTACAAGTGCCTCGAGATAAGAGGGCTTTCTTGTTGCTACACTTTCAATTATAGAATTGTTTTGACAATGTGAAAAACTACTGTAGAGAGGACTTTCACAGATAATTCCATCATGGGGAGGATCACCATGATGGATTATAGCAATGGATAAATATTCTTTCTCCTTGGTCTTCTGTCCACACGGAGGGTTTCCGTGGCTCTCTTCCAAAGATAAACACTCTGGATTGACCGAATTTTCATGAAGCAAGACTTCATGATGAAGTTTCCGGTGAGAAACTTCAGAATTACAACTACACCTCCCAAAATATGGTAATGAGATGGCCTGTTCTTGAGCAGCAATAGATAATTTTCTGAGGGCTTCAAGAACTCCAGCATTAAGTGGAGCTAAATTATAGCTTTACTCTTGATTTTCCAATGGTATTTGGTGAGATTTCTTCTTGGATGTTCTCTTATACTTAGTTGGGGACACTTACTGAGAAAAGTGGTTATCATGGGCAGGTATATGTGCCTGCCTTGGATTAGTTACCCGAACAGAACAGTTACCTCTAATTGGAAGGGGTGTATATCCCCAATATTGTTGTCCGTATGATATGGGGGAGTATGCCCTATGACCCTCTTGGATTGGAACAAAGGTGTGTATCTGCTCTGGGATGGCATGCTGATGTGTCATCCCATGTGTGGGGACACATTTATATGTCTATTCCCCTGATACTGCTGAAGTAGTTGTTAAAATATCCTAACATTCTTCAAGAATATGGGTAGGGATATGAGTCTACCCTTTCACCATTGAAAAGATGTGTTTAGTGACTTCAGCGGTCGGAACAAGAATATATGTCCATTACGTATCTGGAGTAGGTGTATGTGCCTACTCTTATCCACATTTTCCTATCAATGGATATTGACAGTACTTATTCATAGGTGCAGAGAGTTGAGTCTACTCCAAATTTGTCGTTAGAGTTTTATGACTGACTTCTCCGGGTGCTACCAAATGAGACTGTTAGCAGAATTGATGAACATTGGTTGGTGTATGTTCCTGCTAGATATTCTCCATCAATTATGGTTGACTGGTTTCCTTCAATACTGTCAGAAGGTACTGTTGATAGAATTGGTGATTGTAAACAGGTGTATGTTCCTGCTTACCCATTTCCACTATATTAGATTGACGGATCTCTTTAAATGCAGTAAGGCAAGCGTGCTGACTTGTTTATAACTCGTAAAAAGGTGTATGTGCCTGTTCATGGTACTCCACTGGGTTTATCTGGTGGGATTGGTGGGTTACTATTAGACGAGACTTTTCAGCAACCAAATTAGGACAAACAAATGTATGTTCCCACTCATTGTTTTCCATCAAGTTTGATTGATGGAATTCTCTAGGGGAGGTAGAGGAGAAAAAATGCTTCCTGTTAACTGGATGTTGTCCCTAGTTGTTTATCTTGCATGCCCAGGTCTGAGAGACCAAGGCCAAACGTCCAGAGGAAACACCCCCATCTTTTTGGGGGTATACTACCACATGATTCTGGCGGCAATTTTTGGTTGGAGTCCTCAGGAAGGACTTCAGTATTTTTTAATTGAGGCCTTCAGTGACCTCTTGATCCACCTCTCTATAGTATGGGAGGGATTTATTATTGCGTTCCGAGGATAAATACCCGAAATGGTTGGAGATGGTGGTTGGAACCATTTTCTTCTTGATCATTGGTCGTTTTTGGCTAGATGATCAAGGATTATTGTTGACTTGGAGGGCTTATCGAGCAGCCTCCAAAGTTGAAATTGTACCATTCTTGCGATATTCCTTTATCAGCAAATTGGAGACCCAACGTCGAAGATGTTGGGTTGGTGATGACGTTCTTCCCATGGATGGTGATCCATCTTGAGCAGCAGTCAAGAATTTTATAGATGTTGTCTTGGAGAAAGCCATTCTTTGGATTTAAGGGTATTCTGTAAAAAACTGAGAACAACAACAAGTTCTATTATAGTTACATATTTTCAAATTGATACATGCATGATTAATTCCTTTGTCTGGCCTTCCTTTATCAATTGATAGGTGCCTAACATGTGGGTAACATTATTAACTTGGTTAAGGATTCACGTCGGGTTCACCATTTTGTTTCATAGTTCCATGATACATGCATTCTAGATTTAATAATCACTATTTCTAGGCGGTTTCCATTGGATTTATTCATGGAACCAGAAAATTCCAACAATTCTTTTTCCAAAGAGGAACTGATTTCCAAAGGTAGGTGTTCATTAAGTTTTGAACTTTACGATACTTAAGAACATGTATTGGTCAAGAGGATGGGAGTTCGGACTCATCACACCCTTTTTGGGGGGAATTATTGTCTACTCCAGGACTCTCTATGTAAAATTAAAATATTTTTTCATGAATCCTTATTAATTCACCAAGTATATCATAAGTATCCATTAGAATTTACAATAACTTATTTAAAAAAAATTATTTTAATCATCATTATAATGATACGGGTTTTTAAGCCACTCAGTGGGGCACTCATGAATTTATTGTCATCCAGGAAGACAAAAGTTTTTTTAAATTTTGGGATCATACTAATAAAATGAGCTACCTACATATCCTTGTGAAAGGAATCAGAACCCTCATTGTTTGGTGCCGCTTAATAGGACACATCATACCTTTTAAGGTCATGTGATAAGGACCTCTAAGAGGAAGGTTCTTAGTTGAAACTTAGTGTGAGACTTATGCTGAAGCTACCCAAGGAACTTTGGAAAGGATATTGGTTTCCAAGTAGGATCAGAACCTATTGGTAATATGGCCCAAAGAGAACAAGTTTGATTTTAAGTGTTGGGTTTGTACCTCAAGAAGGATTCCTACGTATCCCATATGGATGGGAATCAAAGACACGTAGTTCGATGTGTCTCATAAGAGAGTATAGTTCTCTGAGAGAGATGAGTTTTATAGCGACCCGGCCTTTTCTTACATTACTATTACATCATTTCAAAGAGAAACAACATAATAGTATTATACATGGGGGATCCAGAGGTTTAGTTTCTTGGGAAAACTAGGACCATACATAACAAATACAACATCAACCATAAACATTTATTTAATTTCTTCTTCACTAGCTTCTTAGTGGCACTTTTCCTCTCCTTAGTACATGTATCCACCTGAGGATATACATCAAAAGGGGTGAGCTAAAATCCCAGTAAGAGGATAGATAAGAACAATATAGCATCGGTGAGCATAATAATGACATAGGAAGAAGATCTTGAACATGAGAGGAGCATAAACAATAAACTTGAAATGTGGAAAAGCATAAAAATGAAACATCATGTCTTAGTGGTTAACTACCACACATACTTTTGAACAAAGCTATCATCATGTTCACGCATCATTTCAAATTTACTCATGAGATTCATCACTTTACCCAATTCATTGGAGCGCTATATAATTCTGGGCGCACCCGTCACATTTAAACATTCATATTGCGCTATATAATTCCGGGCGCACCCGTCACATCATAATATTATCATTATCATGCTTTCCACATAGAAATCATATCAAACATGTACATAAATAACCCATGGAAAGGAATTGGTTTCATCTCATAATAACACATTCATAAGCTTTGGGTTCCCAAAAGAAAGAGGGAACAACATACTTGATATAAGAACCATCAACCTTGAATGAGAGGTAAAAGGTGAGATCTTGAAAGAAGAGTTATTTTGGAAAACATTTTGATGGACATAAAAACCAGTGACAAACATGTATATGCCAGAAAAGTAAAGGAAAATATTAACAAAAGACCTTTTAGGAGTAACTATATAAAAAAATGGAGTGAAAGAGGGAGAACCCGAAGGAAGAAAATTGGGTTCGAGATTTCCCCTTACCTTGTACTCGATTGCCTCCTTCTCTTTAATGTACTGTATAATGACATTATATTCATTAATTAGAAATTATATAACCTCTTATACATTAATAGGGTTCATTATGGTTTCATTATTTCATATTATGTTCCTTTGGATGACTTATAGAGTTTAAAAACATTGATCGGGGATGTTCGTTTTCATGGTTTTCTTGAGCGGTCCACTTGTATTCTTAATTTGATGTTTGGGTAGATCATGGGTAAACATCCAGAACTGATATTACATGTAATTAATGATATTAAAAAAGCATGAATGATTTTATAATGAGTTATATTAGATCCATGTGGACGAATCATTAGATAAGAATTAAATGAAGATTATTTGGGTTAATTTGAGCGGTTTTTGGATCACAACGAACTTGTTTTAACTTTTCACTTAGTAGTATGGCCATAGGTTATTTACAGAACTTAAAATAGAACATAATACATATAACATATTCTGGTTCAACCATAAAAATGGTTTCATGACCATATTTGAAGGTAGAAATGGAAGAAGAGAATATGTCGTTTTTGAAGGTGATAAATTATCACCACATGAACAACGTTCTCTTTAATAAAATAAAAGGAAGAGGGAAAGGGTGTGGGGTGATATAATATACCATTAGAATCATAAGATTACAGTATATGTATAATACTGTAGTTAAAAAACAATTTGTATGAAGATAGGTAGGGAGAGATCAAGAAAGGAACTTGAACTTGAAAGGAAATTAAAGGAGAAGAGGGAGAGAAATCACCTTTTGGATCCTCCTCTTGAGAACCTCCTTAATGGACTAATATTGGTCTTTTGATGAGACCAAGAGCTCTTGGACGTGGGGTAGAGGCTAGGAGAGATGATTGGGCAGATCTTAGACAATTCTTGAAGCTTGAGAGGTGTGGTTTGGCAAGAGGAGGGGGAGGGCTTATTTATACATGAGGAGGGAGGTGTTTTTGGCATAAAATATTAAATAAAATAATATATCATAAGTTAGACTTGTAATAGTAGTTTTTTGACATCCTAAATAATATATTAATATAATGAAATTCGTTTTAGGATTTAACTATTCTTTATAATCTGAATTCATTACTTTATTAAACGGAAAGTGAAAGAAAGAAAAAAAGACACTTTAAGAAATCACCTTTTTGACTTTAGGCTTTGGAAAGTTCTTTTTAGGTTTGAGAATTAAATTTACTGTATTTCAAGGAAAAATTTATGAAATTTAATATTTTTTGGCCGAAACTAAAGTTCTAGAATTTTTATGTCATCATTACATCATTAATGATGCAATTTAGTGTACACCGATTATGCGAAAAACTGTATTTTTTTACTATTCACCCGAAAATTGAAGTATTTCAGAATAAACCCAAAAATTTACCCCTACCATTTTTTGACGTGTAGAATCCAAAAATGATGTCCATTTTTCAAAAATAATTTTCTAAATATTATTAATTTAATATTTAATTAAAATCATAATTTACTTAAAAAAATAGTTTTTTAAAATTAAAACTGATTTTGCAGTTCTTTCAAAAATTACTTAGGGTCTTATAAGATTATCTAAAAACTATTTGACATTGATTCAATAATTTATGAATATATTTCAGGAAAATAAATATTCTTTTAAATTAATTAATTAATTATGATTAATTATTTATGACTTATAAAATACCAAAAACGTTTACTAAGGTCAAATTATCACTTTCTATGATGTCTAAATTTTATTTTATTATTCATAGGTAATGCTACTTATATTTTCTATTCATAAGGTTCATATTACTATTCATAAGGGTAGGTTACTATTCATAAGGGTAGGTTACTATTCACTAAAATTTTTTTTTGTTTCATTAGACTCCAAAAACTATCTTGAACACAACCGTGTGTGTTGGATTTTTAAAATTCCAAACATAGGGGTAACAAAATTATGTTTAAAGGTAACTTATCACTTAGTAGTTCATTATTTTGTGTTTTTATGACATAGATATAAGAAGGGAATTTTCCATTGAAAAACCTTGGGTCGTTACAAGTTTGGGCTTACTTCCTGAAAACAAAGGACGCCTTGATGGTTTTAGGATTGAATTTGGGGCTTATTTTTTAAGGAGGATGCCCAAATTAAGGGAATTATGGTTGGATTCCTGAGGAGGATATCTGGTGATCTCGGTCCCTAAAAGGGCTTCCTACATATCCTGGTTTGAACATGAATTAGAGCTCTCATAGTTCCTTGTGTATGAGTGTTTGTGAATACGTTGTAATCATCACGTATCTCTAAGCCCCCGTGAGTCATGCTCGGTGTGAGAAACAAGAGGATGTGAAGGATTCAACAATGACACTTCACACTTTTCCTCCTCCACTGATGGAAGAGGGCGCATCAAACGTGGAAGAGGGAAAGGCGACGAGCCTTCCCTCTATTCTATTTACATTGGACAAGTGTCAATGTAAGGAAGAAGGGGTGAAGGTGAGGGGATTATACCGGGATGACTCCCCTGAAATTGGTTCTTGTAGGGGAGGGATACTTCTCTTATACTTGCACAGAATGGCAAGTGTGAAGTGCACCTTCCCTACCAGAGAACTAAGGTCCTGTGTCACCTCTTTGAAAAGGGTGAGGCCGATAACCAACCATCCTCCAAACGGAGAACTTCCCAAAACTGTTTCTGGGAGAAAGGTCCATGTGACTATGGATATACAAACCCATAGACATTCCTTGAATCTTAACCCCATCATGAAACAAATGTGGGAAACTTTTAACTGCAGAAATACAAACCCAAATTGGAGACACACTGATGTGACTTACCCAAAGGTCTGAGAAGTCAGGAGGTTTTGGGGGAGGCTTCAACTTATCCCCTTTCGAATAAGGGAACCAAGGAAAGAGATACCCTTATATGAAAGGTTTTAAAGAAGGGTATTTGAACTGGTCGCATAGGTACCTCGCGCAGGTGTGCCACGTAGGTACCCCGCATTTTCCTATCATGCAAGTGTGGAGTGCAGATATACTGCATAGTTTCGGTGTGTAGATACAATGCATAGGTATGGATAAGGACTGAAGAATGGAAGGAACTTCAAAACATTCCTATCCCTTATTTTGTAGTTTTAGAGAACTATCTAAGATAATTTGAGAGATCTAGGTGATAGAGCTATGCAATGGGAGCTTCATAGAGTCTTTCATTTTTTTTAGTTTGAAAATGGGGAACCCAAGGGTTCTATTTATAAGCATGGATGGGCCTGGCCGAAGAAACTTTGGTCGCGCAGGTATCCAACGTAGCTCCACCGCACATGTGCTCTGTGTAGAGGCATCCCAAATCTTCTCATGCATTGCTCGGATGTGTAGCTAGTTCGTGTAGCTCGGCCGCGTAGCTCTCTCACAAAGCTTGTCCACATAGCTTGCTCGCGAAGATGCTGGATGTTACCACATTGCATAGAGTTTGGGAGTATTTGTTGATGTTTCCTTTATACTCTTTGAATCTTTTTAAGGAGTTTTAACAATACCTAAAGGGGAAAGGAGGGACTAAGAATCAGTTTATTCAATTTCTCCTATTTTCTTGAGAACTTATCCCAACCCAGTTGATAGATACTGGATTTTTAGAGATTAGGGGATGGAATGAAGACATTTTCATTCAATATTTCATTACAATGTATAATGTTGATAACTTATTCAGTTCCATTGAGATCAGCTATCGTAATTGATGTCATGAAAGTTTTTGAATGAGTGCTTGAATTCTGGACCACCACTTATATTTGATTAATGGACATAACATAATATGCATGGATCTACTTGAATGTGTTAGCTCGAATCATCTCTAGAACATTTGGGGAATTTATTCAAGCAACATTATTATCCATGGATTGTTTCCCACCAATGTGATATAATCCTGTGTTGGTGTGTTATGTATCACATGATATGAATGAGGCCTTGTAACCATAAAATGTTCCAATTTGACTATATATACAATATTTGATACATTGGTGGTACATTGAAGAAATTAACACATGCTAATGTAGTTAAGGTCTTCCTAGTAAGATATTGAAATATGTATCCTATAAAAAAACCATGAACTCTGAATCAAACATGAGATCTCTGAATTGAGTTCTGAGTGTGGTACCTCCAAATGGTTATTACTCATTCTTTTCATAACCCTATAACATCAGAGTGGGGGAGAGAAGTAAGATTCATTGAGATCCAGTTGGTGAAGTTTTTGAACTGTGATGAGGTTGACTACTGAGCCATTGTCAATGAAGGATCACCAGATATCAATGAAGTTTATCCTTCCGGATATATACAAGGTTCTAAAATGGCCTTTTAGGAAAAACATCCCCATCCTGGTATATGATAGATATTAACCCATGGAATTCCAAAGTATTATTATCTACATGATATACATTAGTAGTAGCAACCTCGACTTTAAACTCTTTACATCTTAAAAAGGCCCCATTATTTCTTCTTGGAGGTATTTTGATAGACTCAAAGCATCCAGGATTGACCGCTTAACCGACACTAGGGATAATTACTTCAAAACATCATACTTCTAGTCCAAAGGTCTATCATTCCTAGTATTAAAGTGTTCCTTCATAGGTACTTCTAGAACTAACATTCCAGATGTGGATGTACCATCCCTTGGAATAAGAGCCAAAGGTGTTTCCACTATTGGTAGATTGGGTCAGTTGGGTCTGTCTACCAGTCAAGGATGGTTAGGTGATGGTGTATCCTATAGAAAATCATATCAGATAAATGTGTTGGGGGAGACCCTGTCATATGTGGGGAAATTACTTTGTTACTTATGAGCTCACTGAAGTTCTCTCCCATGAGTTTGTCAATGTAGACAGTTCGAGTAGGGGCGTGGTTAATGTAGGAAGTTTTTTCATGACCATGTCCTGTCCTATAACCTAGACTCTGATAGTTTCTTTTCTAATTCCCTAATCAAGTATAAGAAATTAAGGTTCTTATCCAGAATCATAATATGCAATGGTATCCATAAATTGTATAACATCAATAGAACCGAAGATCAACTTCTCATATGAAGAATCTTTTGTCTAACAGGATCGTTCTTGTTGTACCATTTAGTGGGGTAGTGCCCATGCTTCTAGGACTACTGTAATGAATTATGTTAATGTTAGGAACAACTTCAGAATTTTCATAGCTTCATCTTCCAATTTTTTCTTCTTATCCTAATAGCCATTTCACATTTTAGAGGATTGGATTTCTGAAGACTGAGCTACTGATGATGTTGGTTGTGCATTAGTGGGAGTGGGTGGAGGCATAGTTGGATCTTTAAACTATGTTTGTAGAATACCATGAGTCCAGTTGACTGTTTTTATAACTGTCCATTCAAAACAATTCTATGCACTCTTTCTATTAACTTCTTTCCATTTATTTTATTACTCTTCATGGATAGTGGATGAAACTTACGCCACTTGAGAGGGTAAATTATTCAACTTCACTTTACTATATTATACAATCTTTTGCAGGAGGTATTTGAAAACAAATAAATCTTATATGTGGTTCCCCAACATTTTAAGAAATGGGAAAAAATTTGGGATATATTCATCACCTTCCTTGTAGGGATTCTTGGTCTTTGTAAACTTGTTTAATTTTTTTTTAAAAATGTAGAGATGAAGTAGTTTTGGACTTGGTTATCCTAAAAGAGTAGACCTTATTTTTAATCTACTCAAACTACATCCTTAATTGGTCTCATGGATCCTCTTGATGAGGAGGGAGGTTCTATTTTTTTATCAAGTGGTTGATTCATATGGTATAGTGCAGGCTTTGAAGAATGAGTGGGTATATGTTCCTACTTAAGTGTAACTATAGTGGACCATACTTTTAATTCCATCCTTCCTTGAGTCTATGGAACTATTTAGGAATTTTATTTGGCCTCTATGATTATGTTTTCCACTTGTTGAGAAATAGAGGCATGGTCCTAAAACCCTCCTGTGTACTCTATAGGGATTAGAGGCATTAAAAATCATCATGAATATTCTCTACATAGATGGGAAAGAAGTATTCTTGAGGGAGTGGTAGAATTATGGAGTATTTAAATCTTTTACACCAAGCAATGAAATATGATACTCTTTCATCCTATAATTTTTTCTATTTCATGAGATAAAAAACTATTGTCTTTTGTAGCATTGAGGAGAAATGGAATGAAAATTTCTAACATAGATCTTCCCACCCAATAAATGAATGAGACTGTAAACTTGTGAACCACATGAAGGCTGCTCCTTGTGGTGATTGCACGAACATATGAGTTTCAATGCCTCCTGCTATTCAGTGGTACACATCATGGGATCATAATAAGAGAAGAAATTCATAATGTTCTAATCTAGATCTCTAGAGACATTGAATATTGAAAATATAGGTTTACCAAAGTTTGATAGGATAAGAGTCTGATCTACCCTTTCAGGGTAATGCTTATCTTCTAGCTGTATCAACACAAGCCATTCGTTGGTGGATTCCAATTGATCTGTTAGTGAATCAATTCCATTCATAAGAATTTGAGGAATGTATGTCTGAGAAGGAGCATGGAAAGTGAAGAAACTAGACCATGAACTAGTTCAGTGACACGTAGGACCAGTGGTGGAGGAAAAACTAAAACTTGTTGTGGGAATCATATTAGGGTAGGCCTATAAGTATGTGCATAACCATGATCTATATTCATACCAAATGGATGGAATTATCGATATTATACTATGAGATCCAATCATATTGGTATTTGGTATCCCACATTGAGTGGATGTTCCAAATCTATTTTAGTCACTGTAAAAAACTCACTTTGTTAAGGTGTGCCAATGGGAAGAGAGAGTTGAGGATATTCTTCCAGATCATATCTTGTAGGAAGGATACTTTGGAGTAGTTCTTCATGGAGTATCCTCAATTATTTCATCTCTTCCTCCTTCTAAGAAAATATATCCTCTAGTGAATGAGACTTATCCTCTATTGGATAGAGGCTATACATTATTTGACCTTTACGTTTTCCCCTATTAGGAGCCTTTCAAGGGAGTAATGATGGATTTTTTGAGGGAGTTCCCAAATTCAGGGAAAGCATCTAATTTCAGGTGTGCACAAATCCTTAGTTTTTTTCTAAGTGGAACACATTATGGGCCAAAACCTACTCCTATGAATTCTCTGAATTAGACTCATGTTCTGAAGGATTTTCAGTGACAACATTAATGAAATTGACCAATGAAAATAAATTACATGAATTTTGTTATTTTCTTTGTGAGGCTATCTTATTTTATGTACTCCGCAATGCCTTTTCCTCTCTTTTGTTGATTCTATGGGAATTTTTTCTAGACAGTAACCCAAAAGGAATCACAGAATAGACCAGTCATGCATGTTCGAAGTGAAATTACTAGATCACAGGATATGACTATGTCACATACATGACTTCTTTTAATGATTTTTTCATTTAAATTTTAATATTTATTTATTTTGGGGGTTTCCTAGGATTTTTTGGAGAAAAGGGTTGTTTCTTAAAGATTTGGGTCAATCCATGAGCCCATTTCTAGATTTAAAAAAAAAATTGTTTCTTTTATAACTCCTTCATTTTTCACTATTTTTAACCCATTCCACCTCCCACTTAGCCTACCATGACCTATTCAAACCACCATATATATTTGGACCCCTTATGGACTCATAATAATGGTATATTTGGGTGATTTATTCATGAATTAGTCCAACCTGTGATCCCATTTTCAAATTTAAATAAATATTTTATTTATTTTATATCATATTCGTCTTTTAACATTTTTTAGTCATTCCACCTCTCAATCGAGAACAAAAACCCTAGACGCACCCCCCTATGTTCTATTTTACCTCTTTGGATCTCTTATTCACTGTGGATTAGGGAGAATTTGTTCAAGGTTTCTCAAATCTTCCATATTTACCAAGGGAATTTGTTTCTTTAAAAAATCATTCATTTTTTTCTCTTTTTCCCCTCATTTCATTCCCCAATCGACCTACTCACACTTATTCAAACCACCTATCAATTTTGGATGCTTCTATATTCAATTATTGGTATATTTAGAGTGATTTCTTCAATGTTTATCAAGTAAGTGAGTTTCCTTCTTAGTTCGTTCCATTGATTTAAGGTTCCTACCACTTTTTATGAAGCTCAAAATGTCCAGAAGATAGGGATTCATACTTAGGATTTTTTGAGTTTCTTGGTCTAATATTGTGGTTTTATGTTTGTTTTCACTCCCTTGGGGTGCAGTGGTGGTGTTATTGAATCTTCTCACAAGGATTTGAGTGTTTTTTCACATTTGGGTGGTGATTACATTTGTAATCATTATAGAATGAGTTAGCATTATATATATATATATTTAGCATGTTACTATTTCATTTTTTTGGTGCGAAAACTATTTTTGGTATAATTTGTCAAGTGATTTATTTTTAAATGCCAATTTTGTGTGAAAATTGGTGTTTTCATGTGCAATATACGTTTTACCAATTAGGGTGGTTCTAAAATTCATGGAATGGTTTTATTAAAATTTTTAGTGCTAAAAATTATGGTTTGGTGTATTATTGGTATGAATTTGGTTTTAAAAGAGGGGTTTTAAGTGGATTTTATGTGCAATGTTTTGTTATACATTTTGAAATTGTTTTATGGATATTCTAAGTGTTTATTTGAGTTATAAAAATGGTGAAAGGAATGTTTAGATATTTTTTTGACTATGTATGACCAGAAGTGGTATTTTTATATGTAAATGAATTTTTATAGCATGTGGAAATTTTTTTAACCAAAAATGGGAAACATGAGTATTTAGGTGGGCAGACGTGCACAAGTATGCTATTGATATGGAGTGGTTTTGTCACTACTTCAATTAGAAAGTTTGATATTTAAAACACTAAAAAAATAATAAGGATAATGATTAGGGACCACTAAGTTATGGTTATGATCCCTAATAGTGTCTCATGCATGATAAAAGATATTTTTTGGTTATTTTTACATTGAGATACGAGGTGCCTAAGGCCCACAATAAACTAGTTCCTAGGGGTGTTCCCATGACAAGTGCTTATTGACTATTTAGTATTTACCATTGGCAGATATAGTGCTTGGATGGAAATTTTAGTAGGTTACATGTTTTATTTAAATGTATTAATTCTTTAATTCTAACCCTTGAAAACTATTTTCCACTAAAAATTTCAATTTATAAATTGTTGCAACTATTCCTTGTTTATAAAAACATGCTTGATTTTTATCTTATAATGTTTATTATATGGAATCTATTTGGGTGGTATCCTATTAGTCTTATAATGAAACCCTATATACAACATTGGGTGTAAGTATACTTGATTATGTTTGACATAGGTAAGGGAAAGGCCTTTGGAGACGACGATTTGAGTTGTTAGTTGCTTCCGTGGTGCTGTGTTTTGGAGATGACTTGTGGGTGATGACCCCTTGTCGTGTGGTGGTCCATGGGATATTTTTATGCTACATTTTTTAGTTTTGGACCTCTTGTTTCTTGTTTAAAACCTTATATTTAGTTCTGAATTTTAATTAAGGCTTATTTGGCATGAATTTTCATATTGGATTTATTCTTCATTATTGGTTGTTTTATGTATCCTACCTTTAGTAAATCATTCCCAAACCATTGTTAATGATACCTGGGCACTTGTTCCCGACTGTGGGGATAAGGAAAATTCTTCTAGCCTTGCCATGGGATGGGTCATGTGTTAGTTTTGATGGCAACCATATTCAGCTCGTGACAAAATGGTATCATAGGAGGTTTATCTTTTTGGGTTATATTATTATTTTGGGGTGATTCTGGTCAGATAGGAGCTAAGAATATCAGTGTTCGGAGTATTGGTTATGTGTAGGGTGCCTAGCCAGTACCTCTCGTGACAAAACTTGAGTCATTATGGGATTTTGGGATTGTCTGTTTGACTTCTCTCTTAGGTGGGACGTGCGGGTTGCAGACTGCACATAGACATCAGATGGGAGTGAAGTGGTTGTTTTTTCATTGTTGTGATGTGTCTGACTTATTAATATTTGCTCTAATTGATTAATATTTTTATAATTGTTGTGATAATTATTTATTTTCTGATTGTTGGCTTGTGTAGCAACATGCCTCCCAAAAAATCTCTCATGCACCCATGGGAAGATTCCATAGAAATTTCTCCCTTATAGATTGATCAAAGGATGGTAGAAGATATGGTTAGGGATATCAATGCCCTAGGAAAGGGAGTATCTTCCAATCCTTTTCTATCTAGGGAGGATGAGTCTGGTCCAAGGAAGGAGAAATCCATAAAGTTTCTAAAGAACAATCCTCCTACTTTCTGAGGTAGCACGAAACCCCAGGAAGCAAAGGATTGGATCGATAAGATTGAACACATGTTTGAGTTTATGGACATACCTAAGAAGGTTAGGGTGAAGTATGCCTTCTTTTAGTTAGAGGGTCCCAACCATAGGTTGTGGGAATTAGTTCTTAAAGATGAGAAGTATGAATAGATGAGTTGGAAGGACTTTAAGGTTACCTTCAATGAAAATTAATTCCCTAAAATCTTGGAATATTCTAGATCCCTGGATTTTATGAAGCAATTTTAGGGGGACCTTTTAGTGATCTAGTAGGCCAAATTTTTTTCTAAGCTAGATTGGTATACTTTAGAAATGGTCTCTAATCAGTAGGTGAAGGATCATAAGTTTGAAAGGGGATTGCAGTCATAGATATATTCCATGGTCTTCATATTCAAGTTGAAAACTTACAGTGAGGTGGTTTATTGAACATGTATTGTTGATATTGACTAAAATTAGAGTTATGGTTTCTCTAGAGTAGTTTCAGTGATGGGAAGTAGAAATTCTTCTGAAATGAAAAGGAAGAGAGAGGAGGAGGCGAATAAGGGAGGTGATAGGTCAATTCAACCTTCCAAGTAGTTTTCTTCAGTGGATTCTGATGCAAGGTCTATTGTGTGCCACCAGTGTGGGAGGCTAGGGAACACCATAACCTCATTATCATCTTATCTAATTCCCTATTATTAGTGTGAAGGTATTGGATACTTGAAACATTTTTTTAAGATGTCACGTCCACTCTAGAGTGGGGAAAGATCAGTTGATTCCTAGGGAGTTATAGCTTAGTCAAAGCCATCGAGGATGGGGGGATCTCGATTTGGTGGTCATGGAAACTGAATTAGATTATATTCTAGGAAGATATAGTTCAGGGAGGAGACCTAATTAAGTATCCATTCTCAGGTGTATAGTAGGCATCTTCATGATATGGAGCAGGTGCCCGAGGGATCAGATGCGAGGCCTTCGACCATTTGAGGTACCATATTGATTTATTCTTATATAGCTGCTTCTCTTTTCAATACTAGTGATTTTTCTTCATTTATCTCTTCAATTTTTGTGAGAACTCTGAATTTCCCAACTGATTTGTTATCTACTTCAATGGTCTTGGTGACACCTTTGGGTAAAATGAGGGAGAAAGGTCTCCGTTTCCCATTGTGTGCACTTACCATGTCTTAGGTTGAGATGGAATGGGACCTTCTAGTCCTAGATATAGAACTTTGTTATGTAATGCATGGTATAGATTGACTGGTAAAATTTTATTTGCACGTCAATTGCTATAGGCGGCAGGTGAGTTTCACGGAACCTAATGGTGGTCCTTAGGTTTTTTCAACGGGAATGGGATCCTCGGTCAGGTTGTGAAGGACCTCCACTCCCAGAGATGGGAAATATTTTCTTCTTGTTGTCATCACTTTCACTAAAATATTATGGTCGTTCTTCTGAGTGAGGGTTACCCAATGTAGTGGATGAGTTCCTTGAGGTATTTCAAGATGTTTTTTCAGGCTTTCCCCCATTGCGGGATGTGGAGTTCTTGATCTATTTGGCGCTGAGAACACATTTGATATCTCTTACCTTATATTTTATGGACCACATTGAGATGAGGTAATTATTGATACAATTGGGTGATTTAGAATCCAAAGGATTCATTCTATCAAGCATCTCTCCTTGGGCCGCTCATATTATGTTCTTGAAGAAGGATGACATATCCCTCTGGGTGTGTATTGATTACCGGAAGATGAAAAAGGTAACAATCAAGAACAAATATCCTTTGAACTGAATAGATGACTTGTTTGATTAGATTAAGGATGAAAATTGGTTTTTTAAAATAGACTTGAATTTGAGTTACCACCAACTCAGGGTGAAAGAGGTAGATATCCCAAAGACAGCCTTCCGAAGTAGGTATGGCCACTTTGAGTACTTGGTTATGCCCTTTAAATTGACCAATGCTCCAACAGTATTTATGGAACTTATGAACAAGGTTTTCTAATAGTATATAGACACCTTTTTAATGGTATTCATTGACAACATCTTGATTTTCTCTTGTTCTGAGGAGGAGCATGAGCATCATTTGTGAATAGTGTTGGGAACTTTGCGGGATTACCAAATTTTTGAAAATCTATCCAAGTGAACCTTTTGGATTAGGGAGGTGAAGTTTCTGGGGCATGTGATCTCAGAGAAGGTAGTTTTAGTTGATCCTAAGAGGATTAGTGTAGTGATGTCATGGGATCAACTAAGAAACATGTTTGAGATTATGAGTTTCCTCGACTTTGTATGATACTACATGCTTTTTGTTCGGTATTTATCTCATCTTGGTTCGCCTATGAATGTGGTCACCAAGAAGGGTGCGAAGTTTGTTTAGTTCCTAAAATGATAGGCATCCCACAACTTTGATCTACCAGCTGTGATGCATGATTGAAAGTATTGGTGTCACTACCTCCTTGAGGAGAAGTTTTTGGTCTATTCTAATCACATGATCTTAGCCTACATTTTCTTAAAAAAGGATATTAACCTAAGGTAGAGGTGTTGGATTGAGTACTTGCAGGGGTTTGTCTTTGGTATCATCTACACCTTGGGGAAGGGTAACGTGGTGGCTAATTTCTTGAGAAAAATATTACTAGTGTAGGCTTTGAGGAAGTCCAACGATGAGTGCAATAAGATGAGGCTCTTTTCATTGATGCGCGGGGAGAAAAAGGATCACAGTAGAGGTGAGGTCATGAAGATCATTTATTTGACCCCTTCTCTTGTGGTGCTCACTCAGTAGAAGCATCTCGATGATGAGCTATGTCAGTGATTAAAGCAGTTTAGTCATGGTTGGAAGAGGTCTTCTTATTGGTATTTATCCCCTGAGGGTATCTTGTTCTTAAAGGGCCTCTTAGTGGTACCTTTGTATCTACAGAATGTGGTGATGTAGGATAGCCACCATTCTCATTGGGTTTTCCATCCTGGTGCCACCAAGATTTATTATGATGTTCATCACCAGTTCTGGTGGCTAGGCATGAGACGAGGAAAATATGACATCATATCAAGATTCTATACTTATCAGTAGGTGAAACCCAAGAATTAAAGGCCCTATGGTTTTCATCAGCTATTACCCATTCCTACCTAGATGTTGGACAAGGTTACCATGGATTTCATAGTTTGTTTGTCTCATACACCTCTTGGAAAGAATTTTATCTGGGTGGTGATTTATTGTATGACTAAATCGACACATTTAATTGTGATAAAATATTTGAACAAAGAGGAGGAATTGGGCCGGTTGTGTGTGCATGAAGTTTTGAGGCTCCATGGTGTTCCATCAACCATTTTTTCAGATAGGGACCTCTATTTTTTATCTCAGTTTTGGAGTGTCCTTCATAAGGTATTAAGGTTTTATATTTAGTAGAGTATGACATACAACCCTCACATACATGGTCAGACAGAGTGGGCTAATCAGATTCTAGAATAAAAGCTTTAGAAATGTGTATTTTATTTAAATGGTTCATGGTATTTAAATTTTGTATTGGTATAGTTTCCCTATAAAAATAGATACCAATCCTTAATCAAGATGTCACCTTTTGAGGCGCTTTATGGTTGGTCGTGTTGATCTCTTTTGTGTTGGGTGGAGGTGGGTGACACCGCAATGTTGGGTCTGAGTATTGTGCAGGAGAATTTAGACAAGTTTAAGATGATCATATAATAGTTATTGATAGCCAAGAGTTGATACAAGTTTTATACTAATTAGAGGCATCGATCTTTGGAGTTTTTCATGGGTGACCAGGTATTCTTGAAAGTGACACCTTGCTTGGGTCATCACCTTCTTTGTTAGAAAGGGAAGCTGACACCAAGGTATATGGGACCTTTTGAAATCATTGATAGGATTGGTAGGGTAGCATATTATTTATCTTTTCCCTCTTAGTTGACATATATCCATGATGAACTCTACATCTCACACCTAAAGAAATACAATACGGACGTATCCCATGTTTTGAGTTGGGAAGAGTTGGAGTTCGAATTGGATCTATCTGTGGTTGAGTGACCAGTGAATACTATAGAATCCTAATAAAATGTGATTCAAGGGAAGAATATTCCATTGGTTATAGTCCTCTGTTATTATAGGACCGATGATCACAATACATGGGAGAGGAAGTCTTGGGTTGAAGAGTATTTTCCATTTCTCTTATTTGATCAGGCTTCAAGATGACTTTTCGAGGGTGGAATATTTTTATGGTGGGGAGAATTAGAATATACCTAACTTATTTCAAATTTATTTTCCATGTAATTTCTATTCTTTCTTATTTTTGGGGGTTTACCAAGAATTTTTGGAGAATAGGTTGGTTACTTTGAGATTTGGGCCAAACCGTGAGCCCATTTCCATATTTTAAAAAAATTTGTTTCTTTTATAACTCTTTCATTTTTCGACATTTTCTACCCATTTCACTACCCAATTAGCCTCCCATGACTTATTCCAACCACAATATCCATTTGAACCCCTTATAAACTCATAATCAAGGTGGATTTTGGTGATTTATTTAGGCATTGGGCCAACTCGTGAGCCCATTTCTAGATTTAAGGAAATAATTTATTTATTTTATATCTTATTCATTTTTTAACATTTTTTAGTCATTAAACTTCTCAATAAAGCCCAAAAACCCTATTCACACCCTCCATGTTCTATTTTATCTCTTTGGACCTCATCTTAATCGTCGATTATGGATAATTTACTCAAGGTTTCTCAAATTGTTCATATTTGAAAAGACAATTTGTTTCTTTCATAAATCATTAATTTTATAAAATTTCCCCTATTTCAGCCCCCACTCAACCTCCTTAGCCATATTCGATCCTCCCTTTAGATTTTGGATGCTTGTTGATTGAACTATTGTTGTATTTTTGTCGATTTCTTCAAAGTTTCTCATGTAAGTGAGTTTCCTTCTTATTTATCTCTATTTTCTTAAGGTTTCTCCCACTTTTCTTGAAGCTCAAAATGTACCGAAGCTAATTATTTATACCGAGGGGTTGTTTTTGAGTTTCGTGGTCCAATATTGTTGTTTTAGGTTTGTTTTCATTCCCTTGTGGTGTGGTGGTGGTGCGATTGAAGTTTCGTATAATGATTTTAGGGTTTTGAAACATTTGGTATCTGATTCCATGTGTAAGCATTGTAGAATGAGTTAGAAATATGGATTTATCATTTTATCTTGTTCTTATTTCAATTGGTTTGGTGAAAAAACTATTTTTGGTATCATTTTTTAAGCGATTTATTTTTAAATTCCATTTTGAGTGAAAATGGGTGTTTTTCATGTGCAATCCATGTTACCCCAATTGGGGTTGTTCTAAAATTCATGGAATGGTTTTATTAAAATGTTTTAGTGATACCAATTCTATTTTTGTGTATTATTTTTATCGATTTGGTTTTAAAATATGGGTTTTAAGTGTAATTTATGTGAAATGTTTTGTTATACTTTGTGAAATTATTTTATTGAAATTCTATGTGTTTATTTTAGTTATTCGAATGGTGAAAGGAATGTTTAGATATTGTTTTGAGTGTGTATGACCAGAAATAGTATTTTTATATGTAAATTAAATTTGATAGAATGTGTAACTTTTTTTAACACAAAGAGGGAAACCTAGGTATCTAGGTGGGAAGATGTGTACTAGTATTCTAGTGATCCAGAGTTGTTTTTTACCTGTTTCACTTAGCAAGTTTGACATTGAAAACACTAAACAAACTATACAGATGATGATTTGGTACCACTAGGTTATGGGTATGATACCTACTTGTGATTCATTCACATGAATGGATATTTAATTTGGTTACTTTTACACTGAGATATGAGGTATCTGGGGCCTATAGTTAACTAGTGCCTAGGAGTGTTCCTGTGACGAGTGCTTGTTTACTATTTGGTATTTACCATTGGATTATGGATGTGTTTGGCTGGAAAATTCAATATATTACATGTTTTAATTAAATTTATTCATTATTTATTATTAAACCTTGAAAACTATTTTCCATTAAAAGCTTCACTTCATAAATTTTTTCTATCATTCCTTGTTTATAAAAACCTGCAAGATTTTTATCTTATAATGCTTATCACATGGAATCTGTCTGGGTGGTATCCTATTGGGCTTAGGATCACACCCTAATTACACCTTTGGTTGTAATTTTACTTGATTATGTTTTACAAAGGTAAGGGAAAGTCCCTTGGAGATGGCAGTTCAGGTTGTTAGTTTCTTCTGTGGTGTGGTGTTGTGGAGACAGCTTGTGGGTGATGAACCCTTGTCACATGGAAGCCCTTGGAGACAACAGTTCAGGTTGTTTTATTTATCCTAACTCAGGTAAATAGTTACCAAACAATTATTTATGATACCCAGGAACTTATTACAGCTTTTGGGGATAGGTAATTCCCTTTGGGCCTTGCAACAGTTTAGGTCTAGTGTCAGTTTCGATGGAGACCAGATTAAATTTTTGACAGAAAAACTGGGAGGATTCATTCTGCTACATCTTCCCTAGTCAAGAGAAAACTAATTCCTATTTGGGAGGTGATCGTTTAAGAAAAAAAGACCCTATCATAAATGGATGGGGATATTCATGCCTAATTTTCGTAACCCTTCAGGCATGGTCGGATGACCTCAAAGGTAGGGTTAAAAAAATTTCTAGTCCTATTCATAGGGGTTTCTCCTAAACTTTCATGGATGATATTACCATGACCGATCTTCTGGTTTTATAGAGTTTTGTTTGAACATGGGTTTGGTGAATCATTAATCACACACTTTAATCACACTTTTCTGAATACCATTGTGAGATTAATCACAAATGTACTATCTAATAGCTAACATCATCTAAGAGGGATGCTTGATCAATATTCTTAGATGCTTAACAAAAAAGTATCTAAGTATTTTTCTATATTTTGGTCTAACTTTGGTGAGAGTTAGTTGGAGCTTTTTCTTGTTGAGAATATCCTCTATCATGAGGAGCTTACATTTTTTTTATCTGGCTTGGGGCTTTGATATTTCATGATACCACCTTTGTAAGGCACTGTAGGTTAGAGAGTGTAGTGGAATGAAATGCTCCATGTGCACCCCATCCTATGATGTAAACACCATATGGGGTATCTTTAATGAGTTTCCACAACCTCATTAATTTACTGAGGAATTCACATTGAAGGGATCATTTATGTTTCCCAATCATTGGATTTTATAATTATAGGAGGGATGTCTAGTCTATTTGGCACAACAACCCTTCTATTACATCAAATTGAGTTTGAAACTTGTTATATGGTAAAACCTTTTCTTTTAGGTGAAGAAGAGTTTTCCATATTTTGAGGCGAATGTTGTGTATACAATCTTCTGCCAATACCTATGGAATGCTATATTGAGTGGAATTCAAAGTCTAGAACATGATCGGTATGTCACAATTAGCTATTTTCCCCATAATTAGAATTATTATTCATCTTTTATTGGAGGTTCCTCTACATGTTATGACAAGAGTGGAAATTTTATGACCATTTTATCCCAAATGGTGATATTATAAGGGACTTCCTCCATTTCACTGGAAGGTAAGTGACCCAAGGGAGTTTTAGAAAATGACCATTTCATTAGGCTATCATTTTGTTGAGGAAGTATTTCACCTACCCATGACATGGAATCAAAGATGACTTGCTTGGTATTCACAAGTTCCTCATGATAGGAGGGAATTCTATCACTGTATATCTAATTGGATAATTCTCTTTACAATATGAAACACTACTATGGAGAAAACGTTCATAGTGATTTCCATCATGGGGAGGACCACCAAGGTGGAATACAAAAAGGGGAAGACCCTATTGTTCTTTGGTATTCTAGACAAAATGAGGGTTGTTGTGGCTCTCACCAGAAGATATTATCTCGAGATTGATCGGATTATTTGAATGAAGAAATACTTCATGGTAATGTGTCTAATGGGGACCTTCAGAATTAATGCTACTACACTTGTAATTTGGTAATGGGAGGGTAAGATCCTGATCTGTGATAGATAAGTGTCTAATGGATTCAAGAAATATAGTATTAAGTAGGTCCAGATTACAGATTGTATTTTTATTTTACAAACATTTTTGATAAGGATTATTCTTGGATGCATTTTTAAGAGAGATTGGGGCCACTTTCTTGGAGAAGTGGTTGTCATGGGAAGATGTTTCTGCCTACCTTCGAGTGGCCATTAGAATAAGATGATTATCTCCAATTCAATAGAGTGTGTAATCTAGTCCTAGTTTTCCATATAATATGTGGGTTTCTTTCTTATAACCCTCCTAGACTGGTTAATATGTGGGTATCTTCTTTGAGGAGATATGCTGACGAGACACCCCATCTGCAGGGACACAATTGTTTTTCTGTCCCTCAATAACTACTAGTGTCACCGTTATGATACCCTAAAAAGACTATAGGATGTGGGTAGGCATTTTCATCTTCCATTTCACCATTATTAGGATTTTATTTTTGAATTTAGTGAATGTAATAGGGTTATATTACAATTATGCATCTGAAGTAGGTGTATGTGCCTACTCTTATCCTCCCTTTCACAGTAGTGGATACTGACAATAATCATGTATGTGTGAAGAGAGTTGGGTCTTTCCCTTTATTTTCACTGAGTATTTACTATTGAATTACCTGGGTTCTACTACACATGGATTATGGAAAGCTCGGAGGGTGTAGTTATGTGTATGTTCATGCTCACGAGTTGCCACCAGATCTATAAAAATGGCTTCTTTGAATGCTGCCTACTGAGTCTGAAAGCTGGCTAAATGGATGATGAAGGTTGTATGTGATTGATTATAATTTTCTATAAAATTATACTGGTGGGATTATCCAAAGGGATAATTAGTGAAAATTTTCTCCATGTTTACTAGTTTTTATCCCCGATGGGCCGTCTTTCATGGTTGGGTTTGAATGAACTAGGTCAAACACCAGATAACACACCATCGTAATGTTGAGGGTTCACTACCGTGCAATGTTGGTGATTATGATTGATTGAAGTATCCCTTGAGAATGACCCCTATGTCTCCTCAATGAGGCCATATGAGGACTCTTGATCTAAATCCCTGAGATATGAGAGGGAATAGTTATTGCGTTCTAGGTATAAGCTCTCAAAATGGTCAAAGCTGGCAGTCAACACCATCAACTTCAGGACCACCATTCCTCATTGAATAGATGATCGGTGGAGTTGGCTGAGATGAAGGGCCTGTATGGAGACTTCTAGGTTCAGGGTTATACCATTCTGATGATACTTTCATACCACCAAGTTAGAGACCCAGTGTTGAAGATGCTGGGTTGGAATTGGCATTATTATTACAGACGAAGGTAGAACTTAATAGTAACCAAGGAGTTCGTTGGTGAAAACTGGAATGACGTCATTGAATTAGGGGAGTTTTGAAAACAATTTCCTTTATATATGAAAAATAAAATCAAGAAACTTCTTCAAAGAAGAATCTAATTTTAAAGAACATACACATTATTGATTGTATTGTCTGGCCTTCTCTTAACAAGTTAATGTGGTCTGACAGGTGGGTGACATCATCACCATGGTTAAGGATTCATGTCGGGTTGACCATTTTCTACTCCCCTCAGAATTCATTCCTCATGATGATTTTATTATTCCAAAAGGATTCCAATGGGGTTGTTTGTGGAATAAAAAACACCCAATGGTTCAATATTTAATGGGACCTACTTTTCAAAGGCAATCAATCATTAGATATTTTTACCAACAATGCTTAAGAACTCACATAGGTCAAGAGGATGGGAGGTCAAGATCATGACACCATTTTGGGAGAAATTATTTCCTACTCTGGGAATCTCTTATTTATTTATGATATGTTCATGAATCGTTCATTGATTCCCATGTATGTGGTGGATCATAACAGAGTTAAAAAATAATTATTATCATGTATAAATCTTAGAATCATCTGTATGTATCTGAGTTCCTTCATCAATGGTGATATCTATATATATTTTTGGGGACCCATTGATGATATCTCCTCATACACTACATATAGATTCATTGGACATTATGATGATGATTCTAGTTTCTTAGTCACTTAGTAGGGCACTATGGAGTATATTTTCATCCTAGGAGATGTGAGTTGTTTTAATGTCATAATAAAACCCATATATGGGATTCCTATATATCATTTTGAAAGGAAATAGAACCCATGTTATTCATTTCCACTTAAAAGGGTTCATTGTACATTTTATATTCAAGTGATAAGGACCCAACTGTATAGTTTGAGATCATATAACAAGGATGTCTAGGTAGAATGTACATAGTTAATCTTTTTTGTGGGACTTATACCAACAAAGTTTGTGAGAACTTGATAGATATGTTGATTATTAGGTTGAATTAAAACATACTTGGAATGTGTCCTAGAGAGAATATGGTTGGTTTTAGGTTTTCAGTTTGAACCTCATGGGTGTTTCTTACGTATCCCTTTTGGATGGGAATAAAATCCCACATAGTTTTGTTTTCCTTGTAGTGGAGTATGTCCCTTCGAGGGGATTAGGTTGGGTCTTACTCATGAAGAGGATTCCCTGAGAAAGTACCAAGAGAAATTTCTAAACTAATTATTCTCAACTCATAATGATTTACAGTTAAATTTAGGGATTATTTCTAAGGATGTTTCCCGAATTAAAAGGATTATGATTAGGGATTATTCTTAATGAGGATTCCCATTGAGATTAGGCCTTATACATAATTCCTATATATCCTATTTATATAATGAATTAGAGTTCTCTTATTTCATTTAGTCTCATTGGAGAGTATGTCCCTTTGAGAGTATTTAGTCGGGGATTACTTCTAAAGAGGATGCCCTGAGAAAAGATCATGAGAGATGTCTCAACTCATGATGATATGGGGGTTATCATTAGGGATTACTCCTAAGGAGTATGTCTAGATTTAGGGGATTATGATTGGGGATTATTCCTAAGTAGGATGACCATTGAGCTCAGGCCTTAGGTAGTAATCTTACATATCCTATTTATAAAAGGAATCATAGTTACTTACAGTTCAATTAAACTCATGGATTATGTGGATTTCATGATCACTATTAAACTATAAGCCCACCTGAGTCCTACTTTGTTTAAAAAATAAGAGGAAGTGGGAGATCCGATAGACAACAAAATCTGTTTTTTTCTATAGGTTGACATGGAGATAAATTCCTAAGGGAGAGGGATGTGGAATTAAGTGTTCTCTTTTCATCTAACCTTTATACATCAATGAAAGAGGAGGGGGATGATGGGGGAAGAGTCTGGGGATACTACACTTCCCTCTCTTCACTTTACACTGAGGAGGGAATGAAGGTGAAGTATATAGAGGTAGAGAGAAACAAGATTTCAATCTTCTACATGAAAGGCCAGGGGATTACTACATGAGGTATTCCATAAAATTAGTTCTACAATAGGATGAGGATCCAATTTTATATTGAATATAAAAGAAAGTGTAATCCATACCATCCTTAGTGGTAACTAGAGGCTCAAGGTCTCAGAGATGATATGAAGAGGATATGGTCCTAACCCCTATATCTGAGACTAGGAACTCTCGGGCACTTTCCATGTGGTAGGGGTTTTCATGATTGTGGATATCAAAATACACACATGCCCTGAGGATCCTAGCTATTTGGTAGGACCAGTTTGGGAAACCTATGAATGTAGAAATAAACATCCAAATGGGCGACACTCTAGCATGCCTTTTACCATGGCTTGGTAAGTCAGGAGGACTCAGTGGAGGTTTAGAAATGATCCCTCTTATAAAAGGGATCCAAATGAGGATAGGTCTTACCGTTGATGTCATTAAAAAATGCCTAAGGAATGGGTCTCATAGGTTGGAGGGTAGGGTGAAACAAGAGGGCATGATCAAGGGGTGATTTGCATAGTCAGGTATGGGAAAACTGATTACACATTGAAAGATTGATAACCTAGTTGACTACACTCAGGAAAGACTTTTATCCACCCATTAAGGGTCTCTATTGGTGTTCCTTAAAGAGAATCATGTAGGTCTCTAATTGGAAAGGGGAATATTGAGCAAGTATTTTTTAATCACAAGGTGAGAAAGTGACTTGTGTTGTTTTTTTTATTTTTAACCCTAGGAGTACTTTTAATTTCACTATCCCTCTTTAATTACCTATCCATTAGGTTTTAGAAAGCTACCTAGAAGGATTAATAGGGATTACATGAAGGACCAGGGCGATCAGAGCTTTGGGAGGACATCCAGAAATATCATCCATCCATTCAAATGAAGACCCAAGTGCCCTATTTATTTAAAAGTACTGGACCTCGGGGGAAGGGTTTATATCACACAGGTTTTTCACAAAGGTTCTCACATAGGTCAGTCTCATAGGGTTCCATGCTGGTAACTTGTGCCCGGATGGTGCTTAGGGTACTTGTATGGCTCACTCGAGCTAACATGATCTTCTATACCATGGGGGATGCAACCACACACTCATTCTTGGGATCACTTTCGGGCTATAGTGCTAACCCTTCAGGCTAGTCACATCACTACCATCACTAACCACCATGAAAACTGGAGATTCGCACCATGAACATTTGGATCCCGATAGATGATGTTTTGGGTCACAACAGATGGAAATACATTTGGTTAATTCTATCGACATAATGAAATATTTCTACTCAGACTCAAAATTTGGTGTCTAAGTGACGGTTATATGTTAAATTTTGTGAAAAATGTTAATGCAACACATTACACAATGTCAACATGTAGCTAGTTACTCAATGGAACAAACCCCATGTTTAATGATTATTTTGAGATAACAATTTGACTCACCCTTGTGATGTGGAATAAATCATTTCATTTCAAAAATAATCTATGAATAGTTTAATATAGTTATATGTAGCCCGTGTGTCCCAAATCCATGAATACATTCGTTTTAACCATATATACTCATAATTTTTCCCTTAATTCCCCAAATATCATGGATGGATATATTTTAACTACTCCACATTCCTTAAACCTTGATTAAGGATTTCCAATCATGGTTGTAACTTTATAATAGGTCAGAAAACTCAATCTTCATGGCTGGTAATTATACCTAAAGTTGGTTAATAAAGTCACAGTTGATCATTTTTCATGAGATCACCATATTCAATAGGTAATAATATTCTTGTAGTTGGTATTTTTCCATGGTAACTCTATGAAAGGAGATGATTCTTCATAGTAGGTCATGTGGTATCTGACTTATGGTTGGTATACTGACTATTAGTGACAATAGATCCACCAAGGTAGGTTATCCCATGGTAGGTCACCAAAGATAGATTAGTCATGGTAGGTTAACTGATCATTCCACTGTCTCCCATTATTTCATCTTCACTTCTATTTACTTATTTTTGGATTATTAAATTATTGTAAAATTCATTCATTTATAATCATCTCAACTAATCATAGATTTTATGGTGAAAAAATTAACTACATTAGTAGTCAAGACATAAGTATGTGTTTGGTTTTTCATGACTGTAGGATCACGAGATTGAAAAATACAAGGACCCATGATATTTTCCTTTCAATCTATTTCAGGTGTGCATGAGTCTGAATTTTTAAATGTAAATAAACAATTTCATGTTAAGAATGAGATCCACATTAACATTCACATTAAACTACTATTTTTTATAAGTGTGAAGACCCTATTTAACAACTAGATAAAAACACAAGAATATGATAGTCACAGAACCACCAACCCTACACATATAGTGGCACCTCGTATCTTTATAGAAAGTGAACTATGATCACACACCATCACATACACACTGATGAAGTGTGATATTTCTTAATCTAGGAATACCTAAGTATTGTTTAATTTTTTTACAAACTCATAATTTAATGATAATCTAATAAATAGTTCATTCGTTCTCTCTCTCTCACACAAACATATATATATATATATTATTATATTTAAAATAGACAATCATTCTTCAAGCATATTATTGGGACTATTTTAGATTAATGGATAGTTATTCAAAGATAAGATATTCCTCATGTAACTTATTTATTATAAAAAAATCCAACCAATAAACTCACGATCTCTAAAATGTACCCATTTAGATTTTTGTTGAATTTCTCCAAAAGATTATTTCTTACAATTTCTACCTCTTTAATAATAAAATACAAAGTGAGGCCTTATAAGTTATATCCCTTATACATCAATCTCTATATGTGTAAACATATATCTTCTTGAATTTCCCCTTTTCAATTACTGATTTCACAAAACTATCTAAGAGAGATTATCTTCTTGTCAAATTTTAATGAATTTTATATTAAATAGGATTATAATAATCAGCAAGGTTTTCCTAAATATTTCACCTTTAATCCATATAATTCCTTACACCAAAACCAAGAAAATTGTATCAACTAATATTTTTTGAAACCTTACTATCAAAAATACTTTCTAAATGATAGATACATTTCAATTTCCAAATTTAAAATAGTGAATTACCCAACAAGAAATGACATGTCAAAAAATCCCTTAATCCTACTAAACCACATATCAGTGTAGAAAACAAGAGGAATTATTAACATTATGAATCCATTAAAAATTTTACACTATAAAAAAAAAATATATATTATCTTAAGAAAATAAAAATACTTGTGATCTCAAACAACTTCTCTAAAAAATAACAGTACATAAACCTCAAAAGATTAGGGTGAGTAAAAAACATAGATCGACAGTGGATACCAATTATAAATAAAAACTAAGTGATACCTCTTCAAACCTTGCTTTTTCATATCTTCTCAATACATCTACTTATTCTTCATGTGAGGACAATTGACCTGTATAAAAAAAATTGAAACTCCCCCTAAATGTGTGAACCTATTTTCATTTTTTATTATATTGATTTTACATGAAAAACACTAGTTTACCCCATATACCCATCAAATAGATTAATAGAATCCTAAAAAAACACGTATGATAACATTAAGATAACACATAAAATTTTAAACATGAAATATTGAATAATTCTTCTTTAATATGTAGTATATCCATTCCTCTAGGGTTTACATTATCTGATAAATCCTGAAATAGCAATAGAAAACATTCAATCATGTCCTAACACTAATTCAAAATAATGGTGGACAATTATATCATTTCAAATTATCCATGATATCAACTATTTTATTATAAGTATGTTTATTAAAACAACTTCTAGTATATATATATATAGATTTTATAATGTAGGAACATGATGTTTCTCATGTTCTTCAAAATAAACAACTTATCAACATAACACCATGGACAACATAACATTCATGTATAATAAAATTTGATATGATACTTCATTTCAGTAGGTATTATAAAATTTTTATTGCTCCTCATTTTAATGTGAAGATGGTTCTTACCCCCATCAATTTTATATCCTCTTTTATCAAATAATACATCAATAATTATATTTAATAATTAAATAATAGGGGTGAGGTAAAATTAAAAATATATTTAGTCTGAGGTTTTTTGTTTTCTTTATTAAACAAACTAATTTCACTTAACTTTACAAAAATCATTGTTTTTGGTTTTTCTACATCACAACTTATACACTCATCGTTATTATTTCCCTATTACAGATTGATCTTGGTTATTGGAAAGTAAATTTCATTATTACAATGTTATTAAATCTACTTAAGAAATTACAACTAACCAGAACATAGAATCAATAATTCTTATGGTATAATAATAATCAAAATTTTCATGTATCCTAATCATTAGATATGGTTTTCATTTTTATATGGAATTAAACCAACCTATGATTGTCTCATATGATTATGTTGAACTAATCATGGATTTTTTGACATGCTATCTCTATCATTTTAGATGTCTCCCACCATAATTCTATTCATTAATTTTGATGTGAGGAATATTTTACTTATTTCTCTTATTTGTATAAATATATAATTTTATTTTCTTCCAAACAATCTTCTTTTCTTTCCATGAGGGTTATTGTGAGTTTTTGTCCATTGGTTCCTAATGTTCCATATATTTTACTCTAGGTTTATTATTATTTTTACCATTATAAAAAGTTTGAATTCTAGTCTAAATACTCCACTTTTATTCATAGGGGTGTAGTTATTCATTATGACTTCTATTTTACTTCACTTGCTTCAATTTCATACTATGTTTCTAGGGTTAGTACAAATAAAACTCCTCAAATAAAATTCAAACCAAATATTTCCCTACCTCGGGTGAGATGTTGTAGAATCATTTATGCACTCACCATTAAGACCTTGGGTTTCTTAAAAACCACAAATTGTAATAAACCAAGACTCTATAAAAATATTTTTCAAATAAATTTAAATTCATTGAAATATTTTGCTACACACAACAATGATATTTAAAGAACAAAAAATACTATTAATATTATTATTTAAACATGACTATTATAACATAGCCATTAAACATAGATATATAAATAGGAATAACCACCATTTTAAAAAACTTATTATGGTTTTATATCAATAAAACATATTTAAAATAATTTAATTAATTTTTGGTTAAGTCTTTATATGTTTCAAAAATAATATTTTCTAAAAAATTAATGTTTTTATTTCTTTTAGGAAAAAAATAATAAAAGTAACTTTTTACACATTTATAAAACCTATTTAAAAAATAATAATAATTTCTGAAATCTACATGTCATAATTATCTATGATTTATTTTTTGATAATTTCTAATAATATTTTGTTGATGAATAGTAAAAAATGCCTATTTTTATTAAAATCCACATTTTCATTTGAATATTTTACCATATCCATTTTATTTAAATGTGTTTATAAAAGTAAAATTATTAAAATTATATATTTTTTAATCCAATTTTGGTCCCTATAATCAATTCCATATTGAATTTTGATATTAAAACTTTCTCAACTTATGAAAACTTTCTCTTTGGAAAACCGCCTTTTCGTCATGTTTATGGGTCTACTTTAAAATTATTTTTTCCCAATTATACGAATGAGATATAGAAAAATATATTTCATATTTAGAACAATAATAATTAATATTATATAATAATTTCAATATAAATTTTGGTAAAAATGAATAGTGAAAAACAAAAACAAATTAATTATGACGATTAAGGTTAAAATGGGTTTACTAGGGATAAAATAAAATTAAAAGGAATGAAATGAACATAAAACATAGAAAAATCCCATTATATGGATATATTTAGGCCTTATCTCGTATAAAGTTCAATAATGATTCATTTTAGATCATTTTTTAGGTAGAAAATGTTGTTACACATTTTTATTTTAAAAAATTACACTTGTGTCCTCTCCTCGAATTGTAAATGGCCACACCACTCCTCTACACTTCACACTTCCAAAACCCATTTTTATATTAAGACAATTCTAAATATCTTCCATAATTCGAAAAAATATTCTATATTAATTATTTTAATTAAGAAACCCTTATATGGATTCTTTTGGTTTAAACATCAAATGGGTTTTCAAATAAGAGGTATAGTCCTAAACTATGCATTTTCATTTTATTTATTCCTATGACTCCTTAATATATTATTCAACAATGCTAATAGATTCTTTATCCACTTATGTATTAAATTTATGGTAATAATAATATTAAAATATATATTATGTATACATGAAATAATAATGAATCTATAATTTTGATATATTATTTACCTTTTCGTAGTTTTATCTGTTGAGAAAATGGAAATAGTGTTCATATGTACGTACGACCTACCATCTCCATGAATGAGGTGATTAATTTTATATATCTAAATTTAATGGATTAATATAAGTGCATATATAATGAATATATATTATATTTATATAATAATTATCATTCTTGAGTTGGAGGAACCATGATCAGAGAAAAAGGACCAAAATTGAAAACTAAAAAAAGTCAAGAAAAAATAAGTTATGAACCAAAATATGATTTTAACAAATAAATGTTAATAAACATGTAATAAAATGTATTAAATAAATCATAAATAGTATGATACATATTATTATTTTTCTTTAATGGATATATAATAAACTTATATTTAACATACATGTTATTTTAACATGTATGAAGGAAGTCAAGACTTATAGCATGAGTTTTTTATCTCAATTTTATTTTTATAGGACACATGCCTTATGTTGAAATTGTTTTTTTGTGTGGTGTTTATACTACCCATTAATTTATTTTCCTATTATACTCATGGATATTCTGGGACATATATATCCATCCAATATTTTCTCTTTCATGGTACATATGATTCAAAAGTTACCAAACTGACAGGGGTTAGATGATACAATCTCATTATTTATATGGAATACATATGATTATGCTTTCGATGATTAAATTTTTGGATATATCTATCATTAATTAAATTATAGTTCTTATGATATAGTTTTTTCATGATAGTAGTTTTATACTATTCATTTTCCTCTCCTTATGTACTCAAGAGTCCAAAATAATGTTTTTAGGGAAAGTCAACTTTATTCATTCTTCAGTTGAACACCCTTTTCTTACATCCACATGTTATCTATTTTTTTAGAATATTAATTTTACCATAATAGTATTATTTTAATGAAATTTTTATACATTATTAAAATTTTAAAAAATATGTTTTGGAAGGAATCTTCTTGTCATTTTCAAAAGAAGTTTCATTTGACTTTTTCCCAATAATGTAAAGTGATTCTTCATTCAATCATCTATGGCATGAACAATATTCACTAATATCAAGACCATAATTTTATTTTAAGATTACATAATATATCATCAAGTATATTTTAAAAAAATTATTTAAACAAAAATTATTGAATTTATAGTTTAAAAAAGGTGATAATCAAAAAATGATTTTTTTCATCAAGAAATATTCCATGTGATCTTCTAAATAAATTTTCTATATAAGATTACATCATTTTATGTTACACAAGACTTTATGAGAAATAATTCAATGGATCCATCATAATTATTCATTTCTATTGTTTATTCTTATGATGATAAGTTGTTTACAAAACCCATTCCTTTTCAACATGATATACAATGGTGAAATATTTATGAAATGTATTCCATTTCCACAAGTTATGCTATGATGAAATGATGAAATATTTATGAAACCCACTTATTTTCATGGTTTATAATATAATAATTTTTTATGTTGTAGAAAAAATATTTATGATTTAATTAAGTGATAGGTGCGACCTATACCTCCCTATAATTCACTACATAAAGATATATATTTCATCAGATAAAGAGGACTGCAATGGAGAGTGAACCTAGTTCAATAAAGGATATTGTACACTATGATAGTATTTGGAGAAAACCTTGACTTCAATGATAGATTGAACCCATTAAACTATAATAACTTTGGCTATAATCCTTTACTAATAAGGAAAGGATTTTGTATTCTTATTTGTATACTAAAAACCTTGTGTCATTCTAGTGTTATACTCTAAAGTAATATGTTCTTTGACTTATTTATCATGTATGTCTTATAAAATGAGAATATTTATTCAATGAAATCTGAATATAAACAATGATATATAGGGTATGGTTTTTTTATTTCTTTCTCATGTTCCCATATACTTATTCTCATACTATGATTATGTTATAATTGATATATTCTTTGTTTTCCCTTAATAAGAAACTAAGCTCACCCTTTCATATGTTTCATTCACATATCTTATGAAGTAATATATTATGTATGATATGTCAATGTTGGATTATATTTATGTGAAACTGTGTGGTAAATGATGTAAAACACTTACGGATCAATTCTATATGCTTCCCTATTTCCAAAGAGACTATACCTGTATGATTCTGTAACTGATCATTATGTTATGTAAGGAATATTAATATTTTAATATGTAATTTCTATGAATTAAATGTATGGGTCATTATAGTTGGTGTTAAATAAAGTATTAATTAAAATATTGGAAACTAGTATGAGAAAACTATAGTCAGAACCATAAGGATAATTCAACATATAAGAAAATATCATAGAGTTCTCATAAAGGATAAAGGGAGTGGTTTTTGAGAAATTACATATCTATCTGAATACTACAGGTTTAGGTTGATCTAAATCATTTCTACCTAGTGGTAATAAATATGAAAAGGGTGCATTTATATAGACTAGATTATCCCCAAGTTCATGAAAAATGGCCTAGTTGGACACCTGACTTGACACTCCTAGGGGATATGTTTGAGAAATTTACCAACTTTTTATGAACCATTATAAAGGTTTTAATAATCACCATGAATATACTAGGATTTTTCTAAGGTGTCATATATTTAAAATATGGTGTCATTATTTATACATCCTATAAAGAGATTTTTCACGATTATGTGCCTCCCCACTGTGATAATTTTTTCTTAAACTATGTTTTTTAGTTTTAGTAAACGACCAGAACTAAAAAATACCCTGTTAATATTGAGTGTGATAGAAAATAATTTTTTTAATCCAAAGAAACTAAAATTTTTGGAATCTAGAATGAAAAATAACCTTGCGATGTTTGAAAAAAATCACAGGATATGGATCATGTTGAACTTTGAAATAAGAAAAGAGGGGGAAAATATGTTGAGTCCTTCATGAGGCAATGTCCAAACTTTTTAATGCTTCTATTAAACTACTAATTTCTAGGTAATAGATCAGTACCATTGAGAAGATATTTTCCTTTCTATAGTGTTCAAAGCATGAAAATATCATATTGGTTTTCTATACTTTGAATGAAAAAATGGACTAATGGTGTACAATTGACAAGAATATTAGTCAACAAGATGAAATTAAATCCATGGAATGGGATGAGTTTAATAACATATATTTCAATATATACATTCTTTATATTCTTAATATGAAAATGTATAAGGAATTAATTGGGTTAAATAATAAGGATTATGAATCCATTCTTACCTATGGGGAAAATTTTATAATACTAATGATGTACAATTATTGTGTTATCATCCAACATAAATGTAAGGTTGATCGATTCTTCAGTGTCTTATAACCAATTCTACAAAGAGTGTTGTTGTAAGATATTGTATTTTTTTAGGTATTTATAAACCATTTAAATTTTTGTATAATTTTTTTTCCTCTAATGGATGTGAAAAAGGTTTGAATTTTTTTGAGAGTATTTAGGCTTTTTTAGATCCCAGAGAACTAGTTTTTGGAGAAATTGCTTGAGGCGCATTGTTGGTGCATGGTTAGTTGTAATCATGTGGCTCAATCATGTGTCCTAGTTATAGGAGGTGAAAATTTAGTTTAACCATGCACATGAGGTCACACACCCATCCTTGAATTTTTTTTCCTATTATAGTGATGAATCACACTATTAACACATAGTTTTTTTAACTATATGCTTGTACATGTGAGTGGTTTGATCCCTTGGATAGTGTTGGGGTATGGTTGGTGAAGGGTTTATCCAACCATGATTCAAAACTATGTTCCCCAATAATGAAGTGTAAAATTACCCTTTTTTACTTAAAACTATTTTATATTAACACCCCCTATTTATTTATCTATGCATAGCGACCCTGCATCATTATAGATCCTCCTTGGTATTCACCTACATTATTAAACCTATCCCTCATATGAGCTCCGATAGGACCTCCATTCATGCTGTTGGAATAATATTTATTAGTGATTCAGTCCACTACATACCATTCTCAGTTAAACCTACCATATTAAATTTTATGTCAACATGAGCTAAGATGCCATATTTTGAAGTATTTTTTCAATTTTTTATTTATCATGTTCCAACCTGAATTTAAGGACAACAATAGACATGAAGAGTACTAACCAACTAAGGTACTCGGTCCATAAATTTTACCTTTATGTGTCTTAATTTTATATCTTGATCCATATTTCCACACATAGATCATTATAATAATTGATTCTTGAATTAATAATCCCTTATAATGGTTGTTTAAACAATGATGTAAACATATTAATACATCCATATGAAAGGTTGGAGTTTGTCAGCCTTATCCCAAACCACCTTTGATGTGGGTTCAATTCTTCGATCTCCTTTACACCACCCATGGTGTGAATTAATATTTCCATATATTAAATGAAGGGATTAATTAAATTAAATGAATGTTTTTTGGTTGAATATCATGTTTATCACAATTTCATTTATTGGTATTGAATTAAAGTATTTACACTTGCATAGCCACATACCTTATAACTTCTACATGAAATGGTAAATAAAAATATAATGATAAATTCAATTTATATAAGGGAATAGACACTAACACATCCCCTTCAATAATTATATAAATCAAATTTATAATGGTTGACATGGTATAGAACTGATGACCAACTTACATATTATATATTGATTCCTTGGATTATTACCTGGAATCTGGATTTCTTAGACTACCTTGTCCATGCTCCACGTGATCCACCCAAGTTATTACTGAGGTTTATATGGATGAGCTCTATGGAATTAAAGAGGATGCCTTGGGATATGGGCCCTAGGTCTTGGAATATATAGGAGTATATTACACTATGTTTTTTTATGGATGACCTCTATGAAATAAAATAGGATGCCTTGGTGATTTTCCCTAAGTCATGTGTGTCATAGGTCTAGTACATGATTATTCATTATATTCCATATATTCTTGACATATTACATACCATCATAGTATGTACCTAATTACATTAACTATTATAATGTTATTCATCATTTATAGATTAGTTATAATATCATGTTCTTATAAACTAGATCACATCACTTATTTATTGTTTTATTCCTATTATATCTATACACTGATATAAATTATATGTGTGGACTATATTTATTATAGGAAAAATTAATTTTAGCATACTTAATATATACGACACTCTTTTTTGGCCATGGATTGGAACCTGGGCATCCTTCATGACTGAAGCTAGTGATAAATGGAAGGGCATAGTTCTAGATGCCTGATTTCTTATTCCATGACGGAGGATGAGAGTAGAGGACTTGGATTATTCTTGAGATTCTAGTGGAGATATATTTAGGATGATTTCACATTTTAGTACAGCATGGTGTATATACATGTTTCTCAATTTTCCATGTACCATCCCTTTCTGAATATCATCATGACCTTAGCATAATTTTGTATATCATATGTGATATGGTTTCTACCAGTTTATTTATTATTATTGAATAGTTTACTTATTCCACTTATGGTTATCTATTCATTATGCTTACTCTATTCATTATTATTAATTTAGCATTGTGACACACTTTTTATCATTAGGGTATAGTCTCCCTATAATACTCTTAAAGACCCTTACTGCTAGTTGACATCCTCTGGCATAGAGTTTGATGCTCTTGAGGCTATATGGACACTAGTTTATCTAATTTAATTGGGCATGTTTGGTCAAGACATCATAAAGTGATAAAAAATACCATTTTTAATTTTTTATTAATGAAAGGTTTATTGGACATGAGATGTGGATCATGTGAAAATTTAGTAATAAGCACGTTCTTTGGAGTGGCTAACCAATATAAGAGAAAAGATAAATTACTTGGGAAGGGAACTGCTATTTTGGATTATGCCTATTACATCTTGATTGATTAAAACATTGTGTCACACACATTATATTTTACATTTATTATTATTGATATGGAATCACTTTTAACATTTTCTAGATACAAAAATGTGGTATTATAATTAGGCATCATTAAAGGCACATAGAGATTTACATGTCATGTATATGCCATGAAATTTATATTGCATTGTTTGAATTCTTAATTATGTGCCACATTTAAATGTATACCATTTTTAGGTAATGATTCAACATGAATACTTATATACCAAGGTTATATGATTATTTCTATACTTACTAGTATTATTTATATGTGATAGCATGCATTCTTGTAGTGAGGATATAAAATTGGTTATTAAATTTTCTGCATAAACCTAAATGGTGTCTTCCCATATATGATGATAGTGGAACCTTAATTAACTAATTATTCCATTTCTAAGACATGGAACATTTGTTTCATAGGTTGAAACATTTTTGGTTTTGACTAAATGGGTTACAACGACTATTTAAAAATTGTATGGGACTCTATAAATTGGGAAAGGTAAACCATATATTAAGACAATCATATATGAACTTTTTATATTGTGAGAGAAAATTGTAAAACATGGCTTCAGTTTCAATAAATGAAAATTATAATTTATAAATTCTTGTACTTTACAACATGGTAATGTTAACTCACCTAACTATACCATTTTAAATACATATACGAGCACAAACTATTGGTTTGTAAAAATTTAAATCAAATGGTTTTGATAGTTGTAAAATAAATGGTATTATACTCTATAAAATTCAATTGAAAAAATTTATAAAAAACCCTAATATGAAATAGAAAACATAAACCTTACATGGAATTAATAACAGGTAGTTGGTATTATCTATTGTGATTCTTCATGGTCTTATACATCACCAAGACCTAGATTTATGAGAAGACAGAGGGATGCGACCTTTTTTATGATATCTTGTACCTAAAATGTTATTATTATATGTATATATGATTTAAATTGGTATAAAATCTATTTTTAAGTGTTTTACTTGAATATTTAGAGATATTATTCCTTGAAAACCTTGATTTAGGTGCCCATAGGGTGGTGACAACCTTGCTCTATAGGTGGTCGTCCCTTAGCCACTAGTATTAACTCTTGTAGTTTCACTTGTGGAACTTCTTGTTGTACCCAAACAAGGAACTAATGAACATTTATATGAGGGGTTATAATAGCTCATGTAGACTATGAAGGGATCCCTAAGACCTACCCCTACTATAGAAAACTTTACATGGGAGTTTTAGAAGTAGAATCAAACAATGTTTTCAGAGGATAGAATTCCACATGTTACAGATTCATGGATAGAATTCATTATATCTTTTTTGAGAATCATGAGATACCTCCTGAGATGAGAGTGACTATTTATATATATATTATATAAGATTACTCAAGTTATGGTGGGGAATTATTACAGAATATGATCATCATCGAGATATGGTTTGGTGGGATTTATAGACTTCCTTTTATGGTTATTTCTTTCCCAAGATAATGAGGGCTGATAAAGATAGAGTGTTTGTGAACCTAGAGTGAGTCACTTTATCATTTATGGACTAGTAACATCATTTCATAGAGCTATATTGTATCACAACATCCCTTCTAGGTGAAGTGTTATTCTAGGCTAGGCAATTTTAGGAAAGTCTTAGGGATGACATCCGATTTTAGGTGAACATAATTCATTTGACCACTGTTTTTGCGATAATAAATAGTGACATATTTACTATGTGAAAACTACAATAGTGTGCGGGTGTGTTCCAGAGTTGTTTTTATACAAGACCCATAACAATTTATACCAGTGGATATAAGCATCGCCTGGACTTTTCTTCATAATGTAGAAACAATTAGATCATGTGCTTGAGCATCCATGAGATCTATTATTAGTGTCATAAGTAGGGTCATATGAAGCACCGGTGCAATAAAGATCTTATTGAGTGAAGATCCTATGGTATGATATTTAACATTTAGAGGTTTTTTGGAAAATTACACCTATGTATAGTGTAATAGAGTCTACACCAACTCCACCTTCAGGACAAGGACTAACAAGCCCACATCTTCCAGGTAGCTGAAGTAATACCATTTTTGTAGGAGAAGGAGGTGGTTGCAGACAAGGAATATAGAATCCATATTTATAGTTCTAATAGAGATGGAATACCAAGGGAAATTTGGATATATCTCCATGACATGAATTAGGATAGATATATACAGTGCAACTAATCCTTGAGGAGAAGAGTGTCGGTCCATCTACAGTTAGAGGTATCATATTAGTAGTCTCTACTCTGGTTTCTTCTCTATTAAATATAGTATTTTCTCACTCTTTTAAATATATTGTGACTATAGAGAGTATTTTACTTGATAAATAGTATTTATGTGGTGTTATGAATCATGATACTCTATTGGTTATTTGATTAGAATGTCTACACCAAAGCTTGTAGTTATCAATGAGATAGGTGGGTATTATATCTTATGAGATCTATTTTTTCCTCAAGAATAAGGGTTTTGACATCATTATCAGGATATAATTCATTATTACTTATCATTCTTGTGTTGATTCATATTGTTGTAGGGTGTCATTCACATCAACATAGGGTGATAGTTATATTTATAAGGATGAATGGGATGTCCATGCATGTTGAGCTTGACTTAACCATAATGGGAAGGGCATGGTGACCACCAAGATTTATAGACATCATATTAATGATTAGGGAAAAATTCAGGATTATTTACCTCTTATAGTTTCTCATTTTTGGGATATTTTCCTTAAATAAAATTTTGGACTACCTTCTGAGAGAGAGGTATATTTTTCTATTTAGCTAGTTCCATGAGATATAACAGCATCTATTCCTCCTTACAGGATATCTACGACTAAGTTACATGAGATTAAGAGGTAGCTAGAGGATTTATAAGATAAGGATTTTATCTATCCCAGAACTTAATTGTTGGGTTCACTTGTCCTTTTTTAATATATGGTATTGGTACACTATGTATTTGCATGGATTTGTTTCTCTTGAACCAACTTATGCTTAAGAAACAATATTATCAACCATGTATAGATGACCTATTTGACCAAATATGAGGAGCCATGGTTTTAACCAAGAACTATTTGTGGTTATCCTACCATTAGGGGTATGTTAGAGTGTTATATATATAATATGAAATATTATGTAGTAGATATGGATTGCAAGATTATTTGTTTAGGCCATTCGATCTTACGAATGCCACAACAATATTCATGGATTTGATGAATTGGGTTTTCCAACCATATCTAGATTCATTTGTGGTAGTATTCATGGATAAAATCTTATCATACTCACCTAATCGACAAAATCATTACCAACATATTTATATCATCTGGAGAACAATGAGAGAGTAATAGTTGTATTCTATGCTCAGAAATATCAATTTTGGACTAATCAGGTCCACTTCTTGGTTTATATTATCTTAGATATAGGTGTGTCTCTTGACATAAAGAAGGAGAGTCCTATTGTTTATTGGGATCATACTAATAATTTCACATACGTACAGAGTTTCTTGGTGCTATCTACATGTTACATGAACATTATATAGGATTTCTCACATATTACAACACCAATGACAAGAATTACCAAGAAAGGTGTCAATTTTATATGGATTGAAATGTGTGATAAATCTATTTAGTATATTAAAGGGATAATTAATTCGATGACCATCTAATTTTACCTAAGTCTAGAAGAGGTGACATGGTGTTTTTTGATGCATCATGCATGAGGATGGGAGATGTTTTGATGCAACAAGATCAAGACGTGTCATAGATGACCGTCTACTTATCTCCCTATCAATGTAATTACCTGATTCATGATCTATATATAGAATCTATTGTTTATTCCTTTCATTACTAAATGGATTTCTTGTTCGGAGAGCGGTTTGTTGTGTATACAGACCACAAAATCCTCAAATATGTATTTACACTATGTTACTTGAATATATGGAAATGAAGATGGTTTGAATACCTATAATCATTTGATATCATTATTTTTTATATTCTTAGAAAAAGTAATGTCATTGTTGATTATCTATGCTAGAGGACCCAAACATATGAAGTTCAAGAAATAGTGAGTGGAAATTGATGGACCTATTTTATATGATGAATTTAGAGATTTATCACCATAATGAAAATATTATAGCACATCAATATCAGTCACCTGTTCACTTATAGATAGAGTAATGATGATGAATATTTATAATCATGAGGGTTTGGTACTATGGTAGATCGTTTAAGGAATGAACCCACCAATTTGTTGGATCATGGATGAGGATGTGGTGTTGCACATTCATGCACATGTATGGGTTCCTAAAGACATATTAGAGGAATTGATATAATATTCTCATAACACTTCTTGGGTGGTATATCCTACACATTAAAAGATGTACGATGATTACAACTACTATTATTGGTGTCCTGATGCAAATATGGATATATTTAGGTTCATTACTCAGTGTTTCACTTATTAGTAGGTGAAGGTGAAACACGAGTCGCATGAAGGTCATTTACAGTCATTTACCCTTCCTGATTGGAAATGGGATAATGTCACTTTTTATTTTGTATTGTGATTTACAAGGTCACCTCAGGGATATGATATAGTATTGGTTTATGTTTATATATTGACAAAATATTCTCACTTTCTACCTAGCGTATATAAAATTTTAGTGGATTATCTTGGAAAGATATATGTTAGATAGATCATAAACCTCCATAGTGTTCAATATACTATCATATCAAATAAATAAACCTATTTTATCACATGGTTTCGGTAGGATTTGTATAGGGAACTAGGTTCACAACTACTATTTAGTAGAGTCTATCAACTATAGACAGATACTTAATTTGAGCGTACAATATTGGTGTTTGAGGAAATTATTTGGGAATGTTTCTAACAATTCAATGGTTCTTAGGAGAAGAAATTACCTATCTCTAAGTTCTCTTATAATAAAAACTTCTAAAATACTATAAAAATGGATAATTATGAGGATTTATATTCTATACCTTTGCACTCACCCCTATTCTTGTTAGATGTATCACTATTAAGACCTTATATCATTCTGGATACATCAGATTAGGTATAGCTTATAAAAAAGAATATGGATACAAATTAGTCTGGGTAGAAGTATTATGATGATATATATAGAAGACCTCTAGAGTATGAGGTTAGGGATTTGGAATTATTTTATATTTCACCTAAACTAGGTCATAGTTGGATTCAACAATTGAATAAGAGTTCAACTAATTATGTCAAAAACTTAGAGATTCAGGAGTGATTTAAGTTGTTATCCTGTTAGTTGTAGTTGCCTCATAGGTACATAGACATGCATGAAATATTTCATACATATATTATATGTCATTATTACATAGAATTATCTCATATTATTCATCCAAATGAGGTTTATTTTGATATATATGTTTCATTTGAGATGGATTCTATATATATTATTGATTAAAGATTGAAGGATCTCTACGGTAGGTCCATATCTCTAGTATATGTACTATGAAAGACCGAACATGTACATGATGATACCTGAGTGTGAGAGGCCGACATATATGCTTTGTGGATAGTTATATTCTCATATGACACTTTACTATAGTCGGAATGGAATACTAGGGATGATTTATTTTAATGAGGGGAGATTGTATGATCCTAGATTTTATAATGAGGTAAGAACCATTTAAATTTTAATATACCTCATTTTTCTATAATGGAATTTTTAAAAGGCTTGAATAATGTTTTGGGAGAATATGAGTCTTGTTTGGAACATGGATGTCCCATTTTATGAGAAATATCCAGAGTTATATAGTTGACATAGGGTTATTAGTAAGATTATGGCTCAACTAACCAACCCAATAAGAGTATGTGTACTGTTTTTATTCCATTCATAAGAGGACACACACCTATAGAAAAAAAGTTGGACATTTATTAATATAAAACAAAAAATTAGTCAATATTTTTCTATCCATGAATCAAAAAGTGTTAGGTTGTGGTTATCTTGGATAACACTATCACATGGTTGGAACATGGTTTGGAAAACCATGTTTCCAAACCATGAACCCCTTTAAAGAAGGGTAAAATTACCATTTTCCTTTAAAAAATCAAAACCTCTAAACCCAATTTATTTCTTCTATATGCACACAAACCATCATATATTAGATTTCCACCATTCCATCCACCTAGGCTTTGAATCCTCTAACTCATATGAGCTCTGATCAAAAATTCATTCATCACATTGGAGTTGTATCATTATGTGCATAAATTTGTTAACTTTCTAGCTCAAATTATCTCTCCATATTTGGTGTTATTTCTATGCCAGCTAATATTATATATTTTTAGGGTTTCAATATATTTCATTGATTTCAGTCATTCTATCCCAAATTAAATACTAATGATAGATGATTAGAGTACTGTATATATATGATACATAGTCTATACCTCTTCCTTTTACGTACTTTTGTTCTATAGATTTCACCATAGAGACACACTTTGGAAATTCCATGTGTTACCTATTAAATTAATAAAACATTAAATTGGATGATTAAACCACGATTTAGAGATGTTTATATATGAAAATTCAAGGTTTTAGGTTGTCAACCACAACCCAAACCACCTTTGAGGTGTACTAGTTTTATTGGTCACATTTACACCACCCATGGGGTGGGGTGAGCTTAGCATTGATTAAAGGGAATCATATATAAAAAAAATATTTATAGTGGTTGAGTACCTTATTTTATAACATTTTCATATATAAATGACAGAAGTAATGAAATGGAATAAATAGAAATTGTGGAATAGAAAGGAAAATCCATTGTATTTTGATTAAATATGTAATTGATTGGTGAAGTGTCATGGACAATAACAAGACACTCCTTCATATAATTTTTCTCTGAATATATTAATGAATTTAATATGATAAATTCAATTTATTAAGGTAATCTATTCTCACAAGGAACCATAAACTATTCTATAATTCATTGAAAGGAAATGATTAATGGAATGAACACTAACATGGCCTCCACCCTTGTCAATTGTACATGAAATGATAATTGAAAATATTATGGAAAATTCAATTGATAGAAGTTAATGGACACTAATAAGGCCCCTTTAATCATTATATATATCACATCGATAATGGGTAACACATTATAACATCAATGACTCACTTAGATATTATATATTGAATTCCTTTGACTGTTACCTAGGAATAATCTTGCTCGGACAACCTTAGACATGCTATATTGGATACACACATGTCATTAAAATTTTTGATATGGATAAGACATGTGGACTCAAATAGGATTACACTAGACATGGGCCTTGGGTCCTATCTCATTTAGGTATACATTACACCCATTTTTCGTGGTATGAGCTATGAGGACACAAAGAGCATGCCTTGGTCATTGACCATGGGATATGAACCTCATATGAATAAAGACCCAAATATTACATACATAAATATTACGTCAAAATTGAAGAATATACATTACAAAATATAACAAATCCATTAGAATATCATATAGGTATAATTTATTTAGAAACTGGGAAACATAAAAAATATGGTACATATGACATCTACACTATCTCCCACATATTCCTTCATAACTAGACACCTTTATGAAATATCTTACTTAATAAACTTCTTCAAAACACGGGGAAAAGATACATAAGAAAGGGTGAGATCAGATGCTTAGTAAATGTAACCAGGTGAGATATCAATCATATCATAATCATATAACATAATAACATAACATATGAAAATCATATCCTACATATGAAAGATCTTGATATAATGTCATTGGATAAATCACCAAAGTTCATAAAAATTAATGAATATAATCCCAAATGTCATAAAATAATATATGAAAATTTTCATCATACACATAAGAATATATAATCATTTCATATTAGTCAAGGATCATTACCCAGACCATCATAGTAGACAAAGTACATTACTAGACCGAGTCCACTCCTCATTCCAACACTGTATTACTGAACCAGACTTACTTAACATTTATTTTCTATCGACCTCATGAGATATAAATCATTACCCAATTAATTTTAAGAAGATATAGGTCCCACCCATATCATAATGTAATCATTATTATGTGTTTCACAAAAACATAAATCATACATCATAGCATAACCCAAGTAATAAAATGGGGTTCTTAAACATCATTCCATCATAATCCATATAAAACAAATGTATTTCATAAATAGAATTACATCCTAAACAAAATAAAATAATAGTTATAATTGGGATAGAAACATAACCCTATTTAAATAATGTCATCTTATATGGAAAATACTTTTGATAAATCTCTTGAAATTAATTCTTGAGGAAAATATCCTTTGTTCTATAAAAATGTTTTCTTTTCTTAAACTTTCACACAAATTTAAAACAAAAGAATTTCTTTGAAGTTAAAATTAAAATATTGTAAATTAATATTCATGGAAATAAGGCATTATTAAAGCTTAAATATATACTGTTTCTATATAAGTTGAAAAAAAAACACTCTTCTCATACTTTTTTTGAAAAGTCAAAAGTACCACATGTTGAAAACAACAAAATATTCCTTTCATAATGTTTTGTAAAAATCCACCAATGGATAAAATTTAATTTAAAAAATAGTTAAATAATATAAGGAATATTTTATAATACATATTAATAAAACATGGATGATAAATATACCCTAGTAAATACTTACATATAAACAATCTCAAATAAAAAAAATAAAATTTGAAAATTTATCCATTACCATAGGTCTGATATCTTTTGTATGTATCCAAACCTCTTATATAGTTATTTAAATAATTTCATTTAATTATTATAGAATAATATTTTATTTTAAGATATCATTTATGATCATATTATCATCCATTTTTAGTAACATTATTACTCGTCCATCAGGTATTAAATTATTTATTTTCTTATGCTTGTTTTGTTAGATAAGTTATTATTCCTCTTATTAGGTTATAATTATATAATTTTTAAAAAAATTATTTATATAATATATATCATATTTATTTATTCAATTCATTTATATAATAATGATTTAATGAATATCATGTGTAATGAAGCGCATCACGTCATGGATATAGTAGGCCGTATGTACGGATAAGTGACAGTATGATTCCCATAATTGTTAAATGTTCTTGAATTAGATAAAGTATAATATTTCATAATCAATATCATTTTATATTAATCATATATAGTTATTATTAATATCATTATACCCATCCATGTAATGTGCTGGTGAAAAAATAGATTACACCACAATATGGAGACAGTAAGTTGTACGTACGCACGCGTGGTGATTTCATTTTTATAGGATGGATATAAGATAAAATATGGTTATTTCATTATCATAATAACATATAATTATATAAGTGATACTTAATTTATTACATTATAATTAAAAAACTCATGAAGAGAAAGTAGAAGGAGAAATAGTTTGAAAGAATCGGTTGAGGAGATTACCTCCTCTTCAACTACCTTCCTCCAAATCTCCCAATAAAATACTAGAGTTGGTCTTTAGAAAAGACTATAAGCACTAGAATGATAATAAGGATATTTAAAAGGGAAAATAATAGGTTATAGACAAGCTTGAAGGCTCAAAGTGACGTGAAGAAATGAAGGAGGAAGTTCCCTTTTAAAATTGAGGTGAGGGGTACCTTTGTAATCTCCAAAAATATTAATTTATAATAAAATAATGGCCTATGAAAAATTATAAAAACGTCTTCGATTAAAATATGAGATGATATAAGGTATTAATATCATTAAAAAATATTTTATAGACATGTTTGGATTTCATTTTAAACCATATTATTTTGTTTTGCCATTAATTATTCTCTTTTAATTTTAACTAAGGTAATAAATTGTTCAATATTAACACAGTATAATGTTTACTTATGTGATGTTAATTAGACCATAGATGAAAAATATAGTACAATATAGAGAAAAAATAATTATTTTATATATTTGAAAATATTTTATTATTATTAAATCATTTAATAAAACATTATTTTGACAAAATACCAATAGTGACATTTTAACACTATTTATTTAATGGGTTTTTAAAAATATCAAGATAAGATGCTTACATAAAAAATATTTTTTATATATATGGGGTCAAGTTAATATAGATTTTTTTTGGATATATTAATTATACAAGATTATATTTATTTTAGTATTCTTATTAACGCTAATTTGATATTTACATTAATAAAATAATTACTACAACAGTTTGGCGTAATTATTTAATATACTTATTGATTAAATATTAAAAATAAAATACTATGATGAAGGTAAATATTATATATTTCAGGATAATACTTGTAGTCGAATATATCTTCTGAAAATTCCATCATTAAAAATGTTATACTTATTAAAATATGAATATGATAAGTTTAACATCCCTTTAAATAAAATAATATAAGTGTCATAATCTGTTCTATATAGATCTAAATGGTTAATAACTCAACCCTTGAATGGTTATGATCAAAATATACTCGACCTATAATATTTATTCAAGTGTTTGGGTATTTTAGTGGTTATTAGCATTTTAATAAAAACTAGTTTTTTGATTTTTCATCAATTAAATAATTTCTGCATCATCAATATATAAAACTTTAAGGTAATTATTTATTAAATAAAAATTACAGATAAGTCACCATGATAAATAAAAAAATTTAACATTTCAAATGATTATTTTTAATTGAATTTATCTTCTGTATAACCTTATTTAAAAAATGATTTAGTTAATAAAATTTAAGGAAGTCATATTTAACCATTCTTAAAATAAAATATATTAAATACCCTAATCTCATCTAAGTGACATAAAAATGGTATAATTTGGACCCAAGTATAATTTAGTTCGAAAATAAATAATCCATTCATAATAGAAAAAGTTTTAACATAATTTTATAATATCATATTTACCCTTAATTACCCAATTGAACTTTTTAACATATTAATAAAAATTTCTGAAGTCACTATTCATAATACCAAAAAATAAAAGAATTATATTAATATAATTTGAAAACACTGATTCAAAATATTTAATCCATTTTTTAAAATAAAAAACATATAATTTTTAGAAATTAATTTAAAATTAGTCCCGTTGTTAGAATGAAAAAACATGTTTTTAATGTTAAAACATTGTAAAAGATTGAAATGTTTTCGCATCAAAGTTTATAATAAAATTTATGAAAATGTAATAAATTATATTTAATTCTATAAATATATTCTATTTAAACTTTAAAATTATTTAATAATATAATTTATAAATCACAATTATTTTGTTGAAAAAAGTTTTTTTCAACTAAATTTTTGGGATTTTTATTATTCATAAAAACCTGATAGTTATCAAAAAATATAAAAAAATAATAGAAATTAAATTTTTATATATAAATTCCAATGAAAACGTTTTTTAAAATAATATATAAAAGTGTCAAAAACTATTTTTAAAATGGGTTCACCATCAAAAGGTGATAAGATGATATTTTTTTTGAAAAATACTTATTTTATCCAAAAAAATTAATTAGTTATTATATCATTTCTAGAAAAATTATAAGATGAATTTTAAAAATTATATTAAATTTAAAAAACTATTAATTACATGAATAAAATCTATCAAGATAATTTTTATTATTTTATAAACTCAATTATTTTCATTTAAATAGTGTATTTGAAAAACTTTTTGTTTTGTTTAAAATATTTATAATTAATTAATCACCAAAGTTTAAGTAATATTTTCATAATTTAGGTAATAATATTCATACATCTATTATAACTGCTAGGTGATAAGGTAACATAATAATATTTTTTTTTTCAGTTCAACTTAGACTTGCATGAAATAAAATCTATCAAAAGTACTTGAAACTGATTGAAACAGAAGCCAATCATAGTGTTTTGTATATCACAAGATAAGTCAGTGTTGTATTTATAACAAGATTATCTTGGGGGTGTTTCCACCATAGGACATTAAATAAAAATTAAAATATAAATAAATAAATAAATAAATAAAATAAAAAATTTATCTCATAAAAATCCCGAGGTCTTATATTCTACCACTTTAAAATGAATTTCACAAATTAAAATTTTTCTTGGTTATTAAAGTATTAATACTTTAAATGTTCTTTTATATAAACCTACATCATAAAAAAAGAATAGAAATTATTTTTAATAAAACAATATGAGAAACATAACAGTTACCCAAAGTCACTCATAGCTGGGATTCCACATAGGAGAACATAGGTAGAAAGTGAAAGCATGGATATGGAATAAAAATCTAACCATCAAGTTCTTATGGACAGTGATAGAGAATAATTTTAGGAGAATGATAACAATTAAAAATCCATAAATCTTTGTTGATTTATGGGGCTATTTGATTCATCATAAATTAAGGTACTAGGGTAATTTGTTTTGGGTTTAGTACCCTTTATATAGAGTTTATGAATGAGAAGAATTACTTTCTTGTTTAAGTATTGTACCATATTTTTCTTATGATTTGATCAATTTCTATTTTATATCTCATTCCAAGAAATAAAGTTGAATTTTTAATTCTTGAAGTGTTCTAAGATCATGAAATCCATAAATAGAATTATAGGTCACTCCATCTGTATATAAAAAGGTTATCACAAGTTATAAAATACGCACAAGTCTACCTATGGTGAGATATTTATTTATTCAAACAAACATCATCTGAAGTTTAACTTAAACATTTCATAAATTGATAACCTTACAATCCTTATGAATGATGAAAAATCCCAATATTTTGAACGAGGTTAACTAACTTGGATTAACATTTATCCATCACATGTCTTAAGGTTTCTGTTGTCCGTCACATTCCTAACTGGTGAACAACGTCAACATGTATTCTCTTGAGTCATGGTAATAAGCTGATCTACCATAAAACCTTAGTGAAAACATGAATTCTTTAAAAAATTAACTCTTTCTATATACCATAAATACCAAATATTATATATTCTCAATCCATGATATCATAAATAACTTTTTCATCATATTTGTCCCAAGGTCGTTAATACTATCAAACAAATCATTATTTATTTATCCCAACATTATACACATATTTAGGATCATCTTTCCCTTAATTTTTTTCTTAAAAAAACATCCAAATCAATTTTTGTTGTTACTCGTACAACTCGACATATACTCTTAAATACATATGGAAAAACCACATTATACCAATAGATATTTCATAATTCTATAATACCATAAAAGTGATTTTACAATATTATTCTAGAATCCCATTACATAAACACTCAATCATTCTAGTGCTTCATTGTCATACTCTATATCGTCAATTGTGATCGAATGTCATTTTCCATTGTATTTAGTCTTAAAATGTTGCTGATGTCTATCATCACCAATAATATTTGGATTATGAAATTGGTTTTCATAGTTCCCCATTTCCTTTCACTTGTAGAATTTAAGTGTATGAGGACCATTCTGTGTATCTTTTTCTCTATTCACATCATTAGATATCTTTTTCCCATTAATTCAACACTAAACTTCCTGATGATGCTCTTTTACACACCTAAAATATTTACAAGTCCCTTTAATACAATCTCCACCATGTTTCTTTTCACACTTTTACCATAAGGAATCACTCATATTCATTTCACCATTATTTTGAGATATTCCCTTAAACTACATCTTCGGTTTCATGTCAAAAGCATTAAATTGATATATAACCCCAACTTCCATTTCTACCTTGATAAAAAAACACAATCTATTGATATATACTCAAGTATCTTATTGGAAATTCCCTTTGAATACTTGTTTTTAATCCACTAAAGAACCTATCGACTTTACTTTCATGTTGGATGATAATTAATAAAGCATACTGCCCAAGTATTGTAATATTTTCTTTGTATATTCCAAAAAATCATCATAATTTTTATTAATCTTAAGGAAATCATTTTCCAACTTTGTACTTCAAATACAAAGAAATTAAATATTGAAAAATAAGTACTTGGACTCATCTCATTCTGTGGATTCAATTTCGTCTTGCTGTCTCACATTCTTGATTTGAGACAACCATAGGTCCGCTTCACATTCTAAATAATAAAAAACCAAAATGAAATTTTCTTGTTAAAAATAGTAAAGGGAATAGAATATATATTCAGTGTTATTGAAACATTTTTCTATAACAAGTGGATCAGAAGACTCACTGAAAGATTTTGGATGTCTCCTCATTAAGGTCTCAATAGAATGTTGTTCGCTTCTCTGCTCATTTGGAAGTCCAAAATGATTAATATCTTGTTTAAGTATAATGATATGATTTTTTATTTCATCTCCCATAACACTTGGTTGTTCATGAGGATAATAATTGCATTTCTATTTTCATTCTTCATTAACACGGTTTCTTTGGGTTCCAACCATTGTCTACAACTGAAAAAGAATAGTGTGAGAGGAAAAAATCATACTAGGAAAATAAAATAATCAAGGGGAAATACTTTCAATCTCTAATATATTAGGTTTAATAATAGGGTAACCATGATAATTTTTTAATTTAAAAGATTATAACTTATACTTTTACTTATCATAAGGTAAATCCTTAGACATATCCTTATAAATATCCCTAGGGATATCACTAAAGTTTTCTAATCCTAGTTTCCAAAGGTTAACAATATCTTTCCTACAATACGGGTAATAACGAACCAAACTATACATACTCATATATTAATTAAAAATTGAATAATATTTATTACAAAATTTAAAAAATCCTTGTCATGACCATATAGGTATAATGTCTTTATAAACTGTGAAACAAAAACATCTAGTTCATAAGACATATACATTGTCTCTTGTTTATTCCTTTAAAACTGGACCCCCTTTTGACATATCTCACTTAATAATATTCTTCAAAACCAGGTAAAAAAAACATAATAAAGTTTTATCTCATATGCTATGTAAGGTTAAAAAAGATAGATATCAATCATATCATAATCATAATATATATGAACAAAAAATTTGAAAATATTATCCTGCATATGAAAGATTGGTATATCATGTCATGAGATAAATCAGAAAAGTTCAAAAAAATAAATGAATGTAATACTAAAATCTATAATATAAGACATGATTTTTTTGGAATATACATAAGCATAGAAAATAATTTCATATTATTCAAGGCTTATTTTCCAGAGCATCATAGTGGACAATGTCTATTACTGGACCGAGTTCATTCCTTGTTCTTGACCTGTGTTACTGAACCTGATTTACTAACCATTCTAGTCCTATCTATATCATGAAATATAGTTCTTTACCTAATTAATTCAAGGTAGATATATGTCCCTCCCATCTCATAAAAAAATCATTATTACATGTGTCACAAAACATAAAACATACATCACAAAAAAACCCAAAGAATAAAATGGGTTTCATGAACATCATTCCATTATAATAAATATAAAACAAATGGATTTCGTAAATATCATTCCATCATAAACACAATAAAATCATAGTGATAATAGGTATTTAAATATAACCTTATTTAATGAATTTCATCTTATATGGTAAATAATTTTGATAAAACACATGAAATTAATTCTCCAATAAAATATCCTTTCTTTTAAAAAACATTTTCTTTTCTAAAAATTCCATGAAATTTTAAAAGAAAATAATTTTTTTGAAAATAAATATGAAATATTGTAAATTAAGGTTCTTGTAAATAATAAATTACAATATCTTAATAATATATTCATATCGTATAAGTTAAAAGAAAACATTCTTCTCATACTTTTGTCAGAAAGTTAAAAAGTACATCATATTGAAAATGACAAAAGATTCCTTTCATACCATTTCATAAAAATTCAACAATTAATAAAATTAAATTTAAAAAATATTATATGAATATAAATACTATTTATAATACAAATGTATAAAATATGGATGATAAATATTCCCCAGTAATTACTTACATATAAATAATCTCGGATAAAAAAAATGAGATTTGAGAAATTATTGCTTACCATAGGTATGATAACTTTTGTATGTATCCGAACCTGGTGTATAATAATTTAAATAATGTCATTGAATTATTTTGGAATCATAGTAATTTTTATGATATCATATATGAACATATTATCATCCATTTTTTGTTAACATTATTACTCGTCCATTACGTATTGACTTCTTTATTTTATTACGCATGTTTTGTTGGATAAGTCTAGTTTATCTTATCAGGTTATAGTTATTTAATTTAAAAAATGATTTTAGTATATTATATGTCATATTTATTAATTAAATCAATTATTTTATATAATCACACTTTAATGAAGATCATGTAGAATGAATCACATCATATCGTGAAGACGGTATGTCGTACGTACGCACAAGCGATGATATCATTCACATAATTGTTGAATAGTATTGTAGTGGATTTTTTATAATATTTCACAATAAATATCATGTAATAATAATCATATATAATTATTATTTCTATTATTATACCCATCCAAGTATGGTGGTGGTGAAAAAATAGATTATCCCACCTTGTAAAGATGGTAAGCCGTGCATACGTACACATGGTGATTTCATTTTTTATAGGATGGATATAATTTGGAATATAGTTTTTTCATAATCATAATAAAATCTCATTAGATAATTGATACTAGAGTTATTAATTTATAATTAAAGAACTCATGAATATGAATTTAAAGAATAAAGGAATTAGAATTATCAATAGAGGAGATTACATATTCTTCGATGCGATCCATCTAAATCTCCTCTTAAATTACTAGTGTTGGTCTTTAGAGAAGAGAATAACCTCTAAAATATGAATAGGGATGTTAGTATCTGAAAATTATTGAATATTTTTATAGGGAACTGGAATTATTTTATTATATAATCTTGAATTTAGTCATGAAATCACTTCCTTTAACATTGATGATATTTTCAAGTTTAGAGATTTAGAGAATTGGGACATAATACATTCATAACATTATATATTAATATAGAGTGGATACCATAAAAACAATATTCATTTCTTCCAAAATATAAAACTTTTGAAATAAAACATGATTTATTTGACAGTTCTTCAAAAATTAAACCTGGGTTCACTGTTTGTCTTACACATCATTATAACCTGTGAAAATCATTTAAAAACTTGGTATGAGCACAAATGCTCCGTAATGGATATAAAAAGAAGGAATGTCCATGAATACTTGTAACATATGAAAACGTTTTCAAAAGGAATACTTGTTACCCATATATACTTTGTGTAACATGATATTTCCACAAGATCCCCACAAAACATAAGAACATAAATGGAACCATAAAGGTATCTCGGGGAATTACTTATATAAACTTGTCACCCTCTCAAGTACCTTATAATTTGTAACCCTCACAGCTACCTTATAACTTGTGTAACCATCACTGTTACACTTGAAGTAACCATATGACTGACCTCCAAATTATAGATACCCAAAATATTTGATGGAGATATAGGTCCCACCCTTCATCATAAAAAATTCCCCATAACTAGAACATAATCATACAACATTAATAATTTCATAAAAACATTGCATTTTATTTTTTGTAAAATATAATTTTAAAAGAGGATTTTAAAAGAAAACACCCTTAAAAATATCATATTATTCAAGTGATAATGAATTTAGTGGATGTAATATGTATATAAACTATAAAAACATGTAAATATACATAATATAAACATAATTAATCACAATTTTTTTTAATACAACACAAATATCGAATTAGAAAGCTAACCTAAAGAATGGAAATTAGGATAAGAATTCCCTTACCTCAGGAATGTATTACTTAAAACTTGTTTAAAACTCCCATATAATGACTAAAATAGTGATATTAATATATTACATAAACATATCCATATTTATAATACCTTATATGACCATTTCATTAAATTTTTTCACCCTTTAATTGTTAGTATTTAGTTCCTTGCACTATTTTTGGGTGATTTCTTTACGTGATTTCAAGGATTGGTTCATGTTGGTTGTTCTTGTAAATTGGAAGTGAAACTCCAGAATTGGAATGTTATGGTATTTAAATATTTATAGAACTATAAATTATACCATTTATCATTTTTGATTCTTACATGAAGATGATTCATAAGTTAAAACATTATTGATATTTGTTTAGGTCATTTTAGTGACTCTTCAATCGTAAAGAGCTCATTTTGTTTCAGAAATTAATAAAATGCGTATAAAATAATTCCAGAACCATGAATGATACATAATAAATATATTATAACTTTGTTAAACCATAAAAATGGTTTTATTACTAGACTTGAAGTAATTCAAGAAAATTGATATCACATCGTCCACGATGTCGGTGATTCGACACATCACGAACAATGTTTTTAATTCCTTGAATAAGTGGGGGAGGAGAAGAAGATTTATGAGTAATTTTCCATATATAGGAGAACATAAGGAATGTACAAGATTCTGGTTATTTTATTCCTCTTTGATAATAGAATGTTAAGAAATAATAATGAAAGAAAGGAACTCAAAATAAAAGAAAAGTTGAGAAACCCCTTATGAAAATTCAGCAGCCTAACAACATCGCTTAAAATTTCCTAAAATATTTTTCTGAGAGAAATATAATCATTATTAAATTATATGGCCAGTAATGGGAATATTTAATATAATATCCCAACATAATACAAAGGGAATGAAAAATAATCACATAAAATGAAAGAAAAGAAAGAAAATAAAAAAGGATGTTTACCTCTTGATCTCTTCTTCTTGAGATCATTTTTAAAGCCTTTTTTTGGAATTTTTGTGATACCAAAAACTCTAGGACTTGGGGAAGATCCTTGGGAAGAGTTTTGGGCAGAAGTTAGGTAAGGATCATGGCTTGAGAGGTGTGGGAGGAAGAGGGGAAGGAGGGTGGTATTTATAGTGGATGAGAGAGGGTATTTTTCATTATTTTAATCATTATTATAATATTTTTGCTTAAGACTATGGATAATAACAATTTATGTGACCCTAAATAGTAATAATTGAATGTGAGTTCTAAAAAAGTGTGATTAAATCACTTATGTTTTCATAAATAGTGTATTTAACTGATAATTTGAATATACGATATTTTTCTATATTTCAGTATTCATTGAAAATTCCAGAATTTCAGAAAAATACCAAAAATTCACCCATACCATTTTTTGATGTGTAGAATTCAAAAATGAAGTCCATTTTATGAAAATAATTTTTTAAATATCATTAATTTAATTTTTATATAAAAGTATACTTTATTCAATAATTAATAATTTTAAAACTATTACTGGTTTTATATCAAATTGTAAAATAAACCAAGATGTCATTATCTTAAATCATTAAGAAAATAAAATATTAATACAATTTACTATTCATTAAGTTCATATTACTATTCATAATGGTATGTTACTATTAAAAAAAACCAAATTGGTTCGATTATACTCCAAATAACTTACTGAACACAATTATAGATGACCGTTTTTCAAAATTCAAAACATAGAAGTGGAAAAATTATTTTTAAAGGCTAGTTGTAAATATATACTTAAAACAATGTTTCATTTATTTGAAATTATTCTTAGAACCTTGGGGTGTTACATTATCCCCACCTTCTGAAAACTGTATCCTCACAATTTTATTTACTTATTAAAAAAGTGAGAGTACCTTTCTCTCATAGCATTTTCAGACTACCATGTTTCTTCTTATACCATGTGGTTTCTCCAAAAAACCTTTACCTAGTTGATTACCTTATTTGGAAATACCAGTTCCCTTCAATCATTAATCCAAATTGATTTCTCTTCCTAAGAAAGGTTCTCATCGAACTGAACTGCTTCTGGGCTCATGACATGTGATCAATCTTGGACATACTTCCTCAATATTGAAACATGAAAAACATTGTGTTCCTGAGACAAACTCGGAGGCAAAGATAATTGGTATGAAACAGGTCCAAGTTTATCCAGGATTTCAAAAGGACCGATGAACCATGAAATTAGCTTCACTTTCTTACCGAAATGCATCACACTTTTCCAATGAGAAATTTTAAGGAAAACATGATGACCTACCTCAAAAGAGTAGTCGTTCTTTCTATTATATGCATAATTTTTCTGCCTACTCTAAGTTTTCCTCATGTGATGCTGGATCTTCTTCACTTTCTTAGCCACTTCCTCTACTAATTTAGGCCCCATCAACTTTCTTTCACTAACTTAATCCCAAAACGTTGGAGTCCGACACCGCTTTCCATACATTCCCTCAAAAGGTGTCATATGTATACTAGAATGAAAACTATTATTATAAGAAAACTCAACTAAAAATAGATACGGATCCCAAATTCCCCGATAGAACATTAAAAAATATCGAAGCATATCCTCCAAAGTCTGAATCGTTCATTCTGACTGCCCATCTGATTTAGAATGAAAAGTTGTATTGAAATTTAACTCTATGCCCAATGACTTTTGAAGTCCCTTCCAAAAGTTAAAAGTGAGCCTGAGATCCTGGTCAGATACAATGGAAAGAGGAACTCCATGTATCTTGAAAATCTCTTTAAGGTACAATTGAGAAAGCTGATCCAAAGTCTTCGTATCTCAAATAGAAAGAAAATGTGCAGATTTTGTTTCCCGATCAACAATAACCCAAATCATATTGTTACCATGAGAAGTCTTTGGTAGTACCACCACGAATTCTATGAATACATTCACCCATTTTCACTCTAGAATTGGAAAAGGATGAATCAACCCCTTAGGTAACTACTGCACTACTTTAACCTATTGATATTTCAGAAATTTCATGGTTAATATAACAATATTTCTTCTCATTCCATCCCACCAATAATACTTCTGAAGGTCTCTGTACATCTTATTACTACCAGGATGAACTGAAAATGGAGAAATATGAGCTTCACACAATAAATCTTTCTTCGACTGGGAATCACAAGTCACACACAACCTTTTTCAAAATATTAAAAAACAATGTTTATCAAGGTTAAATTATGAAAAATTACCCATTTTAACCGATTCTAAATTTTCTTGTAGCTCTTGGTATTCCTTCTACGCTTGATTAATTCTCTCTGATTACGATGACTGTACTGAAACCTGAGACAAAATAGGGGTATTTCCTGCACCAACAATATCTAATCCAAAATTCATAAATCATTAATCAAGGGATCATGTTCCAAACATAACATGGTTAATGATGCATGATGTTTTCGACTCAAGGAATCCCCCACTTTGTTTGATTTTTCAGGATGAAAATTGATCATGCAATCATAATCCTTTATCAGTTCAACCCATATTCTCTGCCTCATATTTAATTCCTTCTATGTTTATATATACTTCAGACTTTTATGGTTAGTATATATTTGACATTTGGATCCGTATGAATGCTGCCTCCAAATTTTAAAAGAAAAAACCCGAGTTACCAATTCCAAATCATGTGTGGGATAATTTAACTCATGAATTTTACGTTTTCTTGAAGTATAAGCAATTACCTGATAATTTTGTATCAAAACACAACCAAATCCCTTCAAAAAAGCATCACTATAGATAAAAAACCCACCATTTCGGGAAGGCAAGGCCAAAATTAGAGAATTCACCAATATTTTCTTTAGTTCCTGAAAACAGTCATCACATTATTCTGTCTAAATAAATTTAACCCATTTTCGTGTTAACTTAGTTATAAAGCTAGATAACCATGCACATTTCCTAAAAAAACATCGGTAATAACCTACTAATCCATGAAAATAATGAATCTATGTACCATTAGTAGGTCTTGGGCATTCATAAAACACTTTTATTTTGGTACAATCAACTATTATTCCATCCTTATTTACAATGTACCCATGAAAATAAATATGCTGCAACCAAAAATCACACTTTCTGAATTTTACATACAGTTTATTTTCCTTCAAGGTTTGTAAAACAACCCTTAGATGTTTTTCATGCTCCTATTTTTTTAGAAAATACTAGAATGTCACCAATAAACACAACCACAAACTTATCCATGAACTCATGAAATATTCTATTCATAATATTCATGAATACAAAAGGTACCTTAGTTAACCCAATCGGCATAACAACAAATTTATAATGCCCATATCTAGTATGAAAGGCTGTTTTTAGGATGTCATCCTCCTACAACTTCAACTGATTGTATCTGGATCTCAACACAATATTGGAAAAGTACTGAGTTCTCTAGAGCAGAAAAAACAATCCATCGGTGTGAAGAAAATGATACTTTTTTTTAACAGTGGTTTTATTCAAATCTCTATTATCAATTAAAAGTATCATGGAACCATCTTTATTTTTTAATGAACAAAAAAAGAGCTCCCCATGGTTAAGTGCTAGTATGAATGAATCCTTTATCAAGAAAATCCCGCAATTGAGTTTTCAATTCCAGAAGTTCTGTTTGAGCCATAAGATATGGGGGTTTTGATATTGTCTTAGCATCAAGAGATAAGTCAATTGTGAATTTGAATTCCCGATCAGGTGTGAAAATGGGTAAATCATCAGGAAAAACATCAAGGTATTCATTTACCACTAGGACATCATTAATCTGAGTAGTTACCTTGTATTAAATAATATGAGAAAGATAACTTTCATCTCTATCTTTCAATAGTTTATTATCTTCTTGATTTGTTATCAATTGTATGGGTTTGTTCTTATATATAAAAAGAAACTCTTTCTAAAAAACAACTTGTTTATATCCATAGTCAATATTAACAAGATAAATAGAAATCCAATCCATTCTTATAATAACATCAAAATTGAATAAGGAAAAAAAAGGTTTGCAGGTAAAGTATTTCCACATACCATAATAAAAAGATTCTTATAGTTCATCTTCTCTATAATATTTCCCCCTTGATGATTTAACAACAAGTTCTTGTCTCATTTATTGAGGTGATACTTCTAATTTATCAAAAATGTTATCAGAAATGAAGGAATGTATAGATACCGTATCAAACAAAACTTTAAAAAATATGAGTAAATAAAAAAAGTACCTAATAAATCTTAATTATATGAATTCTCATCTGCTGACGTAGTCACAAAGGATCTCACTACACCTTTCTTCTTATAGTATGGCTTCTTTGCATCATTCATATCTCTCTCTGGGTAGTCATTTGCATAGTGACCCATCTCACCACATTTAAAACACTTTATTGTTTTCATATCAGTATTAGTCTTATGATCATTTTCATTACAATCTAGGGCCATATGTCCAAACATACCACATTAAAAACTCTTGCCAGTGTTGGTAAGACATTCCCTAGGGTGCTTCTTTCCACACTTTTCACAAACTGGAAACTAGATTTTCTTACCATCAGATTTATTTTGTTGATTCTTACCCATCACATTCCATTTGGGCCTCTTCTACTCCTTGTTTACAAAATGCATGTGATCATCAACAAACTTCATCCCTACCCTCTCAGCACATTAGAGAAGTTTCTCAAAACTTTTTAATTCATGGTAGGACAATGAACTTCAATACCATAGCTTCAGTCTTGAGTAAAAGAGGTTGATTTTTCTACCAAGATCCAGAATAAGATTTGGAGCATACCATGACAGTCAGGTGATGTTTTCTTTATAAACATCCACTGAATCCGCCTCATTTTTCTTCAATTCAAGGAATTTTATCTCCATACTAAGTTTCACCACCTTTGGAAAATATTTTTCAAGGGAAAAGACTTTTAAATTCTTCCCACTCTAAGGAATAAAAATCCTCTCTATCCCTTATATTCCTTACCATTAACCACCACTAATCAGATTCACCTTCAAAAAAATAAATGTCCAGACTTACCAATTGATTTTCTATATATCCCACAACATCTAAAATATTTTCAAGGGATTTAATCCATCCTTCAGCCGCTACTAGGACATAAGATCCATTGAAATAAGGAGGGTGTTGTCTCATAAAATGTTCCACTATGGTCATGTTCCATTGTGGTACCTCTAGATATTCTATTTCATGGATTACACCAGCATTTATTACCTCTGTTATCTGAGCCATTACTGTCACAAACTTCTTAGTTCAAATCCCTACCATTCCGGGATGTAAATTCCGAAGGATGTCGTTCTATAAGTGCCTCTCCTCTTCAGCTTCCCTGTTTCTTCTACAGAAAACCATTCTGAAAAAACACATCTTAGACAAAGAAACATGGTAATCTTTAAATTCTATAACATTTCAAATTAATCATAGAGTAAAAATAATTTATGATATTCTTTTAATATCATCCTAACCCCAAAACTTATCAAAACCTCCCTTTACTACCAACTATAAGGACCCGACCTTATTACATCACATAATCTTAAATTTAGTCAAGAAATCACTTCCTTTCACATTGAGAATCTTTTCAAGTTTAGATATTTAGAGAATTAGGAAATAATACATTCATGACATTATACATTAATACAGAGTGGATACCATAAAAAACAGTATTCATTTCTTCCAAAATATAAAACTTTTCAAATAAAACATGATTTATTTAATAGTTATTCATGCATTAAAAATGGCTTAATTATTTTTCTTACACATCCTTATAACCTGTGAAAATCATTTAAAAACTTGTGATGAGCAAAAAATCTCAGTAAGGGATATAAAAATAAATAAATTCCATGAATACTTGTAATATATGAAAGCATTTTTAAAAGGAATATATGTCACCCATATATACTTACTTTATGTAACATGATATTTATAGAAGATCCAAAAAAAACATAAGAACATAAATGGACCCATAAAGGTATCTTGGGGAATTACATACATAATCCTGTAACCCTCTTGGCTACCTTATAATTTGTAACCCTCATAGTTACCTTAGAATTTGTGTAACCATCGCAGTTACACTTAGAGTAACCATACAACCGACTTCCAAATTACACATACCTAATGAATTGGAGGGAGATATAGGTTCAAACATTTTTAATAAACAATTCCCAATAACTATAAAATAATCATACAACATGAATAATATCATAAAAACATTGCTTTAGATTTTTTGTAAAATAAAATTTTAAAAGAGGATTTTAAAAGAAAAGCCCCTTAAAAATATAATATAATTCAAGTGAGAATGAATTGAGTGGATGGAATATATATATAAACTGTAAATACATGTACATAAACATAATATAAACATAATTCATCACACAAACATTTTAAATACCACACAAATAATGAAGTAGAAAGTTAACCCACAAAATGGAAATCGGGTTAGAAATTCCATTACCTCAGGCTTGTGTTACTTCCAACTTGTTTAAACCTCATGTATAATGGTTAAAAGAGTGTTATTAATATCTTAAAGAAACATATCCATTTTATAATACCTTATATGATCATTTAATTACATCATTTTACCCCTTAATTGTTAGTATTTTGTTCCTTGCCCTATTTTTGGGTGAGTTCTTTACATGATTTCAATGATTGGTTCATGATGGTTGTTCATTTCAATTGGAAGTGAAAATACAGAATTGTAATGGTATGGTATTTACATATTTACATAACCATAAATTATACAATGTATAATTTTAATTCTTTTATGATGATGATTCATAAGTTAAAACATTATTGATATTTATTTAGGTCATTTTAGCAATTATTCGATCGTAAAGGAGTCATTTTGTTACATAAATTAATAACATGTGTATAAAATGATTACAGAACCATGGATGAGTCATAATACATATATTATAACCTGTTTAAACCATAAAAATGGTGTCATGACCATCCTTGAAGGAATTAAAGAAAATTGAGATCACATCGTTCACGATGTCTGTAATTCGACACATCACGTAAAATGTTTTTAATTCCTTAAATAAGTGGAGGAGGAGAAGAATATTGATGAGGAATTTTCCATTAATGTGAGAACATCAAGAAAATAAAATATTCTATTGATTTCATGCCTCTTGGATAAGAGGAGGTGAGGAAAGAAGAAGAAAATAAAGGAACTCAAAATAAAAGAAAAGTTGAGAAATCCCTTATGAAAATTCGGCATCTTAACGACGTTGCTTAAAATTTCATAAAATATTTTGATGAGAGAAAATGGGTCTCTAATAATTATTACATAATATGTTAAGTAAGGAAAATATGTAATGTAATATCCCAACCTAATCCAAAGGGAATGAAAAATAATAAAATAAAACGAAAGAAAAGAAAGAAAACAAAAGGGGATGTTTACCTCTTGATCTCTCCTCATTGAGATCATTCTTAAGGCCGTTAGTTTTGGTCTTTTGGTGATACCAGAAGCTCTAGGACGTGAGTAAGAGTCTTGTGAGGAGTTTTAAGCCGAACTTAGGTAAGGATAAAGGCTTTATAGGTGTGGGAGGAAGAGGGGAATGAGGGTGGTATTTATAGTGGAGGAGAGGGGGTATTTTTCATTATTTGAATCATTATTATAATATTTTTTCTCAAGACTATGAATAATATTAATTCATGTGACCCTAAATAGTAATAATGGAATTTGAGTTTGAACCAAGTGAGATTTAATCACTTATGATTTCATAAATAGTGTATTTAATTGATAATTTGAATATACGGTATTTTACTGTATTTCACAATTCATCAAGAATTCAGGAATTTTAGAAAAATCCCAAAAATTCACTCTTTCCATTTTTCAATGTGTAGAATTCAAAAATGAATTCCTTTTTTGAAAATAATTTTCTAAATATCATTAATTTAATTTTTAAATAAAATCATACTTATTCAAAAATTAATAATTTAAAAACTATAGCTACTTTTATATCACATTGAAAAATAAACCAAGATTTCATTATCTTATAGCCTTAAGAAAATAAAATATTAATACAATTTTATATTCATTAGGGTAATATTACTATTCATATTGCTATTCATATGGGTATGTTACGATTCACCAAAAATCAAGATGGTTCCATTATACTCCAAATAATTTTCTAGACACAATTGTAGATGACCATTTTTCGAAATTCAAAACAAAGAAGTGGGAAAGTTATTTTTAAAGGATAGTTATAAATATATAATTAAAATAATGTTTCATGGATTTCAAATTATTTTTATAACCATTGGGTGTTACAATTTTCTAGGCATGATGGCTCAAAGTGAAGTGAAGAAATGAGGGAGGATGCACCATTCTATAATTGAGGTGAGGGAACCTTTGGAATCTCCAAACATATTAATTTATTATAAAAGAAAATATCATCCAAAAAACGTCAATATTTAATTTTATCGTGGTTTATATGAGAGAAGGTTTTATTATCTTTAAACAATAATTTTTAGACATGTTTTTATTCTATTTTAATCCTTATCATTTAGTTTTGCCATTAATTATTCTCTTTTAATTTTAATTAAGGTAACAAATTGTTCAATATTAAAATAGTGTAATTTTTAACTTATTTGATGTCAATTTAGACCATAAAAAACAATATATAACATTTTGTACTAAAAAAATTATTATTTCATTTTTTTGAAAATATTTAATGATTTTTAATTAATTTAATAAAATATTATTTTGACAAAATATCAACAGTGTAATTTTGACACTATTATTTTAATTTATTTTTTAAAATATTAATATAAGATGTTAACCTATAATAAATATTTTATTATTTATATATGGGGTTAAGTAAACATATAATATTTTTTGGATATATTAATTACACCAAATTATATTTATTTTAGTATTTTTACTAATATTAATTTGATATTTCCAGTAATAAAATAATTGCGACATCCATTTTGTCTAATTATTTAATATACTTATTTTTGAGTAAAAATTAAAAATAAAATACTATAATAAATATAAATATACTATATTTCATGATAATACTTTTATTATAATATAACTTTTAGAAAATCTATCATTAAAACTGTTATACTTATTAAAACACGAATGTGACAAGTTTAACATCACTTTAAATAAAATAATTTAAGTATCATAAAGTCTTCTATATGGATCCAAATAGTTATTAATTGGACCCTTAGATGATTATGAACATGATATAATCGACCAATATAATTTTTTTCAAGTGTTTATGTATTTTAGGGGTTATTATTATTCTAATAATAAAATTATTGATTTTTCATCAATTAAATACTTTCTATATCATCAATATATAAACCAATAAGGAAATTATTTATTTCCTAAAAATTACAAATAAAATACCATTATAAAGAAAATCATTTTTTATTTACAATTATTATTTATAATTGAATTTATCTTCTATATAACGTTATATTAAAAAATATTTAGTTAGTAAAATTTGAGTAAGATATATTTAACTTTTCTTGAAATAAAATATATTAAATGTTCTAATCTCATCCAAGTGGCTTCCAAAAGGTATAATTTCAACCCAAGGATGGTTTAGGTCAAACATTACTAATCCAATAATATTAGTACAAGTGTTAATGTAATTTTATAATATTATATTTACCCTTAATTACATGATTTACCTTTTTATCGTATTAATAAAAATTACTAAAGTTACTATTCATAATATATAAAAAATAAAAGAATGCTATTAATATAATTTGGAACCACTGATTTAAAATATGAAATCAATTTTTATAAATTTAAAACATTTAAGTTTTAGTAATTAGTTTTAAAAAAATCCCATTGTATGAATGAAAAATGAGATTTTAAATGTTAAAATATTGCAAAAGATTGAAATGTTTTTACATCAAAATTCAAGGTATGATTAATTCCAATGAAATAAATTATATTAAATTATAAAAATATATTTTATTTATACTTTAAAACCATTTAATAATATAATTTAACTATATAAATTATTTATATAAAAAATTTGTTTTAAATTAAAATTTATTGATTTTTACTATTCATCAAAACTTGAAAGTCATTTGAAAAATATCAAAAATTCATATAAAGAAAATTATTATATTATAATTCCAAATAATAAATTTATCTTGTTAAATATAATATATATAATTGTTAGAAACTATATTTAAAATGGGTGCGCCCTCAAAAGGTCAAAAAACTACATTTTTTGAAAACTACATTTTTATCCATAAAATTGATTTTGTTCTTATATCATTTTTATAAAACATATAATATGAACTTTAAATATCATATTGAATATATTAAATATTTCTTAAATTAATAAAATCCATCAAGAGTGATTTGATTATTTTACAGAATCACCAATTTTCATTTAAATAGTTTTTCAGAACAACATTTTGTTTTTTTAAATGATTTATTTTCATTTATAATTAATTTCTCACCAAAGAGTAAATAATATTTTCATAATTTCGTTAATATTGTTCATAACACCAATATAACAACTAGTTTATATTGGAAAATTATTATATTTTGGTGTTCTCTTAAATCCAGTCCTACATAAAATAAATTCTATCAAGAATACTTGAAATTGTGTGTAAGATAAGCCAACCATAGTGTTGCATATATAGTTTGCTAAGATAGTGTTTCATGTAGTTAAATATTATATTTTTTTTTGCGTAAAACACAAGACAATAAATAAATTTAATTAATAAATAAATAAATAAAATAAAATAAAAAATCCATCTCATAAAATATCAGGGTGTTATAATAAGCCTAATACATGATTATTTAGCATATTCCAAACTTTCATGACACATAACAAGTTAGCGTAGGCCGTAAGTGATTCTCTACTCTTTTATATTGTTATTAATCATTTATATACTTATTTTTTCTAATACTTCTTATAGACTAGATCACATAAATTATTTATAGCATTATTCCAATTATATCTAAACACAGTTACAACTCATTTGAGAAGACATGATTTTTTGTAGACACCATTGGTGGTAGCATACTGAGTATGTATGAAACCATGTTTTGGCCACCAATGTTTACCCATAAATACTAGTTGACAGTAGGTAGGAAAAAATGGAAGGTAATTGTTCATGATGTCATATTTATTTTGCTAATATAGAGTACATAGGAAGAGGACTAAGATTATGCTCCCGATTCTAGTGTAGATAACTTCTGATCCCTTACAAGTTGTAAAATAGAGTGTTGTATAAATGTATTTAATTTATTCCCCCATACCATCCCCTTTTGTATATAACCATGACATTAGAATCATTTTTAATGAAAGGTCATATGGTTTATACAAGTTTATTTATTAGAGTTGAATTTTTAATTATTATGATATTGGTTATTTTTTCATGATGCTTCCACAGTTCATTATTGTTATTTTAATGTTTTGTTACATTTTTTTTATGAGTTTATAGTCTCCCCACTTTACTATTAGAGATCCTAACTAATATTCAGTAGCATATAGAATTTTTGGAAACACACTTAAAGCCATGTGTTGATCAGTTTGGCTACATTAATTTAATGAACTGGGCCGAGACATCACACTTGGCCATAAAATAATTTAGATGTTATAAATAAATAATTAAATTTTATATCTATTTTTTAATGTATATTAGAGTTAACAATCAATATTTGGGTTTTGATAAGAAAAGAATGATATAATTCAAAGAAATATTTATGAATTTTGGTGGGAAGAATTTTATTTTTTATGCTCATAATGTGGAATGAAAAATAGAGGAAATTGTCTTATCTGGCTAGTAAATGTTTTATGAATTGGAAGTAAGGAATATAGAAATTTATTTATGATGTGATAATAAGAATTTATATAATGATGATAATAGAGATAATGATCTGTAGAATACACCACACAAAATCTAGTATTTCCAATTTATGGACTACGGTAAATATACTATCCAATGCCTAAATCAAAATGATAAAATAAAGTATCAATTATATAAACCACTTTAGATGAGAGAAAATGGTAAATCTCATGTGGAAAATATTTTAGATTAGGGGTATGATAATAATGTGAAGAAAGGTACACATACCATCCAATCTACAACTGTTAAAGTCTTATTTGACTCTTGATCTAACTTCTCGTTTATATTGGATGAATTTTCTAATGGTATCACAATTACACCTCAAATATTAGATTTTTAATTATCAGCGAAAACATTTAATGGGACTACAATCACAACTCACGTCTATGATTCTTCCCCAGTAGATGTTTTTTATAATTTAATTATTTCAAATCTCATTATTATCCCTCTAGTTAAATTTTATTTTATCATAGGTATGAATTATCTTTCTCTACTTAAATCCCAAAACAATTTATAAAGAATGGAATTCACATAATATATTCCAAACCAACCTACAATTTTATATAATTGTGATGATAAATATTATGTTTAGATGGAAAGAAAATCCATTTTATGGGTCTTGACTAAAATTAAAATTGGGTGATTATCTCATATGGTTGGGGAGAAACTCAATATCAATAATATTTTGAGTTTTTAGATGCCTTTCCAAATGAGTTTCCAAGTATTTTTTTGGAACTGTGAAGTTTATTTTTTAATATAACTCATACATGGTACTACAACTATTTCAAATACAACTGTTATAATGGACCCAATTGAGTTAGATGAACTGAATAAGAAACTCTGAGAGAAACATGACATGGGATTCATTCGCCCAACTATGTCACCTTGGAGTACACATGTTTTTTTTGTTAAAAAAATATTAATAGATGAGGCTATTAATTTATTATTAGGATTTGAACAAGATCAAAATCAAGGAAATGTATCATCTACCCTGAATTGATTAATTTTTTGATCAACTATGTGAATATCAATACTTTTTAATGATTGACCACTATTTTGGATATCATAAATTATGGGGAAAGAATGAGAATATACGTAAGACAACATTACATATAATGTATAAAGCTTATGAGTATATAGTGTTAAGATTTTTTTATTACTAATTCCCCCACTATCTTCATGTATTCAATGAATAATTTATTTAAATATTACCTTTATTAGTTTACAAAGGTCTTTATATATGATATTATTATATATTCAAAGTGAAAAAAGAGCACGATGATCACATGAGAATTTTAATAAATACCCTATAAAAGGATAAATATTATGAAAAATTTACAAAGTGTGAATGTGGGATACAAAAAAAATTCATTTTTGGTTCATATAATATCAAGATAGAGTATATTAGTATATCCATAACAGAAAGAGTCCATTGAATGTTGTCATAGAAAACCCACTATGACATAGATACAAATTTTTCTTGGTTTGGATGGATATTATCAACTATTTTTGGAGAATTTCAAACCACTATGTAATCTACACAAAAAATTGACTCAGATGGGAGAAATGTTGCTCTAGATAGATGAATGTGAGGAAAATTTTAAGGGAATAAAAATAAGATTAGTCAACACACCTATACATACATTACCCTACATAATTGAAGGGTTTATAATCTATAGTGATGTATCCAAGAATGGATTGTAATGTGTTTCCTTGTATAATGACATGGTCATAGCCTGTGCCTTAGGAAAATTGATTATTGATGATAGAAATTACCAAACTCATGATTTTGAGTAAGCTACTATTGTTTTTTCATGAATGATATGGTGCTATTCTATTTATAGAGAATGGTGTGACATAGATACTGATCAAAAAATCTTAAAGTATATATTCAAATATAATGAGTTGAATATGAACTAGAGATGATGGTTGGAGATGATTAAATATTATGAATTATTAATACATTACTACCCAGTGAAATTGAAAAGGGTAGATAGGGATTTGAGATGAAAAGATCATACTAGCTTATCTATGATGAGGACCATAATAAATCAAATATTTAAGGGATTTTCAAAGGATGGATCTTGAAATATTGATGTAAGAGGAGAAATATGAGCATTCAAAAATAAGTGTTCAACCAACCATCCATGTTAGTATAAAATAGGAATATAATGATGAAATGGAGTTGTAGAAGAATATGAGAAATGTTCTTGAGTTTAATGTTAATCATAATGGAATTATAATTTTTATGAACTTTTTATGTTCTCCATACATTATAAATTTAAATAAAGAGCTATTAGATGAATCTTATAGTTATTTATTTTCAATTCATCATGAAATTAAAAAGATGAATAGTGATATGAAAGTGTATTTCTGGTGGGTTGGAATAAATAGAGATATTTTTAGAGTTTTTATCTCAGTTATTTGTATGACAGTATTTTATGGCTGAGAGAAAAAATTATAATGGTGTGTTACAACCATTACTGATAGAAAATGGAAACTAGTTAACATAACTATGCATTTTTTCATTTGACACCCAAAAACATATCACTGAAATAATGATATATGGGTTGTAGTAGATATTTATAAAATTTTAGAACACTTCACTATAATAAGAAAATTTTATATATGTATTGCATTTACAGAATATGCATTAAGCGGTATGTTTTCTTTTTTTACCAAGATCAATTATATCTTATTGAGATCCATGGTTTCCCTTGATGTTCTAAAAAATTATTCTGCAATCACATGATATAGAGATTATTTTCAGCACTATATATCATCCTCATACATATCATTAGTTTGAGATAAATGTTAAAATATTTTAGGATATATTGAGATCTTGTTCTATGAATTTCAAAGGTGGTTGGGATCAACACCTTCCCATAGATCAGTTTTATTTTAAAAATATATTTTCCTCATGAAGTAATATAGATCATTTTTAATCCCTATATAGAAATAAGTGTATAACTACTACATTCTGGGATAAATTGGGATGAATAAATATATTGGTGCTAGAGCTGGAGGATTAAATGGTTGGGAAGGATAGCTCAAATCATCAAATCGTAATGAAATCACAGTGTATATATAAAATTTATGTTGATAATCATCAACATGATCTGAATTTTGATGTTGGTGAGATGGTGTATCATTTAATTTATCTGTATAATAATGTTTTTGGATTTTTAAAGAAGGTAAAAATAATACCTAGGTATAATAGTCCCTCTAAAATTCAATATCACATCAGGACCATAATTTACCACTTTTCACTTTAAACAAATATATCTTAGGTTCTTGATGTGTTCCATGTATCTTTCTTATCTAAGTATATACCTAATCCATGAAATGTTTTCAACTCAAAGCTCATACTTTAAGAACCTGATCTCTCCTATAAAGAACAATGTATGGAGTAACTTTATCATGTATATTATGTTCTATGAAGCAATACAACACACCTTTTCAATGATTTTTGATGGAACCAGCTTTTTGAGGAAGCTCTGTGGGAACCTAATAATTTAATGAGGAAGGAGTATTATTTTTTCTTATACCAAAGTGGCATAATTTTTAGGGATAATTTCTTTTAAAGAGGGTATAAACCAACACCCTAAGGTTTTATAAAATATAGTTTTTTCAAATAGATTTAATTTTTCTGATATATTTCATTACACTAAACACCACATTTTGAAAAACAACAATATACAATTAATATTATTATTTAAATTTTTTTAAACATGAAAGTATCGATAGGAATAAAATACCTTATTTTTTTATAACTTTTTATATATAAATAAATCATATTGGAAAATAGTAATTAACATTTAGTAGTATCTATATTCTCCAAAATAATATTTTTTCATTTTTTTGGAAATATAATAAATGTAATTATTTCTTCTTTAATAAAACTCATTTGAAAAAATAAACCTCATTTTTTTAATATATAAAAAAATTATATTTAACATCTTTTCTAAATATATTATAAATAGATTAATGTTTCAATGAATAGTAAATAATAAGTGAGTTTTAGGGAAAAATTCTTTATCATTTAGATAATTTATGCCATCTCTTTTTTAATGTGGTTGAAAAATTTAAAGTAGTTAAATAATATCATTAATAATACAATTTAAGTCCTTAGAATCAATTTTATATTGAATTTTGATATTAAAAAATTATATAATTATGGATATTATCACTTTGGAAAATAACTTCTATTCCACATTTGTGGGTTTAATTTTAAATTAAACTTTTCTAATTTAGTGAAAGGGATATGAGAAGAAATAAATTTTTTAAATCATTATAGTTTTTATAATATATTTTGGTAAATTTAGTTTTTTTTCAAAAATCATAGTAAAAAAATGAAAAATTAATTACTGTTTTAGGATTAAAATAGGTGTACTAGGGGGTTAGACTATTATGTGAAGGGGTAAAATGACCATGAAACTTATTTAACTACATTTATATTTCTATATTTAAATCATATATTATTAAATTCATGAGATGTTTCTATTTTTGATCCTTGTTGAATTTTTTAAATGAAATTACAAACTTTTATTTTGAAAAATTACTAGTGTTTACTCACCATTACCTATAACTTAGCACCACCACTCCTATTATATAGACACTAGCAACGAACATTGGTTTGATGAAGTCCTATTATATAGACACTAGCAACGAACATTGGTTTGATGAAGTCCTACCAAAATCTCTTTACATAGTATATATTCAATATAATGTCTAATATTCATATTATTTGTTTTTATGTTAGATATATGATTAAATCCAATTTTATTCTTAAAGCGTTATTTTTATAACAATCTATTTTTCCAAATTTAGTATAATTATATTAATATTTAATTTTACTACGTTTAAAAAATTTAATTTTTCAAAAGAAACATAATTTTTTCAATCATTAATTCAATATTATCTTATTTTTATTTGTGGTATTTTTTTAAAATGTTCATTTTTTTGATGAATAGAGAAAAATAATGAATATTAATTAATAACTTCATTTTCATTTTATTAATTTATAAAGTAAAATTATATATTAAATATGTTTTAAATTAAAATTAGTTAAACTATACATCCATTATTATAATTTACACCTTATTAATTATTTAAAATTTTAAATTGTTTTAAAAAACATTGTAAACGTATAAACATTTTCCATTTAAAAACATGATTTCTCATTGCATTTGTGGGATTAATTTTAATTTGAAATTTGAGAAATATGTGAATGAAACTTGGAAAAATTATATCACATATGTAATACGAATAATTTATATTATCTATTAAGGCAATATTAATTTTTTACTATCATGATTAGTGAAAAAAATTAAAATTAATTTTCACAATTAAGGTTAAAACGGGGTTTGGTGTGTTACATATGCTTGTGTTAAAATTTAATTTCTACACAACAAGGGTTTTTATTTAATAAATTTGATTTCATATTTAAAATAATTATGTCTAAATTGTTAAATAAATATCATTTAAATTTATGTCTTAATATAAAATAATATATTTAAATAAAAAATACAAGTAACTGTGGTAAAAACTAAAAAGGTAAAATTGTGGAAACTTAACAAGTAGTGAATTACATGATGAAAATGGTTTTTTCATTTTGGATTATTTTATCAACCAAGTAATTCATACCATTAATTATTTATCCAGTTTTATCCACATTATGTGATAGTGACATGCCATTATTAAATAATTTTGTGTATTTACAAAAATGTCGGCCCTCCTAAATTTTTAAAGGCCACCACTTATCCTTTATTCTTAACACCATAAAACCCATTTGGTTTTAAAAATTCCTACCCAAGAAACCTCCAAATTTCTATAATCTGATCTAATAAACCATATATTTATATAATTCCTTCCTAATATGGATTTTTATGCAATCCTAATGAGAATATCAGAAGAAATAGGTAATGTTCATCAATGAATATTTTGGTTTTATTTCTTCCTCCTCCTACATGAATTATTTTTATACCATGTTGTGATAAAAATATTAGTATCTTAAATATAATAAGTTTTTTAATGTTATGGTTTTGACCCATAACTATCTCCACTCCCAACAAAAAGTTTTTGAAATCATTGTTCATGTGTACAACAGACTAGAACCTTGAAAAACGATGCCATTAATTTTTTCGTTACCACATCTCACGGGTGGGTATGACGATGGATAAAAGTATATATAGGATATTTATAAAATTATTTTACCCCTGGAGTCATTATATGAAACATATATCTTTTTAATTTCTATTTCGTATTGCATAGGATAATGTCATTCGTGTGCATGGTAGACTACCACCTCATAATGTGATGTGATTCATTTTCATTAATGCATTACATGGGAGATAATAATTATAATGTTAATCAATATATATGATATAAATTAAATAATTATAATTCTCATGAAATATTCATCATTCTAAAAATGTAATATTTAATTTTATTTCTCATAATTTCACTCACCGATAGATGATAACATCATTCATGTATATGTAGTCTACCACCTACACAGAGGGCCATGCCTATATATTTTCTTCACAAAACCAAATGAATGATATGTATAAGTACATTTAAATAAAAATATGTTATTTATAACTTTATAATCATCATTTTATTATGAAATAATACTTACACTTTTCCAAAATGTTCCTCAAAAAATGGGAATTTCACTCATATGTATATACATCCTACTATCCCTATAATCGTAACGTACTTCATTTATCAAAGAAAATCCTTTCATGATTGGTATTAATTTTACAATTGATGTATAAATTTGAATATTATGTTATTATTATGATTCTACATATTATGTAACCATGATCAAAGTAAGGGTACCAAAAATAACAAATCAAAACATATATGAAAAATAAAGTAGTTATTACACAAAACATGACATTAACATATAATTGTGAATAAAAGTATAATAAAAGGAAAAAATTAAATCATATATGGTTTGATATATGTAACTGGAATTATGAAATATAATTATAATAAACTTATATTTATTATAATGGATTTTTGAATAAGTTTTATGGATGCGAAGACTTATGGTAATGGATTTCTGTCTCATTTTTTACTTCTATGAGACACATTCCATATTTACTAACTTTTTAATTTATGTGGTTTATATAATCCCCATTAATATATTTTATTACTCCATTATTGAATATTATAGTGATTTAAATAACTTTTTTAGGATTTATATTTCATAGGAATTATTATTCAAAGTTACCAATGTGGTAATGATTTTATGTTAGATTCTCATCTTTTATCCATATTTCTTGTTATTATAGACAAGGTGGGGAAATATTATGACATATCTCTCAATAAAATAATTTTTTATCCAATATTAATTCTTTATATTTTTAATTAAAAGTACAATTTTTTCAGTCCTTGGTAGTTAAAATAATTTAGAAAATATTTTTTAATAAAATATCACTTTATCTCTCTATTTGAATGGAAATATATTTTCTTACAAAACCATATTTCTAATGTTATTTAAAAAATGTTATACTATAATATTATGATTTTTAAAATTCATTTTTACCCATGTCTGAATTTTTTACTAAATGTTTTCAAAGAAACCTTAATGTTTTTATCCAAACAAAGCCCAATTTACTTTTATAGAAAAAATTAATGGAATAATTATTTTTAACCTGTATGGTATAAAGAAAAATTACCCTTCATAGGACTATTATTTTCATCAAAGATTCATTTATAAATATTCATGTTTATTTTAAAATAAATGGATTTATAAAATTTTTAGGTTTTAAAATGTGTTTTAAATGGAAGTTACCTTTACCTAACAATTTAAAATGATCTACGAAATTCATTTTCCATATAAGATGACATCAGTTGATATCACCTATAATTTACAGGGGATACAAACCAAACATACCATTCATATTATTTCTCTAAATAGTTCATTATGAAAGTATTTTTATAAAACTTATTTCTCTTCCACATCTTATACTATGATAAAATTCTTATGAAACCCAGTTATTTTCCTTGTTTCATACTATGATGAAATTATGTAATGTTTATGAAACCTTTTCTTTTTACACAAATTATGATATGATTAAATGTTTATGGAACCCATTTAATTCCCTATGTAACTGTATAATGATTATTTTATGATCTTCCGGAACAATTATGTATGAATTTCATTATGTGATGGGTGGGACCCATATCTACCTTAAATGCATTGCTTAATTATAAATGTCCTTTGAACTCAGTTGGTACACAGGTGGTTAACCCAAATCCAAAAAAAGAGGATATACTGGTGGTTTCCTAGGCCCGAATGAGCATACACGGGAGGTTATCCTAGGCCTGAAATAAGAAAATGGGTGGTTAGACCAAGAGAAAATTGTTAAAAATGTATTAGTGGGTATAATTGGAATATGAGTTTATATGATTTCATGTATGCTGCAATTTTATGGGTTATTATAACTATATGATCTTATGGATCATGTTCTTTGATTCCCTTATGAACACTAGTGTGTTTTAAATCAATAAACAAAAAACTTTTAGAATAATTATAATTTTTTTTACATAGCAATTAGAATGGAGGGTAATTAATGGGTTATTGTATTTGGTATAAATTTAATATATTTCAAGAAGTAATAATATTATATAACTTGTATCAAAAGAAACTAAAATATTATGGTATATAGGCGTGTGTTTCAATGATGCAATGAATATTCATCTAAAAAGATGTAATGGACATGTATGAAAATCCAATGTTTCTATACTTTGTATCAAAGAAAATTTTTAGTTAACCATTAGAATATAATATGAGAAACTTTTAATGAGATCCCTAGTTATATTTATAAGGATATATCTAGGTATGCATCTATGGAAAAGTCAAAGTCTATGTTAAAGTATAGTAAAATTTCTTGGAATTTTGGTAAAGGATAAAGTGAGCGGTTTCCATTCAATTAAAACCCAATATGGATAATAAAAGTGTATTTATCTGAGGTATAGAGGTAGATAATGGTAATAAATCTTAAAAGGGTGTATTAAGGTGAAATCAATTGTCACCTGGTGTATGAAAACATGCCTTTTTGTATGATTTATTTAACACTCCCAAGTGATATTCATTAAAAATTCACTAATTATTTATGAACCTTCATGAAGGATTTAAATAAATGGGGACAATTAATAACATTAGTTAAACCAAAGGTTTCATATATTTAAAAAAACAAAAAGAGGGTTCCATGATATAGAGATCCTATAATTGATGTTTCATGATTATGTGGTTTTTTAATATGATTTATACTACTCACACTATGGTTTTTTAGTCAATGGTGGGGACTCAAAGGAAATGGGTTAACATTGAATGTGATAAATAATATTCTGATGATCGTCCTAAGGTAATGATGTCTCGAGTAAAGAATATTATGATTTTTTAATCAATTATCTTAAATCATGATTAAAAATGTTTACCTTAACCAACTCTTGGAGTAATAAAAGAAGGTAAAGATTGAGTTTTTTGAGATTTTGGTTATTGGAGACCACATAAGAAATAATATTCAGTTTCCTATATGGCCAGAATGTGTGAAGGAGAACTCAAAATAAAGTATTTGATGGATGAAAATATGTTTTGGCTGGGGAAAATAAGGATATAAAAAGTGTAACAAAAAAGGAAAATAGAGAGTTTTGTTATTATAGTGGATGGGAATATTAGTCTCCCTAAGGCATAATCAATGGATGGATGATTTAAATGTGGAATGTATAGGTATTATTAAGATAGATATCCTAGGGGGGAATGTTCTATAATAGAATAAGCATGGTGATGTGAGAAATATTTATATTACTGATGATGGAGAGAGTATAAATGACATAATGAAATAAGAGTTAAGTAGTAGAATGGAAAATAATATTTAAATTTTTTACAAGTAAGAGGAATTAATCGAGTATTAATGTATTGTAATTCTATGATTATGTTATTTTTATTAAGAAAAATATAATTATTTATTTTTATAATTTTTTTATAATGATTTTAAAAAAATATAAAAAAATTTTCTAATGGGAAAGAAAAGTTATTTAATGGAAATGTGATATTTTTATTAAGGGAAGATAAACTATAATATGTTCCTGATGATTAGAAAATGGGGTTCAGTTAATATAAAGATATTCTTAATATGGATAAAGTAAATTGGATAGTATTGATTACCTTATAACTGATAATGGATTTGTTGAAAAAGTTGTTTATATTATCATTTATTGTGTTTCAGAACATATTTTATCTATAAAATATTTCAATAATTTATGGTTTTATTCAAGGAATGAAAAATAAATCATACTTTCATTGATGTTTTATTGTAATTCTGGTTATTACCAAGATTTAAGAGAATACATGTTATGTGCATTTAGATATTTGGCATGTGACAATTCAGAGAATTTTAACAGTATTTTAAGGATTAATTTTAAGTTGATTTTAATAAATTTAGTGGCATTCTATATAAATTTTTAATTTTAGAAGGATCATAAGGTTAACCATTTGTGGAATGGATTATATTAAAATTTGGATGAGTTTTCAGAGAATATCATAATACTTCACCATATGAATATTTATTCATGTTGGATGACCATTGTTAACTTTTTTTAACTATAGATAGAATGAACGAGTTATCTTTCTATTTTGGATCTTATTTATTACCGAAGACATGAAAAATTATTCACTTAAAGTAATATATGAATTGGAAATTGATCAAGGAACAAACAAAGAATTTAATTATTCCTATGAGATAAAAATATATATATATAGTAAGTGAATTTTCATAAATTCTATATTTAGATGAGAAATGACTCCCCAAAATTAGAAAAATGACATTAAAATAAAATGGTTCCCTATTATCACCATTTATGATGATATCAAAAACCCTTTTCATGCCTATTTAGTTTATTTATTTATGTTCATTGAACTTATTTGTATCTCCTACTTTCTTTTGATCAATTTTTAACTATCACTCTCCTTCAGTATTTGGTAGTCATTTTTATCTTCTATATTTATATATTCACTTCCCAACTATGTTCTACCATTTTAAAACATATTATGTGTTATTCTAGATGAATTTCACATATCCCATTCCATTTTCAATCATATTTTTTATTAACCCTTTTTGTGATTTTGGTTCATATGTAATAATTTTAAAATTTTTAATCTTTGATGACTGAGACGAATTTTGAAGGAGAAATTCATTTTAAGGTGTTAGAATGTAAAACCTGAATTTTTTGTTTTTTTAAATAAATTTAATATTTTCGATATTTAATGTTACATGAATCATTTAGTTTAGCTTTTTATATAATTAACACAATATTTCACTTGTGTTACATACCATTTCGTGTTTACCTTTTATTACACACAACGCCACAATTAAAAGAAACAAGAAATTCTATAAAAATATTATCATTTAATATGATAGTTATCACATAGTAATTATAATGGAGGGTATGAATTGGATTAACAACATCATAGAAATATGGTTTACACATTTATATATAATGAATTATTTTTTCCCAATTAATTAGAAATAAATATGAAACCCTTCTAAAAATAATAGGAATTTTTTTCTAAAAAACTATTTTTATGCACAGAAGTGTGTTTTACATAAAAAAAATAAAAAATAACTTTTATAAATTATAATAAATAAATTTAAATATTATTTATTTAATATAACTTTTAACATTAATCTCAAGTGTTTTGTAGACAAGACATAAGAATAAATCAAATTTTACACATAAAAGTTTTCATTTCTAAAGAGTAGTTTTGTTTCCTTTGGCACACTTATATTGAAATTAATTTTTACCATTTTTAGAAAATTTCATTGAAAAAAAATAAAATTTTCAATAAGAATTTAAATATTATATAAAGTTTAATTTTAGGTATTTCTCTAAAAAGATTAATTTTTATGATGAATACGGAAATATATAAAATATTTACTGAAAACATTATTTTCATTTGATTTATTTATAAAAAAAATTATATTTTAATTTTATCATAATATATTTTTTTTAAAATATAAATCCATTAACCAAATTTAATTAATTGGAATCAATTTCATATTGAATTTGGATTTAAAAACTCTATATATGTTTTATCATTTTCTCTTTAAAAACTCGCTTTTTCATCGTGTTTGTAGGATTAATTTTAAAATAAATTTTTACACTCATAGGAATTTAATTTTGAGAAATTCATTTAATATTTCCCTTCATCATATTGTACATTATAAAATATGGTAAAATTAATTTTTTACCATTGTGATTAGTGAAATAAGTTAAAATTAATCATTGTGATTACGTCTAGAATAGAGTTTTTGGCGTTACATTGGCTTGTATTAAAAATTATCTAAAACACAAGTAATATTTTTATTTATTAAATTGGATATAATTTTTAGAATAAGTGTAATAAATTCTAAAACTAATATAATTTTAATTTTATTCTTAAAGGATCAATTTTATAGGTAAATAAAAATATACAAGTTATTATGGTAAAAACTAAAAGGGTAAAATTGAGTAAACTTAAGGGATAAAGAATAACATGACATTATTTTTTTGTATGGTTTAGGTGTTTCATGATAATGTAATCACTAAACTCCATTTTTTTCAATTTTGGAGCAACTTGAGGTCATAGTGACCTCCTATTGTTGAATATTTTTCTGTATTCTCAAAAATGTATCTCCTCAATTATAAAATCCTATCCCCTATAATTTATTCTTCACAACTTAAAACCATTTTGGTTTAACCAATACCTAAAGAAAACACTTCCAAAATTCCATAATATCATCCTATAATTAATATTTGGACACTAATCCTTCCTTGGAAGGATTTTTGGCAATCTTACGGTGGACATCTAATGAAGAGGTAATGTTCTTCAATAATAGTTTTTGTTTTATTTCTTCCCCCAACTCCATAAATTATTATTATACAATGATGATATAATAACATAATTATTTTACATATTACAATATTTTTTAATGTTATTGAGATGATATAAAACCATTTACACTTTTATTAAATGGGTTGTGAAATCCTCATCTCTGTGTATGGTGGACCACCACCTCATGAATCGATGTCATTATTTTTTCCCTTACCACAGCTCATGGATGGGATTGATGATGTATATAAAGTGTATAAATGATATATAAAAATTATTTTACCTATAGAGTCATTATATCATATATATAAATTTTACTTTCATTTCATAGGGGATATGATAATGTCATTCGTGTGCACAACGGGCTATTGCCTCATGAAGATAACAAATTTGATTTTAGTAACTCATTACAAGGAAGATAATTTGGACAATGTTAATAAACATATATGATATAAGTGATATGATTAAGATATTAATTAAATATTCACAATTCTATAAATATAATATATCATTTTATTTCTTAACTTTTTACTCATTTAAATATTATGAAATCGTCCATGTACTTGTGGACTACCGCGTTCACAAAGCGACATGACTCTCTTTCTTTTCATCCTCACACCACATGGATGCTATGTATAATTAAATTTAAATAATTTCTTTAGTTTATTTTATTATTATAATTACTAAAACATAAAATTTTACTTACTTCCTTTCTAAAAAGTTCATTGAAAAATAGGAACATTACTCATCTTTAAGTTTGACCTATCATCTCCATGATCATAACGTACCATATTTCACAGAACCATATTTTATTATCGGTATTAAATGAATAATTTGAGTATAAATATGATAATTATTTCAGGATTAATATTTTGATATTATGGAACTATTATCAATGTAATAAGACCAAAAATAAAAAAACAAAATATATATGAAAAACAAAGCGGTTATACCAAAAACAGGACTTTAACAAAGAATTGTTAATAAATGTGTAGTAAAAGAAAAACATAAATCATTTATGGTATGATATATTTAATTTTGGTTATTAACTAGATATATAATAATAATATATTTAATACACAATATTTTATAATGAGTAAGACCGATGCCATGACTTATGATAAGGGATTTCTATCCAACATTTTTTCTTCTGTGAGGCACATGCCATTTCCACCACCTATTTTTTTGGGATATATAATTCCCATGAATTAATTTTTTTCATTATTCTAATTAAAATTATGGTGATATAAATACCCATTTCATAATCTCTCTTTCATGGGTCTTACGATTCACTTTTTCAAAAGTGGTAAGGGTTTTATATCACAATCTAATAGTTTATCGGGATTGCTCATGATTATCCACCAAATATTAAATATTATAATATATCACTAAAAAAGACAATTGATTTTAGTATAATATAGTTATTCATTATAAATTAATGTAAAATATCCATTTTACAACTCTTTATTACTTAAAATATTTTATATTTTTTTTAATAAAATATGAATTTTTTCTCCCTTCTATTATAATTCCATTTTCATCCAAAACCATGTTTTCAAAAAATGGATTTAAAAAAAATCTACCATCCTATAAATTATAAAAGACATTTTTACTCATTATTTACTTTTAAAAAAATTGTCAAAGGAATCTTTGAATTTTTATCCAATAAATCCTTGATTAGATTTTACCAAAAATATAAAAGAAATCACTATTTTTAATATTTAAAAAATGAAATAAGATTCCCATCACCATGACCATTATTTTATTTAAATATTACGTTATATATTTTCAAGTTTATTTTCAAATAAAAGTATTTAAAAAAATGTATCTTTTATTTTTTTTAAAATTACAAATATATTTTTCTTAATAACTATTTTAAATGATCTTTCAAAATAATTTTCCATCTAACATAATATCAATTGGTCTTACATATACTTTTATGGGGATATAATTTGTTTTGTTTCTCTAAATTTTTTATTATGAAATTATTTTTAAGAAAAAAATTTCTTTTCCATGTGTTATAACATGATAGAATTCTTAATAAGACCACTTATTTTTTATGGGATATGCTATTATTAAATAATTAAATGATTATTAAACCTGTCTTTTTTCCATTGGTTATGATATATTGAAATTGTTTTAATAACAATTTCATTTTATGGGTTATGATATGATGAATGTTTAATGATATTATGGAAGATATATATATTATTTTTGTTATTTGAGAGGTTGGACCTATTCATCCATCTAATACATTAGTAAATGATAAATTTTATATGATCAAAGAGGGTATAAATCTGGTTATCCCAAGACTAAAAAGAGGGTATATGGATAATTAGAACATGCCTGAAATAAGGTAAATAGGAGGTCATCCCATGACCTATGTAATGAATGTTTATTAAAGAGAAAAGAAAACAATACAAGAAAAAATACTAAACAGTAACACTAAACAACCATAATGTATTATTATGGTAAAAGAGATAAAAAACCAAAGCAACAAGAAACACCCATTGAAATAAGGTGAGTTCTGGATGTCAAACAGAAGATCATGGTTTCTTTCCAAATCAGATGGACCGCTCCAAGCACTCCAATCCAAAAACAACAATGATGCAGTTCGCTCCAGGTTGAGAGATCGACTCTCTATGAACTACAAATAGAAGGAGGATTCCTGCTCATTTAAAAGACAGAAATGGTCCACCTATAGAAACACAGCCTCGCAAGTGACCCCCTGTGAAGGGAATCGGCCACCGCATGTGCTCCCAGGTGCCCCTTTAATTTTTCCAGATATTTCATGTAATCAGATAAAGGCACTGAGGAAGAAGCTTGTTGAATTCGAATTACAGAGATTCACAATGAAGATAAAAAACATGCTACTACATACAAGTCAACATAAAACATAGATGAACAAGAATGAGAAAAAAATAGTTGGCACAAGAAATAAACAGATATGATGAATCCCATTAGAAAAGAGAAAGAATTAAATAAGTAAGAATATCACCACAAAATGCCCCATCTGAGATAGAAACCTAAAAGAAACCAAGTAGATACACCTTGAAAACTAGTGTAGAAATTAATAGATAACTATAGAACTGCCACTTCATTCCTGTGGAATAACATAGAAACAAACCACTCCAAAGAAAAATAAAGAATTAAACTAAACAAACAGACCCCAAAGAAATAAAAAATAACTCAAAAATGTAAAAAAACCTTAAAAAAAATAGCCTTAAACCGATATAATAGATATCTTACAGAAGTTTAAAAATGGGCGACTTATCACAATCCCTTTTAAGAAGAAGAAGAAGATCATCAGGAACTTGATCATACCAAAAAAATCAACTCCATTAACACCTTTATTTGTAAGACCATCATCAACGGAATTAGATTCCCTATAAATGTGAGTGAGAATATGATTAAAGGATAATAGAGTATCCATACAATTAATATAAGGATTATTTTTCTTCTAGGAAAAGTGAGAAAGACCCATTCTTATGACATAAATGACAACAGTAGAATCACTCTCGATCCATAAATTATCCCAACCACGCTTCACAGATTGTTCCAAAACAATGATAATGCCAAGAATTTCAGCCTCAAGTGAAGAGGCAAATCCACAAGGACCATGAAAACAACCAAGGACATCGCATTTATGATTTCTGAAAATAGAACCATAACTAGAAAGCTCCGGATTACCTCTTGGTGGGTAGTCCTAAAAGAATATTTTTCATTTTTTATCTATGAAACAAAATTATGTATTATTCTAATGTGATTTTCTCATGGATCATGTTATTTTATTACCATATGATTAATGTCTTATGAAACTAAAATATTCATTCCATGACTCAATATTAGGATCTTGGATATATAGTTTTTGGTTTTAAAATATTATTCTCAAGTTCACATACCCTTCTATTCATGTTATTCTTATGTATCTCCCATGTTTCCGCTTTATGATAATTTAAGTTCACCCTTTATTATGTTTAATTTACCACAGTTATTCAAAAATGGTTTAATTTTGGGTATTAATATATTGATTAAATAATTGGAAGTTATTTTTGGGATACATTTAAGATATTTTAGGAATTAAGAAGATTGTGTACCCAGTCTCTAAAGACCCTAGACTATTATGGTCCTCAGGTGTGTGTTTGTGTAATGTAATAATGATTTATATAAAAATATATAATATCTATGAATTAAATTATTATGTTTCTATACAGACCTCCATATATTCCAGAGGCCTGTTTTTTATTATAAATCCATCCATATAATGTAATTGGTGTAACCCTAATGTAGTTCTCTAAAGAAGAGATATAGTCCTTCACTAATAATTTTCATTTAATTCTTCCTCTAACACCATAAAATATTGTTCAACCATGATAATAAAAATAAATTATTATCATCCATATATAGAGATATAAATATGATAATTTTATTACTTACATCTATCTCCTATTTCATCAAGTGGGAAATAAAACCATCGATTTTGTGTACGGAAGACTAACACCTTAATAACTGATGTAATTCATTTTCCATCACCACCATTCATGGGTGATTATAATGATGGATTTAAAATATTTATATGATATTTATTACCTAAATATACTTTATTAATTATAATATCTCATATACCTTTTTACATTATAATCTTTGGTAGTTTGAATACTTTTTTTGTGTGTATAGTAGACTACCACCTCGGAAAGCGACATGATTTGTTCTATATCTATAATTTACATAAAATGTGGTAAGAATAAGTTTAATGAAATTTTTTGAGGTATATTACCTAAATTGTTTTTTATTAGGGACATATTTTAATTAGCATTATTATGTTTCATCAGTTGATAAAATGGAAACAACGTTCATGCATACGTACAAAAAATCATCTCCTTGAATGGTGTAATTTAATTTTGATCTATAACTTTAATAGATAATAATAAAAAATATATATACTAAATGTGTACCTTTTTATATCATTTTAAACATTATGTAGTTTATGAAAAAAAAATTTAATTGAAATAACCATAAATACCAAACCAAACATACAAGAAAAACAAAGCAGTTATTACCCAAAATTTTATTTTGACAAATTTTTTTAATAAAAAGGTAATAAAAGGTCATAAGTATATCATAAGTAGTATGATATATATGAGAAGTGTTATATAATAGCTTTATAATAAAATTATATTTATTTTTCTTGATATTCTAATTTTCATGTAGGAAGTTTAGACTTAAGGTAAGGAATTTTCAACCCACTTTTATTTTTTAGGACACATGAATTATACATGACTTGAAAATATTATGTCTTGTATGGAATTAACATAAATTTATTTTATTATTTTCCTCAAGGAAAATGTGGGATATAAAAATACATTTCATTTCCTCTCTTTCGTGGATATTATGATGTAAATTTTACAAAAGTGTTAAGGGTTTTAAATTAAAATATCATTATTTATTGGTATTGATATTGAATATGAATTAGATGATGAAATTTTATGATATATACACGAATAAAATAATTATATTTTTTTATCCTATGGATATTTCATGAAAATAATGGTTTTCCTTTTATTTTTTTTCTCTTTATGTACTCAAGAGACCAAAAGAATCATTTTGAGGAAAACCGACTTTATTCCTCTTTTCTCATAAACACTCTTTTTCTTCTATATCCATTTTTCCTAAGAAATGTTTTGAAAAAAATTTATAATACTCCAATTATTTTTAAATTTAAATTTTACCCATTTATGAATTTTTAAAATAATGGTTTTAATGGAGTCTTTTTGTCATTTTTTTGAACAAATATCTTTTTAATTTTTATATTTTACCAAAAGGTAAAAGGAATATATTTTAACATGTACTACATTAAAGGTATTTTCTGTCATCTTGATCATTATTTTATTTCATTATTACATAATAAATTTTCAAGTCTATTTTAAATCTACATTATTTTCCCAATAGTTTATGAATTTCATGTTTTAAAAAGTTTATTTTTAATGAAAGTTTATTTTTGAAAAGAACTTTTCCAGGCATTCTTTAAAAATAATTTTCTATATAAGATGTCATTATTTTATTTTAATTAATCATTAGTGGTGATATGATCCAAAGTTACCAACTATATTATTATCAATATGGTTTATGTTTATGATGAAAATATGTTTTTGAAACTCATTCCTTTTCAATGTGTTATTCTATAAAGAAATAATTAAATGTTTATGAAACCCATTTCCTTTCATGGGATCTGATATGATTAATGTTTTATTATCTTGTGGAACACATATATGTGAATTTCATTATGTGATTAGTGGGACCTATATATCGATCCAGAATTTGGTAAATATTAATATCTCATGATATAAAAAGGACTGTAATGGGGATTGATCCTAGATAATTAATGTAAATTTTCTACTATGATATTATTAGGAGTAAACCTTTACTACTATGATGGTTTGGGGAGTTAATCCATTCCATAATGATACCTTGGGAATTATGAATTCAATACCAAGGGATTTATTTTCTAAGGCTATATGTATTAAAAATAATTTTATGATTTATTCCTATGTTATTCTCTTATAACTTATGATCTTTTATTAATTTATGATTCATTTCTAATTTACTATGATGATTTATTTTATGAAATAATATTATGATCAATGATATGTTGTGTGTGGTTTCCAAATGTTATGATCATGTTCTTATATCCTTATTCTCATATTATGATTATGTGATCATTGATATCACCCTTATTTACCCTTACTAAACATCTACAATCACCCATTATTATTTTTCTATTACCCAAGTTATGAATATAGGTATTATGAATGATATGACTAGTTATGATCAACTATGTGGGAGAAAATTTATAACTCATATGAAGTATTTTTTATTCTTCCATGTTTCTAAAGGTACTATGCCAATATGATTTTGGAATAGATAATTATATTATGGAATAAGTACTCATATATTATGATATAATATCCTTGTATGATAATTATAGGTTTTTATAATCATTTTCAACCCTATCCTTCCACAAAAATAACAATTTTCTACTACCACATCTGGAGATATTTACTTATAGATTTTTTTTATTTCCATATGTTTTTGAAAAAATTAATGATTTTATCTTCCATATCCCTAACATGTGGATACTATTATGGAGATAATATATTCCTCTTTTTATATTGAGTATGTGAGATTTAACTCAATATACTTAATCATCTCATCTCTATCTCTTTCAACATAGTAGTTATCTCCTTCCATCATGTGTTGTATTCCTTTCTATACAATCTCATTTATTTAAGAAACATATGAGAGGTAAAATGTATCACTGTAACTCATTATCTATGGCCATTTTTATAACTTACTCGGCCCAGGAGCCACTAAATCAGTGCCCCAAGCCGAGTCATCACATAACCTCAAGCATGCCTCCCCAAACTATGGAGGTTGATAACTAGAAGTAAGGGTCTAATGAGTCATGTGGGGAAAATATACCCTATTTACCAGAGTAATCCATAGAAAAACAAAAAATAAATAGTGGAATCAAATGAAACAACCAATATACATACAAGCCAATCATCACCCAACTGGGTGCAAACCATTATTCAAAATTAACAGTGTCATGATATAATAGTACTACATTGTGAATAAAAAACAAAATAATAAAAATTACCAATCCCCAAATAGGTCCTAACTCTATGTATGGATCCTCCTCCATGTACATTCCTGAGCCCAACTCAACATCCTAGTGCATGGACTTTTCCCTTGTCCTGACCTGCAACCAAGAAATCTGGCCAAGTACTCAACTGCAGCCTAAGTAGGGTGAGTATAAAACTTTGTAGGCCATCACCAAAAATGTTTATGAGATATCCAGTCTAATAGATAGTGCATAAAAGTACAAAATAAATGGTAAGTAAACAAGGTATAGTTGGGGTTCCATTTTTCAGTAAGGTTCTTTTAATTCATTCGTAACATTCAACCCAATTCTATTTCTTATACTATCTTTACTACATAATCAATTTTTAACACATGATCTTTGGGTTAGGAATATACTTCATCTATACATGGGTCTAAGGAAATCAATCTTTAGGAATAGGGGAAATAGGCCATGTACCTATCTCCGTAGGGATACACCTATCACATAAACACATTATCCTCACATAGATGCCTCAGTCTGGGTGGAATGAAACTATTAGAGGAATATATCATCTTCCCCCTTCCCTAACCCATGCATTTATGGGGTGAAGTTTAGATCCTCAGTGTAACTAGACCCCTAGGAATAGAACCTCATGTCAATACCCAACTCTACCAAGCCACTTGCACATGCTTATTTATCCAATCACAACAATCATACCATAACATAACCCAACATAACCAATTCAATTGGGAAATGATAATATATAACAACAACATGGGAATTAATACCATTCCATAACCCCTTATCACTTTTACCCATTACAATTAATATCCATTTAGCTGATTTTTTATTCTTGTGCCTTAACCCATTATGTGTGTTTGACAACCCCATACCTATTAATTACTCATCAATTACCATATATTAACCCATTTATCCCATTCACCATTTCACAAGCATTTACCCCTTATACATTATGGGTTTGATTCTTATAATACATTGCACAACCACTTTAACTCATTCAACCCATTATGTATGACCCATAATTTCCCAAGTATTAACTCATTACACATTCATCAATTCCCCCATGCAACCGTTTACATGTTTTCAATTTTCAAGACATTTCCTATTTAACATGATCAACATTTCATATGTACTAGTCCATTTTTGCATTTCAATGTAATTCATATACAACTCAAGACAATCCCATATAACCCAATTAACCAAGTTCCAATTTATTCCAAACAACCCTTTATGAAATTAAACTAAAAACTAGCCAGAAACATCAATAATCCATTTATAACTAAATCTACTATGTAAACATGTTCTATATGGTCTTCCCATTATCACTCAGAAACCCTTCATTTATTTCTACCATTTTCAAAGTCCGAAAATGTAGGTGCACCCCATGGGTGGCCCTAAAATAGCCAGGTCATCCTATACACATCCCATGGGGATCGTATGGGTTTCAATTGGTCACTTAGGCAATCTTTTTTATCGAACACTCCAATAGAACCAAGAACAAAATTAGGAAAAAATAAGAACACTAGTTTCCCTACACAAATAAAAAATAAAACTATGGGATAATACATGTAGACCACCTACCTCAAATATGATGATGAACAAACTATTAATCGAAGCCATAAATCCATATTCAACAACACTTTGAAGTATCAACCTAAAACCCACTAAAAAGGAGAATTTTAGAGCATCATATGAAGAGGGGGAAAACCAAAAACCCTAATATAGAAAAGATAATCAAGAGGAATATTAGACTTACCCAGAGCTTTGATCTACAACCGATGACACTTAAATCAGCCTAGAGATGAGGTATATTGATCTATGGGAGCCATTGAGGTTTTTGTGACGTTATTAGGGTTCCAATGAGGATGAAATAAGGAAATCCCAAGTGAACCTTAAAATCTCAAAATAGAATTTTTGTAATTCCCAGACAGTTTTCAATAATTGTGTGAAAAATGTGTAATATCCCTAGAAACTCATTTTTATTCCTTTTTCATGTCCCAAACCCCTGAAAAACCCTCAATCAATCAAATGAACATGGGGAAATATTAATCTAGAAATAGAAGAGACCAAACTAAAACATAAAAAAACACACCTTAAGAAAATCTGGGATCTTACAACCTTCCCACCATATAGTAGCTCATCCTCGAGCCACTATTCTATGTATCACTATGCTCTTGTAACTAGTGATCATTCCACTAGACATGCCTATACATTAACATATTCAATGTTTATATTTGCACATCACAAATCCCATTGAACACGGATCAAGGGAACAGAAATTCCCTGTAAGTCTTCCTCACCACAACCACAACACAAACCAAAAAAATCTCAAGGTTTCATCAACTTCTACCAGACACAACCACTATAACCTTATAGAGAAAACCCAAACAAAAGTTCATAACTCACTACACATAGAACATCGCACACAACATCACATCATCATAGAGGAACCAATAGAAACCCCCTCCATCATATATTATACACAAATCAAGACCCATATCACTTGGCATAATTTTTCTACATTTCCCCCCAACTCTAATGGTGACCAAAATCAATATCTCCTAAATGAGGACGCATGGTCCTTTCAACCACATTTACCAACTTATGTTGACTAACCACTATAGAGGAAAGATAACCTGAATATCAACTCAACTTTCACATCACCTGATGTGTCCCAACTCACCATGTATGAACATACATAAGGAATTACCCTGCATTGGCATGCATCCACACCATTGAAACCATTTGGAAGAACATTTCTACATTATTCATTCCAGGACTAAGATCAAAATGAACTCACTCAGGAACCACTCAACTTTAAAAAGGAACTCATCACTATAACATGAAACTAGATGTGGTTCACTCTCACCTCACCCATTCATGTTTACTATATCAATTCAGAACGCCCTCAACTGGACTGTCCTAAAATATCGATATTACCCTAATGGTATGTTACCCTTTTCTCTCATTCTAAAGGTTATTACCATCTTGAAGTCTTTCAATATCATCCCACGCACCCACTGAGGGTGTTCCTTGAATTCTAGTAGAACTCCATCATAATTTCATTATTGTCCTCCAGACTATCATCGAGCATCACCCTCAGCATAAAACCACATATCATGGTTGAGGTTCCCTCAACATTAAGACATTCCAAAAACACCCATGTAAAATTACCCGAGTCTAACCCCTATATTCGTTGAGAATATAAGGCCCAAACTCTCTTTCCATAACCTATTGTTATATCCAACCATACTCTTCTAGGACTCAGCATAAACATCGCAAGATTCACTTGGAACCACCCTAAGGTCAAATCCAACAATTTTCTCATCAGTCTCCAAATAAAAGTCCCACATTTCTTCTATGAGTAACCTAACACGCACCTTACAAGTTCTTCATTGGCATCTCGATGCCTCTACACCAACTCGATGTTCTCCTCTCCACATCCAGGTATAACATATCACTCCCAACATTAGGAGTTTCATTACCATTTATCTCTATGAGGGATTATATGCACCATGTATTTACACTAAATTACAAGACAAACCCCAAAACATAGACATGGATATCTTTCTTTTTCCCAAAACAAGAAAAAGAATATCACCCAGTGCCCATTCCCAGCTTATGTGAACGACATCCATGGAATTTTTGGACACTCGATCCATTATGAGGACCTCTCCCAAGACATTAATGTTGTAAATACCATCATCAATCTCCAAATATACCATTTCCATGAGCGTAGAACCATGATTTCCCTTATTCAACCAAACAAATTAAAGTCTCTTAGTATAATTCTAGGTTTTATCAATGTAACTTGGATGATATCAAGATATTGGGTAAGATTTTTTACTTGTTGAGGAATTCTTATAATTTTTTGAACAAAACCATCACAAACTTATCCATTTATGATGTTGAACTAGGGGACACCATTACCTATCAAGGATCTCTGGATCCCCTGCCAAATGAATCTCATCAACACTGAACCACCACCACTCAGGTGTGATTTACCACTAAGTCTAACCATTTCTCCACAACCAAATCACCATGTAGTCATGAACTGAAATTTTATGTGACAATACCTCCACCACACTAATATAGTTATGTTGATTCATCCCTTCCACCAAACAATTGAATCACAGTGGTCTACCAAACCAATCCAACCAACAGTATCTCACAAATAATCTTTACCTATGTGTATCCCATTTCCCTCTTACTTACTTAACCGTGTATCTTGGTTACTCAGACTCATCGGCCCATAGGTTGCCTCTGCATCTCTCCCAACAACCAAACCATTCATAAAAACATGTCTATGCACATGAATACCCTCAACTCAGGTGTCACCATAGAGTGATTGTATATAAATACACTTTATCCACCCTTGTCTCTTCTACTTGAAAAAAAATTCAAGACCTCCATTAATCAACATCCAAACAAGAGAGTCAGGAATTAATATGATACAACCCTTATAAACAAACCTTACCTCCTATCAAAAACACTAGGATTCCCTTATGAAAGAACCAAGCACTACTATACCAATTACGAAAACATGGTGGTACTTAGTATGAATTCCCACCACCTCTAAATCATCTCTCATGCTTCATATTCCAAAGTACCTACACCCCTGGGCTAACCTCTAATGAGGTCACCCTAGATTTTCTAAGACTATCATCATGTAACAACAACAGGAGTAGAACTAATAGCCATCAACCTTCCCACTTTTCCCTCTTGGGCAAACCCACACCATGAAACACTCTGGGTTACACTATCAAAGTCCAAAACATCTAGATGTGTGACAAACACCAAAAAGTACTAGAAACCGAATACTACCTCTATTATAGGTCACCTTGAAGTTTGAATGATACCAACTCCATAGAAATGATTCAGAACCATAAAAAGACATTATTACTCTCTACAAACGATAAATATCATGACATGAACAAATCAATGCTCTTGAATGGAACTCTCACCCTAGTTTTGATGGAAAATGTTCCTGACGCACCAAACAACCATTTAATCTTGGTTTCATATCAATGATTTAAAAATCCATTAGAAACACAATATAAAAATCCTCATGAGGATTTAAAAATAAATTCATAAGGTCTCTACTCACAAGGCCACTAATACTTAGGAACAATCCTTAGGGTCCGTCATTCACTCATCCGGTCATGAAACACGAGAGTTTCCAAACTCACATTACCAAAAAACACCTCACAAGACAACAACCACAACCCTACTAAGGGCCCCCTAAAAAACCCACCTAGGCCATATCATAACCGATAGGGCCACACAATAAAAATCCAAAGTTTCAAACTAGGGAACTCTCACTACCCCAAACCACACATACATGGGTTAAACCGATAACACAAATAATAAAAACATTTGAAATCAATCTTTATCATTTTAAACTTCTCTTTCACCAGATGATTCGAATAACCGATAGGATTAAACTATAGATGAAAAATATATCACACTATCAACCTTAAAAAAACCATTATTCATAATATATCTGAATGGGAATCATCACACTTATAACACTACCCTCTCTGATACCCACCATGGGTCATTGTCAACATGGGGTAACTAATTGACTTAATCACAAGTCTTTTATCAACACCTCTTCAAACCAAATATTCATTTCCAATACACTCCTTTCCTCTTAGGAATATTTACCATTTCAAAACGTGTTACAATAATCATTTTAATTCATTTAAACCTTTCATTTGGAAAACTTCATCAACAATTTTACCGTCATTATGAGATATTTTTCTTTTAGACAATGAAACAACCTTTACAATTTATCATAACCCAAAATTTGAACCCAGTCATCAAATTTCTTTATACAAGATATTTAATAACTAGTAATTTTCATTATTTTTATTCACCAACAATCATTACTATTTTTAGGAATCATTTTCACCATATTTTCAAGGAAGTAAAATTCATTCTACTCTATATTCCCTGCACACCCATCCCATATGTGTTCCTATAATGATGCATGCCACCTATATCCTTAGGTTACTAAAATGGTTCATGAATTCACAACCTCATGCCAATTTGGAAATGATAGAAATACCATAAATAATTCAAATCACACAACATGTGAATCTCCCAATGGTGAAATGTCACTCAACTATAACAACACACATCAAGAACAAAAATTTGCAACAAGGGTATCTTGGGTTTCCCCTTATACATGGGTTAAATACTCCCAAGCACAATGTCATTACCAAGTCCTAAAAAATCAAAATATTTTTTCTACCATCCACATATAACAATAAAGATCAAATTACTCCTTTGATACCACTTTGTAACATCTCTAAACAAGGAGACACTAAATCAGTGTCCCGAGCCGAGTCATACACATGACCTCAAGTGTGCCTCCCCAAATTATAAAGGTTACCGACTAGCAGTGATAGTCTAATGAGTCATTCAGGGAGACTATACCCTCTTTGATATAGTAATACAAAATATTACACAAAATAAATAGTGTAAGAAAATGAAACAATCAATATACATACAAGCCAAACATTACCCGACTAGGTGTAATACATAATTCCACATTAAAAATTTTATGATATACAAGTCGTGCAATGTGAATAAAACCCAAAATAATGAAAAACATATTCCCCAAATGGGTCCTAAACTTAATTATGGATCCTAATCCATGTACATACCAAGCCTAACTCAACATCATTGTGTAGGGCCTTGGCCCTTATCCTAACATGCAACCAAGAAATCTGCTTGGGTACTAAATGGAGGCCCAAGTAGGGTGTGAGTACAAAACTCAGTAGGCCACCACCAAAAGATTCTACAAAATATCCAGTCTAATAGATACTACATGCAAGTACAAAAAAAAGTGTGTAAATAAGGGAAATTTCAGGTGCCATTAGATAATAAGGTTTATTTAATTCATTCCTAGTATTTAACCCAATTCCATTTCTTATACCATCTCTACTAGGTAATTCATTTTTAATAGATTCTCTTTAGGTTAGGCATATACACCGTCTATAAATGGGTCTAAGAAAATAAATCACTATGGATAGGAGAAATAAGTCAAGTCCCTATCTCACTAGGGATATACATATCACATCAAAACATTATCCTCACCTCGAAGCCTCAGTCTGGGTGGAATGAAATTGTATTGGGAATAGATCCTCCATCTCCTTCCATAACCCTTATAATTATGGTGTGGAGTTTATCACCTTAGTCTAACCCAACCCGTGGGTGTATAACCTCATGTCAACACTCCACTCTACCATTCCATTTTCACATACTTATTTAACCAATCACTGCAATCATAACATATCACAAACCAACATAACAAATTCCATTGAGAAATAACAACACATAATAACAAAAAGTCAATTAATACCATGACATAACCCATTAACACATTTTCCAATTACACTTCATATCCATTTTGAAATTTTCCAATTCTCATGTCCTAGACAATTAAGTGTTTTAATAAACACCCATACTTAGCCAATACTCATTAATTAACTTATATTAACCCATTTAGCATATTCACCATTTCAAAATCATTTACCCCTTATTCATTTTAGGTTCGATTCTTATAATACATTGCATAATCACTTTACCACATTCAACCCATTAGTTATGCCCCATAATTTCCCATGTATTAACTCATTACACTTTATTAAATACCCTTGTGAAACCATTTACATGTTCTCAATTCACAAGAAATTTTCAATTTAACATGCTCAACATTTCATATGTACTATTACTCTTTGTCATTTCATCATAATTCATACAACACTCAACAAAATCCCATTTAACCCAATCGACCCTCTTTTAATTCATAACAAGCAACCTTTTATGCAATTAACCTAAAATCTAGGAACAAACATCAATATTCCATTTACAACTGAATCAACTATTTAGATATGTTCTATAGGGGATTCCCATTATTAATCAACAACCATTCATTTAACCTTACCATTTTCATGGTTAGAAAATGTCGGTGCACCCCATGGGATTCCCCAAAATGGTCAAGTCATCCTCTACACATCCCACGAGGACTGTGAGGGTTTTAATTGGTCACTTAGATGAGAATTTTTATCAAAACCTCCAACGGAACCAAGAAAACAGTTGGGAAAAAAGAACACTAGCTTCCATGCACAAATCTAAAATGAAACTATGTAATAATACTTTTAGACCACCTACCTTGAATATAATGATGAACACACTCTAAATAAAATCCATAGATCCAAATTCAACCACCATTTGAATTATAAACCTAAAACTCACTAAAAAATGAGGGTTTAAGAGATTCTTATGGATAGGGGATAAACCAAAAAAACCTAATATGGAATAGAGAATCAAGAGGAAGATTTGACATACCCGAAGCTTTGATCTGCAGCCAATGACACTTCATAAAACCTAAAGATGAGTGATATTGATCCATGAGATCCCTTGAGGTTTTTGGGATGTCGCTAGGGTTCCAAGAATGAAGAAAGGTGGAAATCCCAAGGGAGACTTAAAATCCCATAATGGATTTTTTGGAATTTTCTCAAAGTTTCTGGGCCATGCTATTTACCCGCATAGTTTCATAAACCATTCACAGTCTGTGTCAATGCTACTGTCTGAAATCACATAACTTAATTGGTTACCTAGGAACCCCGCACAGTTTTCACTAATCATGCAACATGCCTAGAAACTCTTTTTCTACCTCTTTTATATCCGAAACCCCCGAAACAACCTCGAGCCATCACATGAACCTAGAGATATACTTATCTAGACAAAAGAAGAGACCAAAATAAAAATTAAAAAAACACACCTTAAGAAAATATGGGAGCATACAATTTTCATATCTATTTCATGTTTAGGTACTTTATCAAATCACTTTGTTCATTAATTTTTGAATACAAAAATATTACGTACAACATTAAGGGAACTTCAACTATATTGATCCTTTTTTATCTCAGTAACTCCACCATAAATGATAATAAGATTCACTTAGTGATTGATATCCTGTTGGTCCACTACCATATTTAAGGATTAGAATTTTTTCTTGATTTTTATGTGAAGAACATTTATATTTATGGATTGATGTTCTTATTCTATATGTCATGGATTCCAATTAAAATTATTTTAGGGATTCTAGAATTCCATATTTTCATGTATCTTCTGAAATAGTGATAGATATTGATATATTAGTAAAAAATTAATTATTTACCTAAACTGGAGAGTCAATCTTCACAAGATCCTTATTTATATTTTTATTTATTTTCTCTTTAGATATAAATAAATCTTCATCATGTTTATAGTTTTAAGATTATTTATAATTTACATCAAAAAATTTCCCATATAAAATTTCTAGTATCATCTATATTTTAAATGTAGGGGTAAAATGGATGATTTTCTTACAAATATTTCTAGATAGTGATCTTGTAAATATATTAATTTTCATCACATCCCATTATATTTCATTATTATTATTTAGATCTAAATATTTTTAAATAAACACTATAGTTTCCATGAATAATTCTTATAGAAACTAACATATTTTCATATACCATTAATAAAAATTAGATTCACTAAAAATTTCAGCCTTAATATGGGTTCATGAGAACATGTTGATAAATAATACAAATACTTAGGTTGAATACATATTTAAGATATTTTGGCTCTCGTACCACAAGTTGGAACCATAATCACGCCAAGAGGGGAGTAGTGAATGAGTGTGACAACAAATATTATATTTTTTTACTTTTAAGACCTTGTACCCAAGTTTTTAAGAACATTAGCTCAAACTATTATTATTTTTGAATTCATACACACTACACAAAAAGCATATATATAGAATGTGAATCATAATTGGAAACCTGGATCTTACTTAGTTCACCCAAAATGTATATTCCAAGGAGCACACACCAACAATATTTAAGTGTGATAGTGTTATAAAACTATTACTAGGGATATTGCAATGGATTTTGGAAGGTATCAATACCAGTTATGCCTCATCCTAGAATCCACTATTATTCTTCCCTAGAACGATGCATCAAAGGGAATCAAGAAAACCTCCCTATATACTGGAGTCTATTGAATCTCTTTGAGACTTGTGAGGTTACAAATGGGATATTATTCAATTTTTACAATAGTTCTCTACTTGGACATAAAAAAATAAATCAAATAACACAAAATAGGAAATAATCACATCACGATAAATAATGACATTTTCTATTATGTAATACCACATCCCATAAAATGACACAATGATATTATATATATAAAGGTTGATATATATAAATTTAAAATATGTGTAGCCCAATGTAAAAAAAGGTGAAAACTAAGAGATGATATAAACCTACATGACCCAAGCTCTATCTAGACTCATAGTTCTGAAGATCCAACACATCCATACTACCAAGTATCACATTAGGACATTCCATGGACCTATTACCTATATTAAAATAGCATATTTTTATATACCAAAGTTTCATGGAATCTCATTCAAGTTCTGAGTATACTTGGATGGCCACCACCAATGGTGTCTAATTCAAATCTATTTTATATGTATAATCCATAATGACATCAATAAATAATTAAACTAGTAATAATAATAATAGAATAATTAACCAGAAATCAACTGAATCATTGGTCTCAAATGGATAACCCATCCCAACACTCAATGACTCAACAAAAACTAGAATCTATTATCTTGGTGGAATCATTAAGTCATAATTTAGTTTTATGGACCATCATTAAGGAATACATAATCAATTAAACTAAAAGGAATCAACTTCAGTCTTACAAGAATTACCTCTTAGAACCTCCCAAGAAAAATAAATCTATCTATTATGAACTGAAGGCATCACCCTTGACATTCAGAATCATGTCTTTGTTGGAATAAATGGAACAAATGAGTCATTACATAGTAATAATAATTGATCCAAATAAAGGGAGGTTAACACAATAAAATCAATAAGAAAAAACATCAAGATTCCATAAAAATAGTATATATAATTTATTAAATATATATATTACCCAAACCCATGGGGGAGTCAAACCATGGAATTCATTGTAATGAATTTATTTAGAATCCATTGTAATTATCTAGAAATTACATATCATTAGACCACATTGAATCCATTGATGTATTCATTATAGGAATTTTCATGATTCCCAAATTGGAATCCAAGGACGGTCCATGGCACTCCACATCGATACATTTCATAAGAAATCGAAGGATCCAAATAATGCATTAAAATTCTCAAAATCAATTATAATACTTTCAAACAAGACATCATTAAAATATATAGAAATAGTGAATTTCAAAAAGTTATATTAAGGTCACCACTTTAATTCATTAAGAATATATACAATTTATAACATCATGTTAATTTTTTTAGGTACACTTAAACCGTAATGTTGATCATTATTGTATTGGGTATCATTTAGGGGTGGTTTGAGTGAATGTTTTTAAAAATTTGGAACAATTTGGGCTTCACACATTTAGATCATGGTTTTCACAAACCATGCACCCTGCTAGTGTAAACCATGCAAACCCAGGGAGTGGGGTTTTTCATGGTTGGTGTAAAGTTTGAAAAACCATGCTCCCACCTAGTAGAGACTCTGAAACCCCAACATAAGGGGTGAATCGTTAGGTTGAATAGTTAAACCAACCATGAAGCCCTATGTAACTAAGAATCTGTGAATCATTTAACTAATCAGAAAATTCACTAAAAAACTTGAACCCACATTTTTATCCTCCACTTGATCCTTAATATACCTATAACATTTTCATAGGTAATTGGATCCCTCAATGAGCCATTTTGGATCCACCAAAGCCTCTATATAGTGGATTGAAGCTAGATGATCTTTATTTGATCCTTTACCATTAAGTTCTATCCCCCCTTTACTTCTCTCTAATCTATCCCTATACCTTTCTTACAATTTGGTAGATCTTTGTTTTGTTATAAAATCTAATCCCCATTATTTCAGATCTTGAATATAGTTTTTTTCTCATATCATCATTACTAACATTTTCGTTGGAGTTTCATATTTATGGCTTTGTGATTCATGATCTCATGATCCCGAAGTATGTGGTTATGATTATGATTTTCCATTTTATTAACACTAATTTTCTTTATTTAATTTATATTTATTTATTTAAATTTAAATACATTCAATTGGTTTGTTAAAAGAAATTGAATTTAATTGGGTTTTAAAATTTTATTTTGCATGAAATTTGGTAAAACCCCCCAATTCCATTGAATTAGGGTGAGTTTGTGGAGTTTTAGGGAATTTTGTGAACATAAATTTTCGAATTTAAATTGATGAATTTAAATTATTAAATTGTAATATAAAATTGAATAGGGAAATTGATTTCAAATTTTTATTTAATAAAGATGAATTAAATTATTTTCATAGAAACCCATTGATTTTATCAAGTAAAAAGGAATGATTTGATTAAAACCATTTTTGGTTATTAAATAGAAATTTGAATATTGAAATGGGAAAAGGGTTAAATTGTATTTTAATGATTTTGAAATAAGTTTTCCATTATTAATTTTTATTTGATCACATGTAATCCTTGGTATCTAGTGAGTCAATAAGGAACAAACATGATGGGTTGGGAATTACCTAGAAATGGATAAATTATTTCCAGATTTAACATAATCTTATTGGAAGATATTTTCCTAGTGGGATGATGCTTAATATTCTTTAGATAGTATCAGTGGGATGTGTATGCACATTTTATTTTTCATTATATATGTGCGTGAGGATCCCATAAACTAGAACTATCATAGCTCATAGAATATGACCGTGTTTCACATTGCTAATTTTTTGATAAATATTTCAATGATTTTAAACTATTTTACACATTCCTTATGAATTCATATAAAACATTGTATATAAAATATTTATTCAGCTTTTTTTTGAAATGTTTCAATCAATTGAAATGAAAATCATATTTTGTTTTAAATATTACCCTATACTTATATTCCCATTAAATTTAAAATGGAAATGGTTTTTGGTTAATTAATTTTGAAATCTTATTATGGAATCCTTGGTGAGACCCTACTAGTCTTTTCAGCTCACACCCTACATGTTCCTATTGAACTTTTTAGATTTAATTCTTCCATGTTTGAGCATGGAGAAATCACCACATATAGTTGGTCATTTCTATTGATCTTTTGGCTTTGAGTTGCAGTGTCCATTGAGAATTTTATAATCTATCCTTTTTTATGGTACCTTGATGATGTATTTTTGGTTTTTTAATACTATTTTCATTCTATTATTGTTCTAGTAGTGGAGTTTTCTTTTTTACAAACTGACTTGTATCTATTCATTATTTTGTGTTTGTATAAATTTCATTCCCACTTTAATATTATTCGATTCCAAGTCCTTTTCACCAAACCATGTGGATTAGGAGTACCCTTTGGGCTATGTCAATGTCAGATCAGGTATCAAGGTACTAGGGTGTCTTAGTTAGTTCAAGAAATAGGGGTATCAAAGGTGCAAGTTAAAAATGTTTCTTTAAGATTTGTATGTAGTTGTGTAATGTTGTTAGGACATGGGAGGTAGTTTCCATTGAGTGTGTGTAAAGATCTCTATGAATTAATAATTATGTCCCTATAGGTGGTTTGGGAATTAAATATTTGTAATTAGTTATAGTATTTTCCAATATTTTAATTTGAATGTATTGAAAATCAAATATATTTCAAATATTGGTCAAGATTAGTCTTCCTTGATGCTCTGTTTGAGTGTGAATTTGATTTCTTTAATGCTGTATGCTGATATTTTTTAGCATCATGCCTCAAAAAGTATGTGAAAATAAGATATTAGAGGAATATAATAATGGACCTTATAAGGGAAATCTTCTTATGAACTAGAATCTGGTTGAATTTATTATGAGTGATGTCCAGGATTCAAGATATACACCTGCACTTCTCCCTTTCAAGATACTATTATGGAACCTAAAACGAATGTTTCATAGGATCATGCTTCATATTTAATTAGAATAAAATCCTCCAGAGTTATAAGGATCCAATAATCCTAAACTGGCTGAGGAATGATTGAGATATATCAATCTTCTTTTTGAGAACATAGAAACACCAGATGAAATTAGGGTGAAATGTGCCACCTTCAAGATAGGGGGACCTAGAAGGAGATGGTGGGACACTATGGTGATGAATAAGAATCATGAGGGATTAGAGTGGAATGATTTTAAATCCATTTTCACTAACTAGTTCTATCATGATTTTACAGTGTTGGATAAGGCTTTAGAGTTTTTCATACTCGAGCAGACAAATAGGACCATGATAGAACATAAAAATCACTTCAGTGAGCTTGTACATTTTTCACATAATATTGTGAGTAATGTGAAGTTAAAGAATTAATGGTTTGAGATGGGACATAAATCTGATATTTGTTCTTATTTTTTCTTTCTAATGTTTCCTTCTTATGTTGATGAGATGGATATAACATTGATGGTTGAAATTGACCTGGCTAAAAAGTCAGGGTTGGTGGGAGTTCCTTTTTCTCCCACTGGATTTTTCTAAAATTTATGAGAAAAGGAAGGGTAAGTGTGATGATTCTCTAGGTGATTCTTAATAGAATTTTGTTTCTTAGGCTCTTTATGTTTCATTAAGAGGACCTTTGATTTGTTAACATCAAGTAAATCTACGAAATTTGAAATTTGTTTTCATTGAGGCACCCAAATTATGTGGCACCTATGAATGCTCAAGTCACATTGAAAAGCTCTTCCACATATATTACACTTTATATAGTGGAATGGGATCACCATCACCTAATAAAACTATGGTGTATCCAAATTATTTATTATCAAAGGGGTTTTAACTACATGAATATGTAACGAAGCTTCTTTACATAGTGGAAGAGTCTACAGAAGAAGAAACTATTTTAGAGACTATGAGAGGAAACATCACTATATCTCCATCATTAGTGATAACATTATTTAATATTGGTGCATATCATTTATTTATTTCAACCCATATTGTGATTATGATTTATCTTCCAAATGAGCTTTTATCATATGTGATGGGTGGTAATATGCCCCTCGAAACAAAGAGAGAGCAAGGTATCCTTAGTATAGCTTTTTTTCCTATCTATTGAATATTGATATTGTTTGGGATTTTATGGTTATCACCATGAAACTACTTGATTTAATTTTAGGGATTTATTTTATCATTTACAACAAATATTTCATTGACTATTATCTTTGATAGGTCTCCTTCACTATACTTGATAGGGTTTGTCATATCTTTCATGGAGAATGGGACCTGAGGTTGAGTAGAGACAAACCTTCTTATCCAGAGTTGGGCAAAGTAATATCAATGTATGATTCTAATATGGATTGGGAATACTTGAGTAGTAATCTCCCTCCAGTTTTCATCGAGTTTACCGATATGTTCCCTTTTTTACTTCTCTAGTTTTACACTGGTAATTGAGGTAGTCTTTTCTATCGATTTAGAACCTAGTATTCAACCAATATATATTAATTCATACCACATGAATCTAGATAAAATTTAAGATTTTAAGACTTAGCTGGATGATATTTTATAGACAGGATTTATATACCCAAGTGTGTGACCTTAGGAAGAATTAGTTCTCTTTTATAAAAAGGATGACGGGTCACTTAACCTTTGAGTTGATTACTGAAACTCAATTGATTCATGGTAAAGAAAAAATATATGTTTTCATGGATTGATATTCTATTTGATCCATTAAAAGTGGAAATTGGTTATATAAGATTTATCTTTGATCTAGTTACCATTAGTTTAGAATAAAATAATTTTACATTTATAAAACATTATTTCAGAGAAGGTACAACCAAGATGAGTACCTTTTCATGTCATTTGGTCTAACCAAGTCTCATACAGTCTTGTTAGATTTAATGAACATGATTTTACTTCAATATATTGATACTTTTTTGTGGTCTTCATGGATGACATCCTTGTTCACTCTATGTCTGAGGTGGATCATGTGTGTCAACTAAGAGAACTTATATAGTTTTTGTGAAAACTTTGACATTATTACTAGATTTTAAAATGCAATTTTTGGATCCATGAAATGAATCCATTAGATCACACGGTGTCAGAACATGTTATATTAGTTTATCATGATAAGGTGAAGGATGTTATAACATGGTAATAACCACAAAATGTTTTCTAGATTCAGAGATTCTTGGGTTTTTCTATATATTATCAAAAATTTGTAAAATATTTCAGAAATTTAGAATCTATGATGACTAATCTAACTCAGAAGGGAGTAAATTTCACATGGGATAAAAAATTTCAGAAATCTTTGGTTGATCTAAAATGAATTTTGACTACTAAAAACTTGTTGACTATTCTAGAGGCTAGTTAGGACTATGTGGTATTCTGTGATGCATCATGTTTATGTTTGGGTCGTGTTATTGAGTATAGTGATCGTGTCATTACCTATATCTCTCTGTATTTTAGGCCATATGAGAATAATTACCTGACCCATGACCTCGATCCTGCAACTGTGATGCACACACTTAAGATTTGGAGACACTAACATTTTTTAGAAAGGTCCATACGGTATTTCTACCACAATATCTTGAGTTATGTATTCTCTCAAAATGATTAAAATCTCCTCAAGAGGCATTATGTGTAATACCTATAATATTTTGAATTTAGAATCACCTATACCTCTAGGAAAGGGAATGTCATAACATATTCTTTAAGAAGTAATCTTCAGACCCATGCCTTAAAAAGGATTAATCAAAAGAGTAAAACTTGATGGCTCATTTTGAATAGTTCTATATAGGTTTTCAGGAAATAGGGGCCGAAGTTTTTTTGGATAGGGTTTAGTTGACCTTTTACTTATCAAGATGATTTTTTTGGACCAACAACTTGATAATGATTTCTTTACCATTAGATAATAACATTATGGTGGGGATACCATTCCCAACTGGTCATTCTACATGGTGGGAATTATATGTTATTGGGATATTTTTTTTGAAACATTATATATTAGAAAATTTATTATGGTGCATTTCCATAATTCCCAGTGGGTAGTGATCCCAGGAGCCATGAATATGTCCAATGAAATGTGGAAAATGTTTTGGTGTCTAGGTATGATATGGGGCAATGCTGAATTTGTATCTCATTATTATATGTGGAAACAAGTGAAGGATGAGGACTAGAGACATTTAGGTTTTCTTCAGCCACATCCAATGCTGACCTAGAAGAGGGATGATATATCTATATATTTTTTGGTTGGGTTTCCACATACCCAGAGAAAGAAGAATGTGATATGGGTTTTTATTGATAGGATGACCAAATGATATCACTTTATACTAATTCGTGATACAACCATAGTTCATGAGATGATATATATATATATATGTTCCTTTATATATATATATATATATATATATATATATCTGTGTACGTGTGTGTGAAATAGATTATTTTTTTTAAGGACTTCCGTCTTCTATTGTCTCTGGTAGGGATCCATGGTTCACTTATTTCTTTTGGAGAGACCATCACGAGGCACTGAGATCTTAGGTTCATTGGAGTATGATATACCATCCACAGTCGGATGGTTAGAAAAAATGAGCTATATAGATTTCTGAGGATATGCTTCACAACTATGTTCTTAAATTTGGTGTAGATTTAGATTATCATTTGGGTATAGTTGAGTTTTATCGTAATAATAGTTTCCAGTCCGTGATTAGGATGACTCCTTTTGAGGCCTCATGTAGATGGAATTACAAATATCTATTGTGTTGGTCAAATATTGGTGAATATTTTTCTAGTGGACCAAGATTTATTCTAGATATTACAAAAATAGATCAATTTATTCATCAAATAAAGTGGTTTGAAAAGAGATAGAATAATTCTCATGATGTCATTCATCATAGAAAAATGTAATTATCAATTTTTTATTAGGTTTTTTTGAAATTTTCACTAAATTTGGTCATCATATGCTTGGGAGGAAAGGGAAATGTTCAACTAATTTTTTAGTACCTTTGATGTTATTGAGATGGAGGGAAATATGGATTAATATTTAGTTGTTTTGCTGCAGTTAAAGTTGACACATAACGTGTTTTATGTATCACAGCTCCAAAAGTATCTTTCTGATCCATCATATATTCCATGTTAGATTGATATTGACATTGAACCTGGTTTATATATGACCGAGCAGATAATCAAGATAATTGATTTAGAAACCATAGTACTTCAGGGGAGGATTATACCTTTTTATTGAGCTAAATAGAAACACATTTTTGATACTCATGAGATGTGATAGAGGGATGCACCAGCGAGAGAATAGTGGACCCATCATTTTGACATGGAAGCTTCTTAATAAGATTTATGGTGATAAAATGTTTCTGTGGTGGGTAGGTTGTAACATAATGTTACTATTTTCAAATAGTCGTAAATGAATATTTCGATTATTCTTAGGTTGGGTCTCATTTAGTGGTGTTTCGTGTGAATTTTTGGAGAAAAATAAAAATTTCTGGGATGTGAACTATTAGCATAAACTTTTCCCAAACTGTGCACCCTGCTAGTGAAAACCTTCCAAACTGAGGCAGTGGATGTTTTCACGGTTAGTGCGTGATTTCTAAAATCATTTTCCAACTTGGAGAAACCACACAACCCCACTAAAATGGGTTCATGGTGTTATAGTTTGTGTCCTGAGAACCAACTTGTTGTACCTTGATTACATTAATGTACACTTATTATATATTGTTCATTGTTATGCATGACTATAATATAATGATGTATTGGAATATTTGTTGCATTAATAAGGTCATGGAAGATCCCCGTTATGATGAAAACTTTGAAATTCTATAAAAATATTCTTAAATAAAGTTCTACAATTGGATGACATACTATGATAGGACACATAGTATACAGACCGTCATGTGCAAGTACTCGTAATAAGATGAGGCTCTCTCTCATGGATTTCGCACTTGGTAATCTCCAAGAAGGGATATTATGAGAATAGACCTGCCATTAGTAATTCCGAATGTTTTGGTGTCATCAAATATTACTATCTTTGAGCGTGTGTAATGGTCCTTAGACTGGAAGATTGTCATTAAATCATGTCCTGACTCACGCACTTAGATTTGCTGACGAAAACTGTCATGAAGATAGTTGGTGGGAAGTAGGGTACATTGGGTGCGTCACGAATGACATGTTGTTAATGGATAAGTCAAAGAAGGATTTTTTACTTCCATATTTAAGGAAGTAGATATCATGGGCCTTTTGATTGAAATAGAACTGTTGAACAAATTCTGTTGCCATAGTGACACAACGAGTTTATTTCTGGAAGTCAAAGAATTACAGATCAAGCATATAGGTTTATGACACTTCCATGAAACCTGCTTGATGAGATATTGAGACAAAGGGATTAAATTACACAATAAGCATTCTTATGAGGTGACACATCAATGCAGCATCAACTTCACTCTCTTGGGTGCCTTGACCCATTGCTAGACAGTAATCTTGGACTTTAGGCAAATGGTATCAGAGGGAGGTTACAACGTTGATTATAGTTATTTAATTTTCATTGATAATTTACACATTTATATTTCATTCAATTCAAGATAATCGTTCTATAAAACTGAATGAACGAGATCTGTTCTTCCTCCTTAATTTCTCGATTCACATCATAGAAATGGATTTTTAATTTTAATTTTGATGAAAATAAAAACAAGTAAGTCATCTGGAGGAGCCGCTCTTTCTTTTTGTACAACACAAGAATAAACAGCGTGTAGTAAAAACTACATGCCACGTACTTAGGTTCAACGAACTGGCACTGGTCCGCCAAACCATGCTGTGTGAATTGAGTATGCCTAAGTATTTATTACATTGTGTTGACTACAATTGAACGACACATGGAAACCAGAATACACAGTGTGTATGTTGAATCAACACACCGCGTAGTCCGATTCGGACCAGGTAAAACTGTGTAAAAGGAGAAGCCATGTACCACGTACATGGGATTTCCAGGCCGATAACTGCATAACAAGTAAGTAAATGCCATGTTAAATTAATCTACATGCCGTGTACTCAAAAATTTCTAAAGTATAGAAAACACGCCAAAGCCCCCAGTGTGTACTTTGGATAAAAGGGTAAAAAATACACGCCGCGTAATATATCCTACACGCTGTGTACTTTCCAGAAATGGAATTTCACCAGGTTTCCTCCAAAGTACAAGGAACAGTACAAGGAATATGGATGAGAAGAATCTCAAGGAAATTCAAAAAAGAATTTATGATAATGAATTGATTAATTATAATATCATAATTAATTGAATTCAAGCACGACTTATCTTAAATAAAAGAATGATTAAAAGAATTTGAATTCTAAATATGCGTAATTGTCGTTGCATTATATGGATGATTATGATCTAGACCAAAGACCCTTTGTGTGTATGGTTTCATTTAAATTTATTTAATTAAAATTCGTTGGCCTGCAATCCCTCTTCTAATAATATGTAGGGCCTTCATGCGCATGGTTTCTTTAATGTAAACCCCATGTAATGGAGGATCTCCCAAGTTAGAGGAGACAGTTCAAAACCCGAAGCTAAGGTGAAACCATCCCAAGAAGATACAAAGGTGGACAGGTGGGAGATACAAAACACGAACCATTAGGTTCAAGGTGTTTTTCCCTAGGTCAACGTTATCTTATCAAAATAGCTATATAAGCCAACCAATAGAAGCTCATGATCATGCCATATTATTTTATTTATGTCTGATTGCATGGTTTATTTATTATGTATGTGTTTTCATGATCACATAATTAATTAAATAAACAAACATGCAGTGATGGAATAAAATAAAAACCGGACTATGCGTAAACATTATCAGAACATGGTTAATCACTTAAGAAAGCATCACTTAATATTAACAAGCATGTGATAATGCAAAACTATGCATAAAGAATAAAATCCCTCAAATACCATATTAAGTGAGACCAATCCTTCTGTTACTTGATTAAGGGAAAGACTCAAAAAAACTATGTGTTTGACCAACCCTTGTTGGGAAAATTACTTTTATAAAGGAATATCTTATGAAAGTTTCGGGTTGAATTAAACATTTTACATCAAGAAGAGTATCCCTTTCTAGACTTGTTGTAAAATGGAGGCAAGTGTTGAGGAAATCCAAGTTAGGATTTCAGGATTGGGGAGTCCACTCAACAAGTCAAGGAACTGTAAGCTCATATTTTGAAAGACCTACCTACCTAAATACCTTTAAATAGATTAACCAACCCTTGTTAGGGTTATGAGAAGGAGAATATGGATCCTTTCCACTAGAATGTCATGGAAACTAGACATTCCAAGTTCAATGATGAGGGCCATTGGGACTTGATAAAATAGTGGGAGAATTAATAAATTCATTTTTCACAAAATGTAATCAAAAGGTACTAATAAATATACTATTTTAATTTTTAGAATCAATATATCAAACTCGTAAAGCACATTTTCTATGCGATCAATTATGGATAAAGATAGTATCCTCATTAGCAGTAACTTTCAGGAATGGTTTAGGCATCTTCAGGTTATCCTATGCCATGAATGAATGTTTTTATGCTGGAGTCCTCACTTCCTGATTCACCCACCCAAGGGGTGAGTGATGAATATTTTCTGGTCTATGATCAACATGTGAACGATGCACTCGATGTTCATTTTTTGATGCTATCATAAATGTCTAGTGAGTTCATGAAGTCTCTTGAAGACATGGATTCCTATAGCATGCTTGAGCACCTCTGTGGTCTATACCAGGAGAGAGCATGACATGAAAGGTTTGAGATCTCCATGTCTCTATTCTAGAGAAAGCTTGGAGAGGGTGCCTCAGCTAGGCCTCATGTAGTCAAGATCATTGGCTACATTGAGCTCTTGGAGGTTCTAGGGTTTAAAATCCCTGAAGAACTGGGTACCGATCTCAATCTTACATCACTTCCCCAGAGCTTCTCTAACTTTGATGTAAATTTCAACATGAACAACGTTAAGAATTCTCTATTTGATCTGTTTATCCTCATTCACCAAGTGGACTTTCATATAAAGCATGAAAATCCTTCTATCCTTATGGTGAATAAAAAGAAAGTGAAGGAATTCCAAGAAAAGGAAGATCAAAGGGGAGGCAAGATAATAGGAGGCTGTTTGTTTCGCATGTGGCAAGAAGGGCCACTGGAAGAAAAACTGCACCCAGCCAAGGAAGAAAGGGGAAGCTTCAGGTGATTTTGTTATCGAATACAATCCATATGTTTATACTAATTTGGTATTAAATACTGCTTATAGTGATCACATATGTATCCAAATACAAGAACCAAGTAGATTCAGAAAGATTGACTGAGGTGAGGTGGATCTGCAAGTGGCCAATGAGGCCAGACTCGCTACTATAGCTGTCAGAGACTACCACCTCACATTGCCTACTGGGATGGTATTGGTATTGAAAGGATGTTATTATGTACCTTTTGTAACCAAAAACATTATTTCAGTATCCAGATTAGATACTGATGGATTCATATTAAAATTTAGAAATGAATTTTGCTACTTTTATAAAGATAGTATTTGTTTTGGTAGGGCACATTTATATAATGGACTTTATGTGTTATACTACACAAACCAAGTATTGGAAATTGATGAAAAAGTTAATTCACATGACTATTAACACACCCAACTTTGGCATCACTAGCTAGGTCATGTAAATGAGAAACGTTTTATAAAATTACATCAAGATGGGTATTTAGATTCTTTCAAACTAAAACCACTTGGTGTGTGTCATGCGTGTCTACAAGAAAAAATGAAAAAAGCCCCATTTAGTGGGAAATATGAAACGACTAAAGAGATTATAGAATTAGTTCACACAGAAGTTTGTGGAACATTTCCAGTTGAAGTAAGGGGTGGTTTCTTTTACATCATAACTTTTACTGATGATAGTAGATACAGATATATTTACTTAATTATGTATAAGTCATATTCTTTTGATCGGTTCAAATAATACAAGAATGAAGTTGAGAACCATATTGGAAAAAAGATTAAGAAACTCTACTTAGACAGAGGAGGATAATATCTTAATCAGGACTTCATTGATTTCTTATGGGAGTTTGGGATTCTATCTCAACTCACTTCTCATTAAACACCTTAGTGGAATGGTGTAAGTGAAAGGAGGAACCGCACCCTGTTGAACATGGTGAGATCAATGATGACTCATGCAAGTCTTCTATTATCTTTTTCAGGATATGAATTACAAATAAGAGCACACATACTAAACAAAGTACCAACTAAATCGATAAATGGTATTCCATATGAGTTATGGAGTGGACACAAATCCATGTTATCAAATTTAAATGTGTTGGGTAGTGAAGCATTTGTTAAGGCCTCTTCAGGTAACAAACCTACACCCCAAGGAACAAAGTGTATCTTTATAGGATATCACAAGGAAACAAGGGGCTATTCCCTATACAACCCCTAAGATAAAAAGGTTATAGTGGCAAGACATGACATATTGCTTGAGAGGGAGCACATCTCCAAAAGAGATAGTAGGAGCAAGATAGACTTCGATGAAGTCAAGGATGAAGATACACAAGAGTTGGTACAAGAACAAATTCCACAAAGCCCTGTGGAAGAACAATCTATTCCAGAGACAAAAGAACTACAAAGGATCATGAGAGAGGTGAGAGAACCAGAATGATATGGTTTTCTTGTCTCCGAGGATGGTGACCCATTATTGGTTGACAATGATGATCCTTTTACCTACAAGGAAGCAGTTGAAGGCATAGACGTTTCTATGTGGAAAGAATCCATGAATTTTGAAATGGATTCCATGTACCAAAACCAAGTCTTGATTTTGGTAGATCCTCCAGTTGATGTAAAAACTATTGGTAATAAGTGGGTATTCAAGAAGAAAATGGACATGGAGGGACATGTTATCACTTATAAAGCATGACTAGTTGCAAAAGGTTTTAGACAACGTCAAGGAATTGACTATGATGAAACCTTTTCACCGGTTGCGATGCTGAAATCTATCAGAATCTTATTGGCCATTACCACTTACCATGACTATGAAATTTGGAAAATAGATGTCAAAACAGAATTCCTTAATGAGAACCTCTAGGAAGATGTCTACATGACAAAACCTAAAGGGTTTGTGACTCCAAAGGATGACAACAAGGAATGCAAGTTGCAAAAATTAATTTATGGATTAAATCAAGCATCAAGGTCATGGAACAATCATTTTGATGAAGCCATAACAGAATTTGCATTTGTTAAGAATGAATTTGAGACTTTTGTCTACAAAAGGTTTAGTGGAAGTGCAGTTGTTTTCCTAATAGTATATGTTGATGACATATTACTAATTAGAAATGAATTACCTATCTTATAGTCAGTTAAATCATGGTTAGATAAATGATTCTCTATGAAATACTTGGGCGAGGAAGCATATATTCTTGGGATCAAGATCTATCGTGATAGATCCAAGACAATACTGGGCCTGAGTCAATGTGCATACATTGACAAGATACTGAAGATATTTAGTATGAAACAGTCCAAGAGGGGATTGTTGCCAGCGTCATATGGCATTCATCTTTCCAAGAAAATGTGTCCTCAGACACATGAGAAAGGAAATAAAATGGAAAGGATCCCTTACGCATCCGTGATTGGGTTAGTCGTGTATGATTTTCTATGTACAAGGGTAGATGTTGCTTATGCTTTAAGTGTGGCAGGTAGATATCAATATGATATAGGAGACCACCATTGGATGGTAGTCAAGACTATCCTGAAGTATCTAAGGCGTAATAAGGATATATTCCTAGTTTAGGGAGGAGATGAGGAACTAGTCATCAGAGGACATTTAGATTCTAGTTTACAGACTGATCAAGATGACATGAAGTCGCAGACTGGATACATCTTCAGTTTGAATAGAGTTGTAGTGAGTTGCAAGAGCTCAAAGCAAAGTGTGGTGGCAGATTTTACAGTGGAGTCTGAGTATATTGCAGCTTCTAAGGCAGCTAAAGAAGTAGTATGGATGCGAAGCTTCATCCAAGAGATAGATGTAGTTCCTAGCAGTAAAGATACTATTACACTATATTATGATAATACTGTAGTGGTGACACTTTCAAAAGAGCCAAGGTCACATTAGATAAAAATGCACATACTTCAGATGTGTCATCTATTGAGGGATTTTTCTCAGAGAGGTGAAGTTGCAGTGAGCAGTATTTCCACAAAAGACAACGTGGAAGACCCTCTGACTAAAGCATTGACTCAAAAAAACATGATCATCATGTGAGGTCTAGCAGAATAAAAGTCATAGGATGTTGTCTCTAGTCTAAGTGAGAGTTTGTTAGAGTTGGTGTCCTGAGAACGAACTGTTTTTACTTTGATTACATGAATGTACACTTATTATATATTGTTCATTATTCTGCATGACTATAATATAATGATGTACTGGAATATTTGTTGCATTAACAAGGTCATGGAAGATCCCCGCTACGATGAGAACCGTGAAATGATATAACAATATTCTTAAATAAAGTTATATGGTTGGATGACATACTATGATAGGACACATAGTATACATATTTTCATTTGTGAGTACTCATAAGAAGATGAGGCTCTCTCACATGGAGTTCACACTTAGTAATCTCCACGATAAAAGATTATAAGAAAATACCCGCCAGTAGTAATTCCGCATGTTTTGGTGTCATAAAACATTACTATCTATGAGCATGTGTAATGGTCCTTTGACTGAAAGATTGTCATTAACTCAAGTCATGACTCACACACTTATATTTGATGATGAAAACCGTCACGGACATAGTTGGCGGGAAGATAGGTATGTTGGGTGCGTCACAAATGACATGTTGTTAATGGATAAGTTGAGGAATGATTTGTACCTACCATATTTATGGAAGTAGATATCTTGGTCCTTTTTATTGAAATATAACTTTTGAACAAATTCAATGGCCATGGTGACACGACAAGTTTCTTTCCAGAAGTCCAAGAATGAAAGATCAAGCATATAAGTTTATGACACTACCATGAAACCTTCTTGATGAGATATTGAGATAAAGGGATTAAATTACACAATAATTGTGCGTATGAGGTGCCACATCAATGCGACATCAACTTCTTTCTCTTGGGTTCATTGACCTGTTGCTACACAGTAATCTTGGTCTTTAGGCAAGCCTACCTAATGCCAATGAAAAGAGGCCTAGAGGGTCACACACTAAGTGTATTCAAGCATCTCAAGTAGAATAAATATTATTCCCATATGTGGTTTAATAATTATTCAAGGAAGCTTAAATTGTTTTAATATTGGAGGAAGAATAAAATGAAAACAAGTTCACGCAGTGTATTAATGATTACACACCGTGTAGTTTTTATTTTGAAAACAAGTACACACCATGTATTATTAAATGTACACACTGTGTAGTTTTCATTTTGGAAAGGAAATGAATAAATGAGAACAAGATATACATTCAGTGTACGTTGAATGTACACACCATGTAGTTTTCAATGAAAAACAAGTACACACCGCGTATTTATGATTACACGCCATGTAGTTTTACCAGTTGGGATTTTGAGGAAATAATATCATTTTATTAAATGATATTTATTAAAATCAGTGTGGGTGCTTGTCAAGGAATTAATTACTCAACATGGGGTTTTTGAAAAGGAGTTAATGAAATAAATAAAATGTGTAACACATTTATTTATTGTCATAACTTTACAACATCAAACCCGATTACAAATATCCCCACAACCCCAACTCCTTTCCCAAGAGAATCATTGTGCACAACTATTCTAGAGGATTATCTCAAGACCTAAAGAACTCTATCCTCCAAGAACACTCTCAAGACCGAGGGAGATCCACCTCCATTAGATCAAGACAATACAAGGCATACAATGCAAGCAAAGGCTCCTCCATGCTATCACCCAAATATTCCTTTGGTGACGTCCAAAGATATGTGGTGCACGTGTGGATCACCGTTAGAGGAAGTCTACCCTTGGATTCTGCTACGCAATGAAGAATCACATCAGAACATGATCAAGAATATCAATTAAGAAAGAAAATTCAAAAAGGTACTTCTTGTTAATTAACTAAATTAATTATAATCAACCTGTGATGTTACTCATTTGTGGTTCTGGGACCATCCTTATTCTTTGTCTATTTTTGTGATTCGATCTATGGAGACGGGTGTTTATCGTCGTATTGATATCAGATTGATCATTGCTAATGAAAAAAAACCAAGTTGGAACATTCACCCACGAGCTTCCGCTGTGGCCGAAACCCTCACATGGTTAGGGAGAATATTATGACAAACCATTCCACCTCACCCAGCTAACCATTCATGCAGCTTCTAATTAATCCGAAAATTTATTAAAAAATCCTCAACCCATATTTTCATCCCCCAATGAGGCTTAACTCGAACCAAAAATTATTAATGGGTCATTGGATCTCTCAATAGTTTATTTTTTCTCCTCAGACAACCACCAAGCTAGTTCAAATCTATGGAATATTCATTTGTTCCTTTTTCAGTATGTTTTATCTCCTCATTCATTCTATCTTGATCTATTCCTCTATCTTCCTTAAGGTTTGTTAGATATTTGTGTTGTTAGATTATCTAATCCCCATTGTATCAGATGTGAAATCTAGGTTTGATTTTCATTTTTTTTCAAATTCCTTCATTGGAGTTTCCCATTTTGGGATTTCTAATTCATGATCCAATGACCCTGATGTAGTTGGTTCCATTTAGGATTTTTCATTTGATTAATAATAATAATTTTTATTTAAATTAAACTAATAAGTTCAAATTTAATTGGTTCTAACTAGTTTTTTAAAACATTAATTCCATTTAATTGGGGATTTGAATTATATTTAGGATGAAAATTTTGAAAAATCACCAATTCCATTAAATTAGAGTGTTTTTGAAGGATTTTATTGAAATTTATGAAATTAAATTATGAGATTTAAATTATGGAATTTAAATTGTGATATTGAAATATGAAATTGATTTGAATAATTGATTTAAAATTTGTGTTTGAGAAAAATTGATTAAATTATCTTCATATAAATCCATTGGGTTTATCATTGAAAAAGAAATGTTTGATTAAAATCTATTTAAAACTCTAACATAAACTTATTGGTAGATCTTATCCCAAGTTGGATATATGTTATTCTTTTTTGGACATTGTCAAAGAGACTTATCTGCACATTTCCATTTTCATTATATAAGTGTTTGAGGATACCATAAACTTGAACAATAATACCTCTTGGCTAATGATTGTTAATATTTTTATATATATTTCATATATTGTAAACTATTATTCACATTCCTTGTAAATTTATAGAAAGAAATTTATTTAAGATGTTTATTAAGCTATTGTTTGAAATGTTTCAATTAATTTAAATGAGAATACTGTTTTATTTTACATATTATCTTGTACTTACATTCCAATTTTATTTAAAATTTGAATGATATATTTTTTAATTAATTGAAAAACATTATTAGGAAATCCCTGGTGAGACCCTATTAGGGGTTTACCACCCACCCTACTTATGATTTTGGGAATTTATAGATTTTATCCTTCTAGGTTTGAGCATTGAAAAATCTCCAATTAGTGGTGGTAGTTTTTATTAATCATTGGGAATTGAGATACTATATTTGTTGTGACTTGGGTTGTTTATCCTATTTTCTAGTACATTGATGTTGTTCTTTGGGTTGTTTACAACTATTTGAATTCTAGTACAGTTCTCCCCATGGTGTTTTCTTTTGTTCATACTAACATATATTTATTTCTATTATTATTTTTTGTGGAAATTTAAATCTCACTTTTATATTGTCTCATGTCAGGTTATTTTATCCAACCCAGGGGGATCAAGAATTTTCTTTGGGCGATGTTACTATCAGATCAGGTATTAGGGTGCCTAGGTGTCTATGACGATTTGGGACACCATTTTTACACTTTGACCCAAATCACTATATAATTAAATTCAAAAAATTTATTATGATTTCCAATTCCATAAGTACTTAAAAATACTTGGGGTAAACCTACTCAACCACCATCTAAAAAAGACATTCATTTTAAATGGTATAACTTAACAACCCAATTACATTACCCAATTCTATGTCATGATATAAATTTAATAGTTTAGTATCTCTTACTATGGTGAACCCCAAGTAAAATGTTCATCTATGTCCAAGGAGGTTCCCCAAACATCTATAATGTTAGTAATGATTAAATAAAATTATTTTCTCAAATGCTTGATAATCTGATCGGAATACACTAAACAAAACTCAATATGATGGAGAGAGATTAATGGAAACACTTTTATAACACTTTACAAACCCTATGAGGGACATAATCATTTAATGTTATCCTTTGTTTCAAGATGAAATGAGAGAAATAAAAGAACAAATTAAATTCCATAAAAATAAGGCATAACCCACATAAATGAAGAAAAAAAACTATAAAGAAATAAAATAGATTAACAGATGGGGTTGAATGTGTATCCATAACACAAGTTCTCTAACACATTTCAAAAAAAATAAAAACTCCCATGGAAGAGAGGAGATCTATAATGTTCAAGGAGATGATGTGGATGGTACCCACACTATAATAAATGGCCTAAAATAATGAAACAAATTAGCTGATAAATAAGGGGTAAAGGTGTGGAATAAAATTTTTACCCCCTTTTTAGATAACCAACACATAAACAAAATCATGGTTAGTGTTTAAAAAATTAGATATCCAGTGCACCCAGATAGAACCCATCCCTCACTTAAAATCCACTAGCTTACCAATGGCCTATGCTTCCTAGCCAATGGCTCTAAACCCCCTTGGTTATATGCCTCAATCTACTCTTGATCTTCTTGAACATACTCGATTCCTCTGAACCCACTAGAGTACTTTATTCCATGTCTAAATTTGGAAATATTAGGGGTTAAAATCCTTATAATTTAAATCAAGAAGCCTGTATAAAGTTATATTTCTCCAATAAATGAAAAACAAATATTTTCTCATAAACTAAATTCATGTAATGATAAGAGGTTTTAGTATCTCCATACCCTTAATTTGGAGTTTCACTCCAAATTATCTACAAGACTCAACGCATGAAAAAACTAAACACATTCAAACAATTATGGTCTAACTAAAATTATGTGGTCTAATTTCATTGTTTAGGATACCATCATCCCATGTTCCACAACACTGACCATATTCTTCAATGAAACATGATTCCCCACAACTGATTATACTTCAAAATTATCAATCCACCAATATCATACACCATGGGATAAATTTAAACATCTACACTAAATCACTATCACTCAAAACTATGAAAAATAGCATAGTCTACCATTTGATACTATTTATCAAATAAGGCATCACCAAAAAATTGAAACTAATGTGCCACCTCAATACAACAATGTCTCATAGACATTGTCACCCAAGTAGCTTATGACCCAATTATTAAACTTAGCGAAAACACACGAATGTAAAAACCTAACTAACATTCACCCACCTTGAACCATATGAAACACTAAAAAACTAATCAACCAATACTCTCACTTTTGAGTTCTCCTAGAACCAAATCCTTATCTATTAGGATTGAAAACACATTTTTCTCATTATTTATTGAAAAGAACAAATAACCACCAAAAAATACTCAACTCTTCCATGATGTTCTCCCCATAATTGGACTTATTGATTACTAATCCATTAACACCACCCAGGAAACAAGATCCTAAAAATCATTCCTAATGTTTTGGCATGATTCACCGACTCTCAAATAAGAAAATAGTCAAAAGATGGTGCAACTTCTTATTATATATCCTAGATAAGATTGATGAGATTCACAATCCTCCACTATAATGGTACAGAGCCTTGATTTTTCCATTGAATGGTAGTTTAAATATCAACCACTCCCATCACACTTAATAGAGTTGATCTTAAGTAGTTTCCAAACCACTATGTCCATTTACATGGGAAAACAATATATGGACATTCATTGGATAACTATATCAAACAATTGGATATATATGTCGAAACAAAATTAAAGAACACAATAAAGATTACCATCACTGTAAATGAATCCCAATAATTAAAAAAAACATGATTTTTGATTTCCAACCCAATCTTTTAGTGAAAAACCACAATATAATCCCCCCAAAAATAGTCTCATAAACACACTTTATCCTCAGAATTGACACCTCATCGGTTGGATTCACACTCATAACCCCTCCACAATTATTTATGTCAATTTATATTCTTGATAATCATACGTAAAAACTTCTATATTATTCATTAAATCCTCCCTGGGATCCAAATATTTTGATTCTGGATCCTAGCAGCTAGTCTCACCACACATAAGACAACATAACATGTGGGTCAAATGTTCTAGGACTGATTTAACACTCTAAACCAAGGAGTATCTTCATAATCTCTAAAATTGAAAAATATAATATTCCCACATTCGCATTCCCTATTATTGAAAAAAATTTAATGGTCACTTCCCTAGTCAAACTCTATCAAAAGTCTGGAAACATCAGTCAAATCCCCTCTCTGCCTTACAAGGACATCATCCATGATATCCACTAAATCCTTAATTGAGATGTAGTTCTAACCCAAAAAAATAATATTTTTCACACACTATCATATGAATTTATGAATACAACCCTAAAAAATTTTGATAGTCCTAACTACAACATCTTAAAACATGAGAGGATTCTTCAGATCCACACTCACAAAAATAAAATCATCAGAAATTAATGCATGAATTCACTATAAATTCATCAGTCGCCTCTATCCATGGGAAATTTAAAATAAAAAACATTGGATTTAAATTAATATACATAAAACCATTTTTAACCCATGGTCTTCACAATACTACCACAGTCGCATCACTCGAGTTCTTCTAAGACCTGAATGATTCACCACAAACCGATATGTGACATACTTCACTGACTCCAAACTGAAATTTTTTCCAAACATAGAACATATGAACCAACTTGACCGTAACAAATGCATTCATTAAATAAATACACATATGGTCATATCACCTAGGATTCACCATGTACTGCCAACATTCACTTATAACCTTGATTTTATTACAACCCATCGCTCGCATGCTTCCTCAGTAACCATTTCCAACTAGCAACTCACAACCCCCTGAGTCAGACAACGTTGGGACCCACTCATGTGTTTGGTAAATAATTTTACCAATCCATAACTCATTTTATGAAATCTATTAACAATTTATTATTTCCAACATAGAGCATATAACCACCCACAACACATACTATAATGTATATAAAATCCACAAGGCTACACCTCAACCTATTCTCACCCCTATATCTAGTGTAGAAACTATGTTGTCTAGAACTCAAGAAGTATTAAAACCAAAAATATTAAATAACTAATAATTCTTTATCATACCATTTTAAGTCAATCCACACAGACATGACACCTCATACCCAAGCCAAAACAACTCTAGAGAAATATGTGACCCGATCTGAGTAACCTCATGGCATCTCCATTCATAAACAACATCACTCAAAGAAATTCTCATGCCTTGGTTCCAGCCTAGATCATTTCACCACACTTCAATATACCAAGAACTTCAAATTGAGGAAAATTACCAACCATGCTATCAAAACCCCCCTCCAGAATGATAGCTATCTAGGCATCTGAATGATTATATATTAAAAAATATGAGCTTCAAGATAATGTTTCTGAAACACTAAGAACTCTTTATTCTAAGAATACAATCCACTAGAATCCTAAAAACCACACACTCATTAGCTCCTCTTGTGCATAAATTCAACAAGATGATGAATCAACCAAGATTTATCATTATAACTATAGAAAATGATAGGATAAATAACTTCATGGTTCACCCCCTTGGATCACTAAGCATAAACTCACTAAGAACCATGGTCATATATAAGGTTCAATAGTTACTTCCACCTACCCCAGAAATAAGAAAATATAATGTCATATAAAGATGAACACCATAAGGATATCTCAAACCAATTATCACTCTCTAGACAACCATACCCTAACCAAGGTTAATAAACACTACAAAATTTCGCAACTCAGACACTCCCCAACCTCACCCATAACACAAGAACACAAATAATTAATTTAAGAGGATTAAAAATTTTATTCAGATAATAAATATTTTTAATTCATAGTATTTTATTATATATTATCCATTAACAAGTCTAATGTTTCAAAGATTAGCTAAATAATATTCCATTCACATGTTATGTGAGAAAACACTATATAATTTTATTATTGGAATTTTATTTAAGCACAAACATCAATTAATTTATTGAGGTGTCATTTACCATATAAATTTAGGCATTAATCAAAATTTCTAACTCCCTAAAACATTCAAATTCAATCACTTTGGTGTCAATATATGATGTTTCAATCAAATGTTTTTAAGGAAAATAGTAAGTTGTGATTGGAACTCCATTTAACTTAAACTAATTAGATTTAAATATAATAGGGCATAATTTATGTTTAATTGAAGGTAACATCCATCACGTGACTTTAGGACCCATGAACTCTAATGAAAACTATTCATGATCCAAAACAATATTTTATTATTTTCAGGGATTATATTTTTATTCATTTTTCATTTTTCATCTCGATTCCACACATTAATTTTACATAATTATATTAATATCATAACCATTGGTTTTTTTAAATAGGATACCTTTAACAATTTATAGGGGGAAAATTCAAGTTCTTTACTGGTATCTTTTAAAAAAACCATAACATTAATAACCCATTTATATTACCCTAAAATTCATAGGGGGTCACTCATGTTTTTGACCAATTACAATTCCACCCTACAATTGTATGCGAGATACATCATATAAATGACTTCATACATATTACATAACCCATCCCCATAAATCTTTTAAATCTATAGGAAAATATAAATAACTAGATATCATAAATCATAAAATATAAATAAAACACAATTATTAATGAATTCCTATAAAATTATAATCACTATAAATATACAAAAGAAAAATAGATTATATTTACCTAACATGATGCATGAATTCACACACCCCCTTATCATACCATCTAAGAGTAAAAATCCCATGAATCAATAACATTATATCCAAGGTCCCCAGATGAGGTGGAAATAATGCACTATAAAAACAATAGAGTAATAATAAAAAATTCAATCCATGGAAATGTGGATCTTACCTTGTACATTTATATATAACTCATAAGCACTATGTCACTTCCAACCTCTGAAAATGACCTAGTCTCATATCTACCTTTCCAATAGTGTATGAACAAAACAAACATATGATATAATACAAAATTTTAACACCTAGAACTATATTATACCCTTGGAAAGTGGTCCCCATGGACTCAATAATTCTTCCTCATGCACTAAAGTATGCCGATTAGTGGTGTAGGATTTTGAGGTTACCATGGAGAGACTATTTCCTCAACAATATATAACACACCTCAAAACTAAATAAAAATATTATATAACACATAACAAATAAGAATCAAATCTAGATAAATAATTCTAAATGCTAAAATACCATGAAATTCCATAATGATTCAAAATACATGTATGAAAACATTAATAAATGTCTATTATAAAAATACCAAAGTAAATAAGAAGAAAATAATAAGAGGTGAAATAACTATAGAATTCATCAACTCTAGAATAGATCACATCTCACAAGATCCAACCAACTATATGTAAGAACCCGGTTTTTTCTGTGAAGGACTTTGGAATATTCTTGATGATATTCCAGAGCAGCGCCTTTAGACGGCATGTGATTCCGAGCCCCGGAGTGGTCGAAATTAAATTTTCAATGCGTCCACACAGGAAACAACAAATAAATGGGATAACTCCTAAACGGTGATCCGGATCAGAGATCCGAGTGTACGGATGGGTTCAGAATGGGGTGTTTACCCTAGTAATGACATAAAACATGTCAGCGCGGGAAGTTTAAACCCCTCACTCGCTATCGGAGTGTGGAACGGATAAATTAAATAACTAATTTATTCGTTTAACGACTTAACTCAAGTATCTCTTAAACGATGGCTCGTTTTGGAAAACTGAGGGCACTATTGAGTTCAGAACGTGCCGTTTACCCTAGGAGGGGTGTATGTTTTGCGGGCGCGGCCCGTCTATGAAAAAATGGCCCTACGGGCATTTTCGTGATTTGACAGCTTTGGGCGTTCAGTTTTATAACTTTTGAATGGGGCATCAGATTAAAATTACGATACCGTCTTTGCATTCAGAGCATGGTGTTTAGCCTAGGGGAGGCTTAATCCCGACCCCGTCAGGAGTTTGGGTTCGGGCCGATGGGTGGGTGGTTAAGTGTTTTCTATTTAAACACTTAACCCACCCCCTCCCTTTGTTTCTTATTCTTCTTCTCCTGGACAGAAGCAGGCGGCAGCCCCTCCCTCTCCTCCTCCACTCCGGCAAGGCAGCTCCGGCGAGGCGCGGCGCGGCGGTGGAATCTTCGTGAAGCTCCGGGCAACGCCCAAGATGTTGGATTGTGCGTATTTCGTTTTTAATTCCCGCACATCCTTTGAACCCATAAAAATATGTAGAATTGTTGTTTAATTTTAGAACGAAGCCCCTAGTTGTGTAGTTCATGAAATTATCTCTCCAACGATCCTTTCAGATCAAAATTCCGAGCTCCGAGGCATCCTCAATCGTCCGGCGAAAAATGCGGGTTTGGGAGGTTTTTCTGGTGGTCGGCAGGGCGGTCCGACGAGCTCCGGCGGGCAGAGTGGCTTCAGGCGGTGGCTCCGGCATGGTGCGAGCGACTTCAGGTGGGCGACGCAGCAGCAGGATCCAGCGGCGGGTTGATGTGGGATGACCGTGGGCGAGGAGCGCGAGGCGCCGTCGGCGCTGGCTTGCGTGACGGCGAGGCGGGGTCGCAGCGCGCGACCCCGCGTGGTGATAGAGACCCGCGATCGGTGGGTCTCCGCGGAGGACCGCAACCGGCCTCATGGCCGGTCGGTGCGGTGTGGACCCGTATTCCACGGACAGGCCACGTGGGTGAGCCACGGGCCGACCATCACGGACTGGCTGGACCCGGCTAGCCCTGTCCAGGGGGGAGGAGTTCGCCCCCTCCGACTTCAGACACCCGTCATTTTTTCCACGGGTGTCCGTTTTGTGCGCCGTCTGCGGCAGCGCGGAGCTTGTGTCAAGGCAGACTTTTTGAGATGATTTCAGGAATTTTCAATTCCCGAAATGAGGGGCCTCGGAGGCGCGGCGCGTGTTTAAGTGGTTTGACATTTTTTTGGGAGATCTAGTTTTGGATGGCACAGATGCGTCCAACATCCATTTTGAACACCATCAGCGACATTGGGACCCTGGTGTCGAGGCAGGGTTTTCCAATGTGGTTTCGGGCGTTGAATCTGGAGTTGAGGCATGGGCCCCACGACCCATCTTTGAGCTGCGAGAAGCATTTAACGACTTTCTCATCGGCGTCCATTTGGGGCGTGCGAGCAGTCGATTCTGAATGTTTATCCGAGGGGATTGCAATGGTGAAATCCACCCGCTCTAATTCGGCATGATGGGGCGGGCCCCACAAGGGTCGTTTGGGTGTTGACGGTGATTTTCCATCTCTATCACCGGGCGACCGTTTTGGAGAAGTGAATAGTCTATCTTGTGTACTTTTTCGAGAGGATCGCAACGGTGTGATCCGTTAGTTGTGTTTCAAGACAGGGATGTGGGCCCCACGTAGTTCTGCTCGTGCGTGGTAAGCCGGAACGTATCTTTTTCTCTGGATATCTGTTCCACTCAAGTGAGTAGTGATTTTGACGTGTTTTTCCAAGAGCACATTGATGGCGCAGTTTGCCCAACCTTTTTCAGGGATGTGGTGTTGGCCCCACCCAACCTAGCTATGGTGAATAGTACCCTTTTCACCGGGTGTCCATTTTGTGTGATTGAGTAGTCAATCCCGTGTGTCTTTCCGAGGGGATCGTAGTGGTGTGATCCGTTTGTTCAGTTTCTGGATCTTGAGGTGGGCCCCACATGGGTTGGTTATGGTGAATAGTACCTTTTTCACCGATTGACCGTTTTGGGTGAGTAAGTAGTTTACCTCCCGTGTTTTTCCATGTGTATTACAATGGTGTAATCTGTTCAGGAGAGCGGAACCTCATACGCGATCTTATTAAATGTGGATGTATGAAAGGTGCCTCGGTGGTGGTTCTTCTACCGTGTTTGTAGTGGACCCTAGGCGTGTGATCGCGTGCACTCCTAGGAGAGTGATTTTGGTGGTTAAAGAGATGGGGTTGGTCGTGCCTCAGCCGTTGAGGTGGCAAGTTGGAGTTGTTACGTTTACGCCTTCGCATTGACAATGGGTGTCGTGTGCACGTTAGCCTTTTTGGATGGAGGCGTGGAATACTATGGGAGTATGTGGGAACACTGGGAGGTACATGTGGATGTTTGTACCTGAGAACGTTTGTGCGCTTGGTTGGGGTTGACTTGGGGCCACATGTCGTGTGGGACCTATGTGCATTCCATGTTCTGCTTTGCGTACTTTTGACCTCTCGTGACGTAGAGGGTCCCTTTTTTCTCGTTTGTTGACCAGCGGGGTTGAGTTTTTACCTGGAACAGTGCTCAATGGTTTATATCAGCAGGGTTGAGTGGTTTCCCATGGTTTTGTTCCAGATTAAGGTGGTTGCACGATACCCACTCCGTGTTTGGTTGGCCAGTGTTGTACCATCCAGTAGAGATGGCCAGAGCAGTCCTAGGTTTACCCTCCAGTAGAGAATGGGCAGTGGGTCACTCATCAACTTCTTCGGGTTTACCCTCCAGTAGAGACTGGGCAGTGGGTTACACAATGACCTCTAGGGTTTACCCTCCAGCAGAGACTAGGCAGTGGGTCACCCGATGACTCTCGAGGGTCTACCCTCTAGCAGGGCTGGGCAGTGGGTCGCTCGTCGTCTTGATCCAGGACTACCCTCCAGCAGGGCTGGGCAGTGGGTCACCGGTCGACTTGTTTTAGGTTTACCCTCCAGCAGGGCTGGGTAGTGCATCACCCGTCAACTTATTCCAGGTCTACCCTCCAGTAGGGTTGGGCAGTGGGTCACCTGATGATGTATTAAGGTTTACCCTCCAGTAGGGCTGGGCAGTGGGTCACCCGATATCATATTATGAATTACCCTCCAGTAGGGCTGGGCAGTGGGACACCCGTTGACATTCCAGACTCAGTCCTTTCTATTAGGCTAGTCTGTGGCTTTCCTCCGTGATTACCGGAGTGGGACCCTTGGTTGTACGAGTCAGTGATGGAACAACCTTGTCTTTGAGGATACCTCTCGACTGCGGGGTAGTAAAAAGGTGTGGTTTGACTTAACCTAGAACTCTCAAGTAAGAGGGGCACTTTCCCCACTGAGACGCGTCCTTGGGATGCGACCTAAAACCGTGCGGGCGAGTCAGTGCCACCCAAAGCGGATAGTGTCGAGGTGCGGTGATTTGAGCCCCTTGACTTGCAGTTCGGGGCAGACGTGCGGGATGCTGGGCATCGATGGTGTTTACTTCTGGGACTATTGGTGACTCAATCTCCTTGGGCTGAGCTACGGGACATAGATCCCTTTACAACCTTGTTCGGGTTTCTTGACAGAGAATATATATATATATATATATATATATATATATATATGTATACCTTGTTCTAGTTCCCACTTCTTGGGTTTTGGTTACTCTCCTTCCAGGAGAGGTGAAGACGCGTGAGGTATGCCACGTGCTTTCCATGTCTAGCTTCTTTTGGTTGGACGAGTCTACTCTCCTGCTATAGGTAGCGAAGACTCGACGAGAAGTTCATCTTCTCACCGTTTCTAGCTCCTTGTGTCTGGATGAGTCTACCTTCTTTTCTCTTGTTGGGTTGAGTTGGACTCTTTACTGCTATACTCTTGACTTCACTCTCGGTTGTACTCCTTTACTTTTCCCATTTGATCTACTTCTCACCCTTCGGTACCTCCTTTGTTGCTCCCTCGAGCCTTCAGGGTATCCTACTGAGTATTTTTATACTCACCCCTACTTGGGATTTACCTGCACTTGGTGTACCCTTACAGACGATGGACAGGTTGGTCGTGACATTAGAGGAGCTTAGGAGCAGGGAGGTTGGACCACGTGCGGTGGTCGTTGTCGGGATCCAGGCGTGGGACACTCCCAACTATTTACTGTTGTTTTACTTGTTTCTGGGTTGTGGAAGTTTTTGGTTGGGTGCGTGTTTTGCCCCTTTTCTTTTCAGTTTACCTTCAGCTTGTACTTTGTACTATTTAGAGGTCGATGCACATCGGTGGTTTATATATATATAGTAGTTTCCCTTTTACTCTACTTGTCCTTTCTTTTACTCTACACTTTTCCATTGAGTGTGATGCGTGTGTGTGTGTCCATGTACTTAGGTAAAGGCCTCCTCGAGTTATTGTGCCTTCAGCGCTGGTCGCCAGCCCCTGGCCTATGGAGGCGGGCTTGGGGTATTTGCGGCTCAAGCCCGGGTAGGGTCGGGTCATGACAAAGTGGTATCAAAGGTGTTTCATTCCATGGGACGTTGTTCGGACGTCCCTAAAAAGGAATTGGTTGAGATTTAGGGAAAAAATGTTAACAAGTCTCGAGAGCGGCTCTCAGGCCAGGGAGTCTAGTGATGGTGCAGTGGCCGACATATCCATTCACCGAGACCTTGATAACCTGCTTGTCGACTCGGCATGCTGAGACACTTGTTGTAGGTAAAATTGGTTTATGCATCACCTAGGATTGAGACTTTTACTGTCCTTCTTGAGTCAGCTCCCCATTGTTGTTGTTACGGTTATATACATATATGCTCATCTGACCGCGACACTCCTTGATAATATTCAGGATGTTTCCAAAAAGGCATCCAACCAGGATACCAGATTTGGTTTATGATGAAGACCTTGTGAGCTATGAGGCCATAGTCCAGAACCCATCATGCGAGCCCCTTTCTCCGGGTGGGCCAGTAACAGCACCCCCAGCTGTTGAACAACAGACAGCTTCAGCAGAGCATGCTGAGCTTGAGTGCTGGTTGAGCGCGCTCCGCGAGTTCCAGCGGCAGGGACCACTGAGGTTCAGTGGTGAGCCAGACCCTCAGGCAGCAGAGGTTTGGCTGGAGACAGTGGTTCTCCTTTTCAGGCATATGCAGACGCCGACAGATCAGAGAGTGGCTTTGGCAGCTGACGTTTTTCATGGAGCAGCTTGGAATTGGTGGAGTCTGGTGACTCAGCTTCTTGACGAGTCATCGATTTCGTGGGGAGACTTTCAGTTGTTGTTACATGAGGAGTTTTTTCCCTCCTTGCGCTCCATTCGGATTCAGGAGCTATTGCAGTTTCAGCAGAGAGGGATGAAGGTGGCCGAGTACGCGCCTAGTTTCGTAGACTGTACACGCTTTTACCCAGATTTGGTCCATGACAACAACATCTGAGTGCGGAAGTTTGAGCAGGGTCTCCGCTGAGAGATTCGTGCTGTCATAGTACCCTTGAGCATTTCCACATATTCCGGGGTGCTAGAGCAGGCGCTGGTGACAGAGAGCTTCCTGTCACGTTCTAGAGTTGGTGGTGGCAGCAGACATGTTGGAGCCGAGACGTCTGCCGCAGCTAGTGGGAGTCAGCAATCAGAACCTCGACATAGGTGGATTTTTGACAACCGGGCTCAGGGGCATGGTCGTACACCACAGTGGAGTCGGAGGGCACCAGTGCAGCCCAAAGAGAGTCGGTATTATGCGTGTGATGGGCGAGGTCACTTGGCACGGGACTGCCCGACCAGGCATGCAGAGATCTTCGGGCAAGCCATAGGTGCACCACCACGATAGAGGAAATGTCGTGATCAGAGTAGTACTCAGAGAGGTGGTTCTATCATAGGAGCGGGAGGAGTTAGTAGTGGAGGATGACCTTACGATGTCTTCCCATCACCACTAGGCAGTCCATGTCAGGCTCCGGGAGCTGACGGTTGGGACTGCGGACAACCGCGAGCTTTGGATGTCTACTATCCTGCAGAGCATGAGGTTATAAGAGGTATGCTCTATAGCTCTTTTACCTTTCTGTAGTAGAATTGTCAAACTCTGTGTGTGAAATTCTTTTTCTACCTGCTCCTTACTTGGGTTGTTACCAGGGCGGCACGGGGCGTCGGTGTAACCCTGTGTTGGTAAGGAAGAAGGCGTGTTACCTTTTTCTCTAGTCGATGATGTCGACTCCTTCGCCTTTCAAGCGTGTAAGAGAGTCTTGGTTGTGGTACATCGACTGTGAAATCTTGCGTGACCAGATATCCTTTTGTGTTTCACCATATGGATGTTCTGAAGAAGGGAATCACCGGGCCTTGTTCCTGGTGTGGGCGGTGATTCCAGTCGCAGCGTGTGACATAGGGGTTTGGTCGGGGAGGTGAGCTACCCCCGAGAGCCTTCGGGCCATTTGAGACCGTGCGAAGAGATGGTGAGGTTACCTACCGCCTTGCCCTAACCCCAAAGCCTGGAGTGGGTGCATGATGTCTCCCGCGTGGTTTACCTAAAGAGACGTGTGCGTGCTCCTATGCATGCCATCGACAAGGGCAGACCTCACATGAACAGATCAAACCCTTTGGTCTGTGTGTGGTGACATGGGACTATGTAAGAGTTCTTCTGGGTACGGGAGAGCCAGGTGGGGGCTTAGTACCCTTAGTTGTTCCCTGGTTTTGCTTTTTGGGGATGAAAATATTGAAGGATGGAATGATGTAAGAAACCGGTTTCTGCTGTGAAGGACATTGGAATATTCTTGATGATATTCCAGTGTAGCGCCTTCAGATGACATGTGATTCTGAGCCCCGGAGTGGCCGGAATTAAATCTTCAGTGCGTTCACACTAGAAACGCCAAATAAATGGGATAACTCCTAAATGGTGATCCGGATCAGAGATCCATGTGTACGGATGGGTCTGGAATGAGGTGTTTACCCTAGGAACGACATAAAACATGTCGGCGCTGGATGTTTGAACCCCTCGCTCGCTATCAGAGCATGGAACTGATAATTTAAATAATTAATTTATTTGTTTAATGTATTAACTCAAGTATCTCTTAAATGGTGGCTCAGTTTGGAAAACCGAGGGCATCGTTGAGTTCGGAACGTGCCGTTTACCCTAGGAGGGATGCAAGTTTTGCGAGCATGGCCCGTTTGTGAAAAAAATGGCCCCAAGGGCGTTTTTGTGATTTAACGGATTTGGGTGTTCAGTTTTATAACTTTTGAATGGGGCCTCGGATTAAAATTCCGAGAACGCCCTTGCATTCAGAGCTTGGTTTCTAGCCTTGTGGAGGCTTAATCCCAACCCCATCGGGAGTTCGGGTTCAGGCCGACGGGCGTGTGGTTAAGTGTTTTCTATTTAAACACTTAACCCACCCCTCCCTCTGTTTCTTCTTCTTCTTCGCCTAGACAGCAGCAGGTGGTAGCCCCTCCCTCTCCTCCTCCACTACGCTGAGGCAGCTTCGGCGAGGCGCGGCGTGGCGGCAGACTCTTCGTGAAGCTCCAGGCAACGCCCAAGAGGTAGGATCGTGCGTATTTCGTTTTTAATCCCCGCACATCCTTTGAACCCATAAACATATGTCAAATTGTTTTTTGATTGTCGAACGAAGCCCATGATTATTTAGTTCATGAATTTATCTCTTCAATGATTTTTTCGGATCAAAATTCCGAGCTCTGAGGCATCCGCAATCATCCGGAAAAAAAATGCGGGTTTTGGAGGTGTTTCCAGCGGTCGGCAGGGCATTCCGGCGAGCTCCGGCGGGCGGAGCGGCTCTAGGCGGTGGCTCCGGCAACACGTGGGAAGCTTCAGGCAGGCGACGTGGTGGTGGGCTCCTGCAGCGGGTTGAGGCAGGACGGTCGCAGGCGAGGAGTGAGAGGCGCCGTCGGTGCTGGTTGGCGCGACGGCGAGGCGGGGTCGAAGCGAGCGACCCCGCACGGTGACCGAAACCAGCGATTGGCGGGTCTCCGTGGAGGACCGCGACTGGCCTCATGGCCAGTCGGCTCGGCGTGGACCCGGAGTCCACGGCCGGCCCACACGGGTGAGCCGCGGGCCGGCCGGTCCTGTCCAGGGGGGAGGAGTTTGCCCCCTCCGGCTTCGGACACCCGTCATTTTCACCACGGGTGTCCGTTGGGCGCGCCGTCTGCGGCAGCGCGGAGCTCGTGTCAAGGCGGACTTTTTGAGATGGTTTCGGGAATTTTTTGTAACACCCCAAGCTTCTACAGTACGCTTCTCTTTGAATAATGCGATAACGTGTGTTGTACGCAACATCGAGTTCTAACACACCACAACCAATCAAACTAGCCGTTATAAATAGTAATACCTACTTTTTGAAATTATATATATATTATATTTCGAAATGAACTTCATTTTTGGATTCAGAATATCGAAATTATCCTATGTTGAATTTTTCTGAGAACGTCTAATTTTTATGAATAGTGAAAAATACTTAAAAACAACTTTTTAAATCAAAATAATATATAGTGATAAATTATATTATTTAGTGGTTTTATATTATAATTAGAATATATTTTTACCATTTTATCCAATGGTGTTCATTATAATTAATTTCACTTTGAAATTGGACATAAACAATTGTCAATCTTTTGATATATATTGTTTCTCAAAAACACGCCATTTGTTGTAACAGCGGGAATTAATTATAAAATTAACTAATGAAACTTATATGTTTGGAATTTTGTAAAATCGACATCATTTTTGAATTCGGAATATCAATTATATCTTAGGGTGAAATTTTGGCATTATTATGAAAAACTTCAATTTTTGATGAATAGTGAAACTACTAAGTGGTAGTTAAAAAAACTGAATTTTTTCATAAAACATAATTTTACCGCTTCTGTGAATGGAATTTCGAAAATCCAAGAGACACGATAAATATCAAGAAGTAAAATGTGGTTCAATGAGATGAAAATAATTTTTGGTGAATAGTAACTTTTTACTTTTATTTACCAGGGTTAAAAGTAAATAGGGTAATTAAGGGTAAAAATGATATTAATATTACCCTAACACATGTCCTAATTCTATTGGACAAGTGTATCTCTACCAGAAACAACCTTAGGAATAAAATATTATCATTTAGGTCCACTTGGATTAGATTAGGACATTTATTATTATTTAATTCAAAGAAGAGTTAAAAGAATTAAAATCAAAGTTTATTTACTAAAACATTTTTAATATTGGGTTATACAAAAGATAAATTAGATTGAAAATATTAATTAGAAAGATAAAAAGTTTTCCTACATAATGATATTTTAATTATAATTTTTAGACATTAAATAATTTAATTTATTTATGACACAATCATGATGCAGTAATTACCATAATAGTAAAAATTTAAAATAATTGATATTATAAATACACAAATAAATATAATTTGAGACTTTTTATGAATTACAATAATTTTTTAAGTTAATATGACATTTTAGGAATGATTTAATTGAATTTGTTCGAAGTAATCATTCTGTTATGAGTTTCACAAAAATCAACTATTGAATAGTGTCAAAATTGACATAAAAAAGTTTTTAAAACAAATATTATATTATTAATTGATATTCAATTCCTAAAAATCTAAGGTTCGTCCAAGAGACTTATATAATGATAGGTGTATCATTAATGGACCACTTGGGGGTCGGTTGGATGTATATAGAAAGTTTATTAACTATATAATATAAAAATACAAAGTGACATGGTAAATGTCAAACTAATTAACTAAGAGTTAAAACTAAAAGATAAGGTTAATATAGTAACCCAAACCTGTCTAAATTCTATTGGTTGAATGGTTTTCGACCTATCCCCACCTTAACCTTTTAATAATCAACTTTTTAGCCATTAGAAACTGAATATGAATTTATTATAAATTAATATTTCTAGCTTTTCCAAAGGTGCCCCTCACCCCTCTTATAAAAGGGCACTCCCCCTTCTCATTACTTCACACCTTCAAAGCCTTTAAGTTTGGAAAAAATCTACCCAAATAATCTCCCACCTTTCCTCACAACAACCTAGAGGCCTTAGTTTGATCAGAAAGCCAACCTAAGGATCCCTTTTGATCAAATCAAAAGGAAGAACCCGAAGAAGAGGTAATGATTTCACCACCCTTTTCCAAGTTCCTTTCTTCTTCGACTTCTTCTTACTTTTTTGTTACCATTATAAAATAATAACTCCAGTATCATATATATACTGTGATGTTATTATAAATAAGGTACAACCATATTCAGTATTCTATCTATCCTTTGAATAACATGTCACCATACGTGCGTACGTACGACTTACCGTCTCCACGTCGTGGTGTAATTGTTATTCAATAAATTATTATTTGGATGGGTATAATAATGATGTGTAATTAATTTAAATAATAAATTTAACATGATAATGATTCTGTATATATGATATACCATCCATTTATATATTGTTTTAATATCAAAAGAATGATATTGTCGCTCGTGCGTACGTACGGACTACCGTCTCCACAAACACGATGAGATTAATTCTCCATCGTATCCATTCAAGTATAATTATCATTTGATGATTTAAAAATAATGTTTAAAGACTTGATATCATTCTGTATATGAATAATATACAACCTATCCATGACAAACACGGCTCATGTAACAAAACATATAAAAGAAAACGAGTAAGTTAACACCCGAAATGACGATAATTCTAAGATATTATTAACAAATCAATGTTAAAAGATCATATATGATATCATATTAATATATATGAATCTTGTATAATTTAATAAAAATTATTTCACCATTATACAGGATTTTAACCTACCCTCAACCAAGGAAAAGTGCAAGGTAAGGTTTATTTCACAATCTCTTCATTATCCGAGGTTGTTTATACATAATAATCTACTGCGATCTCTTTATCATCCACATCCATGTTTCTTAAAAATGTATTTAAAAAAAAATTTACTATTTAAAAGAATATGGGTTAAAGTCATTTATACCCTTGTTTGACTTTTTATAAGAGTTTTATAAAGGAATCTTTTCATCATTTTCCAAACAATGTGCTTTTAACCTTTTCGACAGAATTAAGGTAAGAATGTTTTTTTTAACTTATACTGCGGGTGCGGTTATTTTCCACCGTTATAAAATCATCGAAGCTTCCCTTACAAGATTATAAGAATATTTTCAAAGAAAAATGTTTTATTTTATAAATATATGACTCTTAAATTATTTCAAAAATAGAAAGAGATATTTATCTAAAAAGATTTTTGATTTCATCTATGTCAATATCCTTTGATGGATTTTACGCATATTTGAAGTTGATTTATTATGATACAAAACTTCTATATTGTATTGAAGGTTTTGTGATATGTTTGACTGTGGATGTTCTATTTTTATACCATTCATAGTTTATGGTGACAGTATTGATATTTCGTATGCTAGTTTTAATACGAATGTTTATGTTATGTTTAAACCTTTTCATATGGGAATGCATTGGACTTAATATGTGACAGATGGAGCCCGCTATAGCTCCTCGATGCATCGGTAGGTCTCATGAGACAAACTAGTGTCTTGGCACAAGGCCTTGGCAAAATATTATTTTTAGTCTTGGCACGAGGCCTTGGCTGTGTGGTTATGATAGTCTGGCATTATGCATTCCATCATTATGAAAGTGGTTATTGATATTTCATGTGATTATTTGATTAGTAGAATATCCATGTGAATAATTAAATGGAATTATTTCATTTTAAATTTTCTATACTATGTTTAAGTTCAAGTGTAAAAGGCTTTTGTTTTAGTTATACTTTGCCTTAAATGTTTATGCTTATTTTTGGAAGTTTCCGCTATATTGTTATACTTACTGGGCATTTGAGCTCACCCCTTTTCTATGTTTTATTTTTCCCAGGATGTGAAGAAGTAAGTTATGAATGACCTGCAGGGATAGTATGTGGGGATATGAGTGTGGAATATGGAGACTATGTTGTTGTAGTAGTTTTCCACTTTATGATGTAATGTAAAACTTTATGAATATATCTAGTGTTTCCAAGGCTACTAAACCAATCGGTCATTCGAGATTTGATCTTTCTTGTGATCATGCCAATGTTATGTAATAATGCACTGACTCTGGGTAACTGGGGTCGGGACGTTACAGTTGGTATCAGAGAAAGTTTAGTACAAACCTTGGAATCTAGATTTAGATAAAGTCTGATTAGAGGACATAGATTTAAGATGGAATTTGAGGATTAGTATAGAAGAACTTCCTAGAATTTTGGTATTGTAGAGATTTTGGGAGTTTCCGAGAAATACCTCCCTGTCTGGATACGAGCAGGTAGAGGCGGCTCTGTCATAGATGTACCTAGGGGTAAAACCCGAAAACACCGCTTTGATCTAGACTCGAACGGGAACTGGTGCACGACAACGGGCCTTGCTGCACTCTTGGTTACGACACTCCCGGGGGATATGCTTAGGATAACTCTCATTTTCTTTAGAAATCATTATGAAGGGTTTATGGGTATATACTTCCTCAAAGAAAACATTCTTATGATTATGGATTATATCCATAAATAGTTCAATTTATGTTAAGTGTTTTATAAGTATGGGATTATGTATTTTGATTCATAAACTGACCTTGTTTATTCCATTGTTTAGAAATGGTGCCTAGTGGAAGAAATGGAAACCGTATCAATGCACGCACTCCATGTAGGGATTTCCCTCCTGATCAAGATAATTATAGTGGAGCTGGTGATGCAACTGGTGCCGATCAGCTAATCACCATACTGGGACAACTCACTCAGGTTATGAATAATAACCTTACCCATATGGAGCACCCTGATCTGCAGCGTGGAGGATCATTGTTAGATCGATTCATGAGGAAACAACCCCCAACATTCAATGGGAGTACAAATCCCTTAGTATCTGAGCAATGGATAAATTCCCAAGAGCAAATATTTCAAGCTTTGGGGAGTAGTGAATGGGAAAAAGTTATCATGGCAGTTTACCGCCTCACTGGAGATGCTGATCAATGGTGGTCATTGATTCAAAACACGAAGGAAGATGATGGAGTATCAAATATGGAATAGAGGGTGTTCAAAGATCTGTTTTTAGAAAAATACTTTTTTCGCGACCATCGAGCAGATATGGAAATGCAATTTCTGAGTCTGAGACAGAAGGAGGACGAGAATGTCACAAAGTATGAGGCTAACTTTACAAGGTTAGCAAGGTATGCTGGAGATTATATACGTAACCCAAGAAGTAATATTGATCGTTTCTTTGATGGGTTAAAACCATTTCTCCATCGAGCATTAGTCTCACAATCTTTTTCGTCGTATGAAGACATTGTCTCATGTGCTATCAAGACCAAAAAGGAATTATCTAAGTCTTATGACTTTAAAGAAAATCAAGGGAAGAAGAGACCTGCTGATCAATATGGGAATGGAAATAAGGGGAAGAAGGGAAAGGTTGAATATCCATCCTGTGTAAATGTGGTAAGAAACACCCCGATACTTGCTTGAAGGAAATATGAGTCTGTTAAAAGTGTGGTTGAAAAGGCCACCAAGCTCATGATTGCAAGGGGAAGAAGGAAGCCACCAACGTTCAATGATACAATTGCAGGGAGATGGGGCATTATGCAAATGAATGTCCTAAGCGTCAGGAGAACTTACCTCAAAAAAGGCCAAGGGATCAAGGACAAGCTTATGCTATCACTACTGCTGAGGTAGAAGCTCTGAAAGGCGTGGTGGTAGGTAATTTAATGGTTTCCTCAAGTTTAGAAAATGCATTATTTGATTCTGGATCATCGCATTGTTTCATATCTTCTCAGTTTTCTAAGAAAATTAGATATTTCCAATTTGATTTAACAAGGGAGTTTTCAGTTAAAACTCCTAAGGGAAGTATCATTGCAACAAAGTTTTGTGAATCAGTCCCCATTAGAGCACATAAATGTTCTTTATCTGCTGATCTCATCATCATACCTATGATTGAGTTTGATATAATCCTCGGTATGGACTGGCTTTCGAACTATGATGTGAAGATTTATTGTAATAAGAAAGAGGTTACGATTCTTGATGATGATGATAAGGAACTCCTTATCTTTAGAGCAGAATCGTCACCACCTAATTCTTATCAAGATCCACCCCCAGTAGCTCAACTAAATTCAATTATTGGGGAGGAAGAGAATGAAATAACTATGGTTGAGGAAATGAATGTTCAAATAGAGTATGTACCTGTTGTGAAAGAATTTGTAGAAGTATTTCAGGAAGATTTACCTAGACATCCTCCAGAACGAGAAGTTGAGTTTTCCATTGATTTAATTCCTGGATCAAGGCCTATATCGAAGAAACCTTATAGAATGGACACTGTAGAATTAGTATAACTAAAGAAACAACTAGAGGAATTGAGTAATAAAGGATTTATTTGCCCTAGTGTTTCTACATGGGGATCCCTTGTTCTTTTTGTTAAAAAGAAAGATGGATCCATGAGGTTATGTATCGACTACAGGGAGATCAATGCTATAACAATAAAGAACAAGTATCCCCTACCTCGCATTGATGATTTATTTTACCAACTACATGGAGCTCAATACTTTTCAAATATTGACCTTCGATCTGGATACCATCAGTTGTGTGTGAAGAAGGAAGACATTCTGAAGATAGCATTTCGAACCAGGTACGGGCATTACGAGTTTACTGTAATGCCTTTTGGATTGACTAATTCACCCTCTGTATTCATGGATCTGATGAATAGAGTTTTCAAGGAGTATCTCGATGAATTTGTGGTGGTATTTATTGATGATATCTTGTTATAATCCAAAAGCTACGAAGATCATGAAAATTACTTTCACATTATCCTGAAGACTCTGAGAAGACATGAATTATATGGGAAGTTTAGCAAGTGTGAATTCTGGCTTCATGAGATTTCTTTTCTTGGCCATATTGTCTCTAAATATGGAATCTCTATTGATCCATCTATGACTAAGGCAATCCAAGAATGGCCAGCACTGACGAGTATAACTGAGGTATGTAGTTTTATTGGTTTAGCAGGTTATTATCGACGTTTCGTCCAGAATTTTGCCCGATTAGCTAACCCATTAACGAAGCTCACACGTAAAGGGGTTAAATATTTTTGGACAAAAGAGTGTGAAGAATGTTTCGAAGAACTGAAGAGAAGATTAGTCAATGCTCGTATATTGACTCTACCATCGGGGAATGATCGGTTCATTATTCATAGTGATTCATCGAAGAAAGGACTTGGTTGTGTCTTTATGCGGAATGATAGAGTTATTGCCTATGAATCATGACAGTTGAAAATTCATGAACAAAACTATCCTACTCATGATCATGAATTAGCAGCTGTGATCTTTTCTTTGAAGATATGGAGGCACTACCTCTATGGTGAAAAATGTGAGATTTATACTGATCAAAAGAGTTTGAAGTATATTATCTCACAAAAAGAACTCAACATGAGGCAAAGGAGATGGCTTGAATTACTCAAGGATTATTATTGTACGATACACTACCACCTGAGGAAAGCAAACAAGGTGGCAGATGCTTTGAGCAGAAAAGACCATGGAGTTTTGAACGTGATGATAATTGAAAGGGATCCAATTTTGATGGATCTAGTGAAGATGGACATGGGAATAACCTGGGAAGGTGAAACATCAATGATTTTTCAAATGGTTGCCAAACCATCTTTACTAGAACGGATTAAGAGTTCTCAGACTGATGATGAAGAATTTCAAAAGAAGATTAAAGCTGTGAATGATGGGAGATTGAGAGACTTTGTGTATGAAGATGGAATTCTGAAATTTGGGAAGAGACTTTGTGTTCCCGATATACCTGATCTAAAAAGGGAATTGCTGGATGATTCTCATAGTTACAATTTCTCTATACACCCTGGGAGCACCAAAATGTATAGAGATTTGAAGGAACATTTTTGGTGGGACAACATGAAGAGGGAGATTTCTGATTTTCTGTCAAGATGTATGGTTTGTCAACAAGTGAAAGCTGGAAGGCAACATCCTGGAGGAGTTATTCAACCACTTCCCATACCGGAGTGGAAATGGGACAATATTACGATGGATTTTTTCATGGTGCTACCAAAGACTCCTAGAAGGAACAATGCAATATGGGTTATTATTGATAGTATTACCAAGTCAGCACATTTTCTTGCTATAAGAGAAGATCTACCCCTGGAACGTCTAGCAAGACTATATATTAATGAAGTTGTGAGACTTCATGGAGTACCCCTCTCGATTGTTTCTGATCGTGATCCCCGTTTTACATCAAGATTCTTTAAAAGTCTTCAGAAATCCCTGGGTACTGAACTTAATTTGAGCACTGCTTACCACCCTCAGACAGACGGACAATCAGAACGTACTATTCAAACCTTAGAAGACATGTTGAGATCTTGATCACTTGACTTTCAGGGTATGTGGGATCAATATTTACCTCTGGTAGAATTTTCCTATAACAATAGCTTCCATTCGAGTATTCATATGGCACCATATAAAGCGTTATACGGAAAGAGATGTCGTACACCAACCTGTTGGGATGACGTTGGTGAAAGAAAACTTGTAGGCCCATAACTGATGGAGGAAATGATAGAAAAGGTGAAGGTAATCCAAAATCACATCAAAGCAGCTCAAAGTAGGCAGAAGAGCTATGCCGATAATCGAAGGAAGGATTTTGAATTTCAAGTCGGTGATCATGGTTTCCTGAAGGTATCTCCATGGAAGGGAGTCATACGTTTTGGTAAGAAAGGTAAATTGAGTCCCAGGTAAATTGGACCTTTCGAAATTCTAGAATGAATTGGGGCTGTAGCTTACCAATTGGCAATACCGCCAAGTCTCTCCAAAGTTCATGATGTGTTCCACGTATCTCTGTTGAGGAAATACATGCCTGACCCAATGCATGTACTCACCTATGAAGAATTAGAAATGAAACCCGATCTGTCTTTTTGCGAAGAGCCCATCAAAATTCTTGATACGAGAGAACAAGTACTAAGAAACCGGACTACACGTCTGGTAAAAGTTTTGTGGAGAAACCATAAGATGGAAGAGGCAACGTGGGAACCCGAGGAACTTATGATGAAGAACCACCCGAGTCTTTTCATGCGATAATATTCTAGAAATTTTGAGGATGAAATTATTTGAAGGAGGGGAGAATGTAACACCCCAAGCTTCTACGATACGCTTCTCTTTGAATAATGCGATAGCGTGTGTTGTACGCATCATCGAGTTCTAACAAACCACAACCAATCAAACTAGCTGTTATGAATAGTAATACCTACTTTCTGAAATTATATATATATTATATTTCAAAATGAACTTTATTTTTGGATTCAGAATATCGAAATTATCCTAAGTTGAATTTTTCTGAGAACGTCCAATTTTTATGAATAGTGAAAAATACTTAAAAACAAATTTTTTAATCAAAATAATTTATAGTGATAAATTATATTATTTAGTGGTTTTATAGTACAATTATAATATATTTTACCATTTTATCCAATGGTGATCATTATAATTAATTTCACTTTGAAATTGGACATAAAGAATTGTCAATCTTTTGATATATATTGATTCTTAAAAACACGCTATTTGTTGTAACAATGGGAATTAATTATAAAATTAATTAATGAAACTTATATGTTTGGAATTTTGTAAAATAGACATCATTTTTGAATTCAGAATATCAATTATAGCTTAGGGTGAAATTTTGGCATTGTTCTGAAAAACATCAATTTTTGATTAATAGTGAAACTACTAAGTGGTAGTTAAAAAACTTAATTTTTTCATAAAACATAATTTTACCGCTTCTGTTAATGGAATTTCAAAAATCCGAGAGACACGGTTAATATCAAGAAGTAAAATGTGGTTCAATGAGATGAAAATAATTTTTGGTGAATAGTAACTTTTTTACTTTTATTACCACGATTAAAAGTAAATAGGGTAATTAAGGGTAAAAATGATATTAATATTACCCTAAAACATGTCCTAATTCTATTGGACAAGTTTATCTCGACCAGAAACAACCTTAGGAATAAAATATTATCATTTAGGTCCACTTGGATTAGATTAGGACATTTATTATTATTTAATTCAAAGAAGAGTTAAAAGAATTAAAATTAAAGTTTATTTACTAAAACATTTTTAATATAGGGTTATACATAAGATAAATTCGATTGTAAATATTAATTAGAAAGATAAAAAGATTTTATACATAATGATATTTTATTTATAATTTTTATACATTAAATAATCTAATTTATTTATGACAGAATGATGATGACGTAATTACCATAATAGTGAAAAATTAAAATAATTGATATTATAAATACACAAATAAATATAATTTGAGACTTTTTATGAATTAAACTAATTTTATTATTTAATATGACATGTTAGGAATGATTTAAGTAAATTTTTTCGAAGTAATCATTCCGTTATGAGTTTCAAAAAAATCAAATATTTAATAGTGTCAAAATTGACATAAAAGAGTTTTTAAAACAAATATTATATTATTAATTGATATTAAATTCCTAAAAATCTAAGGTTCATCCAAGAGACTTATATCATGATAGGTGTATCATTAATGGACCACTTGGGGGTCGGTTGGATGTATATAGAAATTTTATTAACTATATAATATAAAAATATAAAGTGACATGGTAAATGTCAAACTAATTAACTAAGAGTTAAAACTAAAAGATAAGGTTAATATAGTAACCCAAACCTGTCTAAATTCTATTGGTTGAATGGTTTTCAACCTATCCCCACCTTAACCTTTGAATAATCAACTTTGGAGCCATTATAAACGGAACATGAATTTATTATAAATTAATATTTCTATCTTTTCCAAAGGTACCCCTCACCCCTCTTATAAAAGGGTACTCCCCCTTCTCATTACTTAACACCTTCAAAGCCTTTTGGTTCGGACAAAATCTGCCCAAATACTCTCCCAACTTCCCTCACTACAACCTAGAGGCCTTATTTATATCATAAAGCCAATCTAAGGAGCCCTTTTGATCAAATCAAAAGGAAGAACCCAAAGAAGAGGTAATGATTTCACCACCCTTTTCCAAGTTCCTTTCTTCTTCCAATTCTTCTTCCTTTTTTGTTACCATTCTAAAATAATAACTCCAATATCATATATATACTGTGATGTTATTATAAATATGGTACAACCATATTCAGTATTCTATCCATCCTTTGAATAACATGTCACTATACGTGCGTACGTACGGCTTACCGTCTCCACGTCGTGGTGTAATTGTTATTCAATAAATTATTATTTGGATGGGTATAATAATGATGTTTAATTCATGTAAATAATAAATTTAACATGATAATTATTCTGTATATATGATATAACATCCATTTATATATTATGTTAATATCAAAAGAATGATATTGTCGCTCGTGCGTACGTACGGACTACCGTCTCCACGAACGCGATGAGATTCATTCTCCATCGTATCCATTCAAGTATAATTATCATTTGATGATTTAAAAATAATGTTTAAGGACTTGATATAATTCTGTATATGAATAATATACAACCTAACCATGACAAACATGGCTTATGTAACAAAACATATAAAAGAAAATGAGTAAGTTAACACCCGAAACGACGATAATTCTAAGATATTATTAACAATTCAATGTTAAAAGATCATATATGATATCATATTAATATATATGATTCTTGTATAATTTAATAACAATTATTTCACCATTATATAGGAGGTTAACCTACCCTCAACCAAGGAAAAGTTCAAGGTAAGGGTTATTTCACAATCTCTTCATTATCCGAGGTTGTTTATACATAATAATCTACTGGGATCTCTTTGTCATCCACATCCATGTTTCTTAAAAATGTATTTCAAAACATTTTTAATATTTAAAAGAATATGGGTTAAAGTCATTTATACCCTTGTTTGACTTTTTATAAGATTTTTATAAAATAATATTTCCGTCATTTTCAAAACAAGGTGCTTTTAACCTTTTTGACAAAATTAAGGTAAGAATGTTTTTTTTAACTTATACGGCGGGTGCAGTTATTTTCCGCTGTTATACAATCGCTGAAGCTTCCCTTACAAGCTTATAATAATATTTTCAAAGAAAAATGTTTTATTTTATAAATATATGACTCTTAAATTATTTCAAAAATAGAAAGAGATATTTCTCTAAAAAGAGATTTGATTTCATCTGTGTCAACACCCTTTGATGGATTTTACGCTTATTTGAAGTTGATTTATTATGATACAAAACTTCTATATTGTATTGAAGGTTTTGTGATATGTTTGACTGTGGATATGCTATTTTTATACCATTCATAATTTATGGTGAAAGTATTGACATTTCATATGCTAGTTTTAATACGAATGTTTATGTTATGTTTAAACCTTTTCATATGGGAATGCATTGGACTTAATATGTGACGGGTGGATCCCGCTATAGCTCCTCGATGCATCGGTAGGTATCATGAGACAAACTAGTGTCTTGTTACAAGGCCTTGGAGAAATATTATTTGTAGTCTTGGCACGAGGCCTTGGCTATGTGGTTATGATAGTCTGGCATTATGCATTTCATCATTATGAAAGTGGTTATTGATATTGCATGTGATTATTCGATTAGTAGAATATCCATGTGAATAAGTAAATGGAATTATTTAATTTTACTTTTTCCATACTATGTTGAAGTTCAAGTTTAAAAGGCTTTTGTTTTAGTTATACATTGACTTAAATGTTTATGCTTATTTTTGGAAGTTTCTGCTATATTGTTATCCTTACTGGGCATTTGAGCTCACCCCTTTTCTATGTTTTATTTTTCCCAGGATGTGAAGAAGTAAGTTATGAATGACATGAAGGGATAGTATGTGGGGATATGAGTGTGGAATATGGTGACTATGTTGTTGTAGCAGTTTTTCACTTTATGATGTAATGTAAAACTGTATGAATGTATCTAGTGTTTCCAAGGCTACTAAACCAATCGGTATTTCGAGATTTGATCTTTCTTGTGATCATGCCAATGTTATGTAACAATGCAACGACTCTAGGTAGCTGGGGTTGGGGCGTTACATTTTTAATTCCCCAAACGAGGGGCCTCGGAGGTGCGACACGTCTTTAAGTGGTTTGACGTTTTTTTGGGAGATCTTGTTTTGGACGGCGCGGACGCATCCGACGTCCGTTTTGAACACCGTCAGCGGTGTTGGGATCCTAGTGTCGAGGTAGGGTTTTCCAATGTGGTTTCGGGCATTGATGCCGGAGTTGAGGCGTGGGCCCCACGACCCGTCTTTGAGCTGCGAGCAGCGTTTAACGACTTTCTCATCGGACGTCTGTTCGGGGTGTGCGAGCAGTCGATTCTGAATGTTTTTCTGAGGGGATTGAAATCATGCCATCCACCCGCTCTAATTCAGTATGATGGTACAGGCCCCCCCATGTGGGCCGTTTGGGTGTTGATAGTGATTTTCCATCTCTATCACCGGGCGACCTTTTTGGACAAGTGAATAGTCCATCTTGTGTAATTTTTCGAGAGGATCGCAACGGTGCGATCCGTTAGCTGTGTTTCGGGACCGGGAGGCGGGTCTCATGTAGCTCCGCTCGTGCGCGGTAAGCCGGAACGTATGTTTTTCTCAGGATATCCGTTCCACTCAAGTGAGTAGTGCTTTTGACGTTTTTTCCGAGAGCATTTCGATGGCGCAGTTCGCCCAACATTTTTCAGGGATGTGGTGTGGGCCCCACCCAACCTGGCTACAGTGAATAGTACCCTTTTCACCGGGTGTCCATTTTGGGTGATTGAGTAGTCAATCCCATGTGTTTTTCCAAGGGGATCGCAGTGGTGTGATCCGTTTGTTCAGTTTTGGGATCTTAAGGTGGGCCCCACATGGGTTGGTTACGGTGAATAGTACCTTTTTCAACGGTTGATCATTTTGGGCGAGTAAGTAGTCTACCTTGCATGTTTTTCCGTGGGGATTACAGCAGTGTAATCTATTCAGGAGAGCAGAGCCTCATACGCAATCTTATTAAATGTGGAAGTATGAAAGGTGCCCCGGTGGCGGTTCTTCTACCGTGTTTGTAGTGGACACCTGGCGTGTGATCGCATGCACTCTTGATAGAGTGATTTTGGTGGTTAAAGCGATGGGGTTGGTCGTGCCTTAGCCATTGAGGTGATAAGTTGGAGTTGTTATGTTTACACCTTCACGTTGACAATGGGCGTCGTGTGCATGTTAGCCTTTTTGGCTGGAGGCGTGGCATACTCTGGGAGTATGTGGGAACACTGGGAGGAACATGTGGATGTTTGTACCTGAGAATGTTTGTGCGCTTGGTTGGGGTTGACTTGGGGCCACACGTCGTGTGGGCCCCATGTGCGTGCCATGTTCTGCTTTGCGTACTTTTGACCTCTCGTGACGTAGAGGGTCCCTTTGTTCACGTTTGTTGACCAGCAGGGTTGAATTTTTCTCTGGCTCTGTACTCGATGGTTTAGATCAGCAGGGTTGAGTGGTTTCCCCTGGTTTTGTTCCAGAGTCGGGTGGTCGCACGATACCAACTCCGTGTTCAGTTGGCCAGTGTTGTACCATCCTGTAGAGATGGCCAGAGCAGTCCTGGGTTTACCCTTTAGTAGAGATTGGGCAGTGGGACACTAATTGGATATTTTGGGTTTACCCTCTAGTAGAGACTTGGCAGTTGGTTTCCCACTGACTTCTAGGGTTTACCCTCCAGCAGAGACTGGGCTGTGGGTCACCCGACACTCTTAGGGTTTACCCTCCAGTAGAGACTGGGCAGTGGGTAACCCGACGTCTCTCGAGGGTCTACCCTCCAGAAGGGCTGGGCAGTGGGTCACTCGTCATCTTGATCCAGGTCTATCCTCTAGCAGGGCTAGGCAGTGGGTCGCCTGTCGACTTTTTCCGGGTTTACCCTCCGGTAGGGCTGGGCGGTGGGTCACCCGTAAACTTATTCCAGGTCTACCCTCCAGTAGGGCTGGGCAGTGGGTCACCTGAGGATGTATTAACGATTACCCTCCAGCAGGGTTGGGAAGTGGGTCACCCTATATCATATTATGAATTACCCTCCAACAGGGCTGGGCAGTGGGAAACCCGTTGACATTCCAGACTCAGTCCTTTCTACTAGGCTAGTCTTTGGCTTTCTTCCGTGATTACCAGAGCGGGACCCTTGGTTCTACAGGTCAGTGAGGGAACGACCTTGTCTTTGAGGAGACCTCTCGACTGCGGGGCAGTGATGAGGTGTGGTTTGACTTAACCCAAAACTCTCAAGTGCGAGGGGCGCTTTCCCCACCAAGACGCATCCTTGGGACGCGACCTAAAACCTTGCGGGCGAGTCAATGCCGCCCAAAGAGGATAGTTTCAAGGTTCGGTGATTTGAGCCCCTTGACTTGCAGTTCGGGGAAAACGTGCGGGATGATGGGAATCGATGGTGTTTACTTCTGGGACTGTTGGCGACTCAATATCCTTGGGCTGAGCTACAGGACGGAGATCCCCTTATGACCTTGTTTGGGTTTCTTGACAGAGCATATATATATATGTTTACCTTGTTCCAGAACCCACTTCTTTGGTTTTGGTTACTCTCCTTCCAGGAGAGGTGAAGACTTGCGGGGTATGCCACATGCTTTCCATATCTAGCTTCTCGTGGTTGTACGAGTTTACTCTTCTGCTATAGGTACCGAAGACTCGATAAGAAGTTCATCTTCTCACTGTTTCCAGCTCTTTGTGTCTGGACGAGTCTACCTTATTTTTTCTTGTTGGGTTGAGCTGGACTCTTTACTAAACTCTCGGTTGTACTCCTTTACTTTTCCCATTCGATCTACTACTCACCCTTCTGTACCTCCTTTGTTGCTCCCTTGAGCCTTCAGGGTATCCTACTGAGTATTTTTATACTCACCCCTTACTGGTCTTTGCCCGTACTTGGTGTGCCCTTGCAGACGACAGACAGGTTGGTCGTGATGTCAGAGGAGCTTAGGAGCCGGGAGCTTGGACCACGTGCGATGGTCATTGTCGGTTTCCAAGCGTGGGACCCTCCCAGCTATTTACTGTTGTTTTACCTATTTCCAGGTTGTGGCACTTTTTGGTTGAGCGCGTGTTTTTCCCCTTTCTTTTCAGTTTACCTTCAGCTTTTACTTTGTACTATTTAGAGGTCGATGCACATTGGTGGTTTATATATATATATATATATAGCAGTTTTCCTTTTACTCTTCTTGTCCTTTCTTTTACTCTGCACTTTTTCATTGAGTGTGCTGCGTGTGTGTGTGTTTACAGGTACTTAGGCAAAGGCCTCCCTGAGTTGTTGTGCCTTCGGTGCTGGTCTCCAGCCCCTGGCCTATGGAGGTGGGCTTGGGGTAGTTGTGGCTCGAGCCCGGGTTGGGTTGGGTCGTTACACTATTCAACCATGCATCACATAATACCTTTCCTTGAACCTATAACTTGTTACTAGGTATCATATGCTCAGGTTTCATTATTCCATGGTGCCCAACAAGGGTGTGAGTAAAACATAATTGGTCATCACCAATGGTGTCTAATGAAATTCCATTCTATATGTGTAAATTATAATATTGTACAAAAAAAATAATTTACCAAAATAATAATAATATTTAGATATAAATTTAACTCAATTGACCCATGGGTCAAAAGGGGAAACCTAATCCAACACTACATACTTCTGCCAATGCATGTATCACTGATTTCAGTGGAAGCATCATGTCTAAAATTTGTTCCATAGATAATCATTGAAGAAACCATAATAATGTGACCTAAATGGAATAAAAATTTCTTATAATTTCAATCCATCTTAGTGTTTATCATGATAAATAATATGTCTGGTATAAAACAAAGAGAACTCCCATGAAAATTAGAAACACTTCTTAATTAAAATCCTTAGACCACACCCATGTAATTACTGACCAATAACTATTGATATGAATATGGGGAACTCATCCTATGATATTCAACAATGGTACCACTAAATAATCCATGGAATTAGTGTGTGGAATTCAATAAATGAATACATTACCTAGATACAATGGGTTACCTCCTTATTTCATTCACTACAATGAATCAATGTAGAATCCAATGTAACTATAAAGGCAGTCAACAACATTAGATCTCATTAAATCGAATTAAATTATCACCACCAACATTTAGATTAGTCTCAATGTGTAATCCATGACTCATCCAAGGCATTCCACACCAATACATATAATAAAGAATCTTATGATATTCTTAATTTATTCCAGTTCTCACAATCAATTTTAACATTTTCAAAAAACCCATCATTTGAATTTATACATTTAAATATATTAAAAAAAATTTGTACTGGTCATCACATTCCCTAATTACACATATATAAAATTTCCCCACAATGATCCAAGTTAACTATATATTTAAATTCAAAATTAAAATTTTTATTTCCATGGCCAAAAGCACTACCATTTCTAAAGGGTAAACTTAGGAAACCAACATCGCAAAATAAATCCTGTAATTTCCAAGGGTATCCCTCAAGCATGAAACTCAATAAACTTATTCAAATTTAAAATATAAATTAACTATTTTAGTTTCTATAATTAAGTCTCACCCCAATTAACATGATCCAATAAGTTCATGGTGGTCCTTCAGACATTTATTAGTCTAGTATTCAATTTCATTATTTGGTTATATTCCTGACAATACCACATGACTACACAAGTCAAAATAAAATTTGATGATGTTACATTAAAGGAAAGTAATTTAAAACACCTGACCTATCTTCATAGTTACCCACTAATCAAATTATATCCTTTGATTTTGGAAAAAATGAGGTAAATTAAAGAACAAAAAAACCCCCCTGAAATTAATGAAAAACCCAAATAAACCAAAAAACACATTAGGTCATGACAGAAGGGAAAAATATAAGTGAGAGGATGATTTTCTATACCAAATGAAACATAAATAATTTTAAAGAAAGAAAAATTCCCATAGAATGGAGTATGTCGACCAAGGATAAGGAGGACGAGGAGGAGGGAACTCACATTGCTAGAAATAA